>JAODXP020000034.1:1535466-1597966 GCA_027497455.2 Sardinella longiceps
AAAAATAATTTCTCATGGTTGACGTGATCAAATGCCTTAGACGCATCTATGAAGCACATGAACATTGTAGTATTTTGTCTATTATATCCATGTAAAATTTCTTTTAAAGCATAAATACAGAAGTCAGTACCAAGCATTTGTTTGAAGCCAAATTGGTTGTCCAACTACCCGGGTAAGTATAGTTGAAATGGAGATAAGATCTTGGATTATAAAACAATCTGTGTTCCACACCTGGAAAACACAGCCTCAAAAATCACAATCTCTAAAAACTGTGACAAATATACTAATTTAACTAGATATACAAGGTCTGTATTGTATCCTATTGCAATTATGAGACTGAAGTTTGCATCATCACCACAATCAGGCCTATGCTCATTTCCACCCTCTTGACTAAGTAGTTAATACCACACTTAGCATCATATAGAAGTATGTTGTTTACTTTCTAGCAGCAGGCTTGCTAGTGTGTATAATAAGCAAAAAATGTACAAATTCATCTGGTAATTTTTACAACTTCGTAAGCGGTGTAAGCGGTGTGCGTATTTACTGTATGCCCATTGTCACCACACATTTATCCTTACACATGGCCACAAATCAGTATATCAAAGTGTACACCTCTTTCAATCGGATTCAAATTATAAATTATAAAGTCACTAATGACTTATTGTTATCAGTGGACGCTAAGAACTGTGCATTACTTATGCTACTAGATCTTAGTGCCGCCTTTGACACAGTTGATCACTGCATTCTTTTAGAGCGCCTTGAGCACTGGGTTGGAATTTCTGGCACTGCACTGAAATGGTTTGCTTCCTTCTTAGAGGGACGAACTTTTTCGGTTTCTTTCAATGATTCCTCTTCTTCATCAGCTCCCTTATCATATGGTGTTCCTCAGGGATCAGTGCTTAGTTGTATTTTATTCTCACTGTACATGTTGCCACTCAGTCACATTATGAAAAAGCACGGTATATCCTATCATTGCTATGCGGATGATACACAACTGTATCTTCCTTTTAAATGTGCTTCCCCTGGTGCTCTTAACCCACTGCTTGAATGTCTAAAAGAGATTAAGCTATGGATGTCAGCAAATTTTTTAAAACTGAATGAATCCAAAACAGAAATTCTCATTTTTGGTTCACAAGTGGCTGCAAATAGTGCAATTAGTGAACTAGCGTCTTTTGCCACTTATGTGAAACCTTATGCAAGAAATCTTGGCTTTCTACTTGACCCTGATTTTAAATTGGAGAAGCAGATTAACTGTTGTCAAGTCATCTTTTTACCACCTCAGAATTTTAAGTAAAGCCAAAACTATGTTTTCTTTCAGATACTTTGAAATATTAATCCATGCCTTTATTTCATCCCGCCTGGACTACTGCAACTCCCTTTACTTTGGTGTCATGTGTCAGATGGTGCAAAATGCAGCTGCAAGGCTGCTTACCAAAACTAAAAAGTCAGCACATATATCTCCAGTCTTGAAATCCTTGAAATGGCTACCAGTTACATTTAGAGTAGATTTCAAAATTCTTGTTTTTGTGTTCAAAGCTTTAAATGGTCAAGCTCCCCAATATCTAAGGGAGCTTGTACACTTTCACTGCCCTCCTAGAACTCTAAGGTCCTCAGATAAGCTACTGCTCTCAGTACCGCAGAGTCGTCTGAAGAGTAAAGGTGACCGTGCTTTTTCAGTGGCTGGGCCCAAGTTGTGGAACAATCTGCCTTTCCACATTAGATCCACACCAACTATTGGTGCTTTTAAAGCAAAGTTAAGGGATCATATGCTATTAATGGCTTTTAAATGAAGTATGGAATTAATTTAGGCTGTACATATTATTTTAGCTTTCTTTTCTCTCTCTATTGTATTTAATTTTGTATATGTGATCTTATTTTTTATTTTTTTTGTCTTCTACTATTATTATTACTTTTTTTTGAGCACTTTGGTCAACCTTTGGTTGTTTTAAATTGTGCTATATAAATAAACATGACTATGACTATGACTATGACTATAAACCGATTGAGCAGAATCGGCTCGGGAGTTTTAAGGGGCACCGGTACGCTCATTTGGCTTGGCAGTCGAACTTAAGAACCGATGTAATCATAGTTTGACTTGTATACATGATGAAAAAGAGCATAGCTTCAGCACTGGAGTTTCACTCTACTAATATTACAGTATGTCTCTCCTCTGGAAGTTGGCTCTGACTGGTGCACCTCCGGCTTCCCAAATCTACGTTTTCACTGATGCTAAGGCCAAAGACGTGCATCTTTTCAAGACCATCATTGCCCTCATCCGCAGCACCAAGTCAACAGTAAGCGAGCACTGAATTCAACAGGCTTTCCGATAACACAGCACACAGCTCATGCCCACCCTCACACCTTTTTTCTAAATGTGTCTAATTCCTTTCCAGGTGAACATCTTCATTACTGGGCGATGGTTATCTTTCCAGCTATACTATGACGTGGCCCTTGCCTCTGGTGGACAGGCCATTGAGGTGTCCAAGGCCGGCCTCCCTGAGGCCACTGAGATCATAGTGGACTCATCCACCTCTGCCCTGGTGAGCTCAACCAACTACCAACTAAACACATTTACAATTAAATGCAGCCGGAGCCATTCTCACCGCACTTGGGTCTTGAACCCGCCACCCCGTCAACTACAACATACCCACGGTATGGAGTCGAACACTAACCACTGAGCTAAAAGCTCAGGCTTCCAACTCAGCAGTTAGAAGCATTCATGAGGCCAGGGGATGTGAGGATTTGCACATACTGCCACCAGCTAGCCCAGGGTTGTTGGCATCCGTTACATAAATAGTTCATACTTACATGTATTTATTTTTAATATTTTGTGAGATTCTTAACTACTGATTGCAAATACTGTAGGTCCAATGTGAAATGGTAGTGGTAGGAAACTGATTATGAAGAAGTTTTCTTTAAAATAAGAAGTTGTTCTTAATTGAATGTCATCAAAAGACATGATTTCTTCCACTTCAACTCATGATTCATACAGTATGAGCTTGAATAATTCAACGTTACGGCTACTTTAAACAATTATCCTCAACCAGTCTTTGGAGTACCGGTAACTTTGTCCTCTTGACTGCTGGGTTGTGGGTCCATGTTTCAGGTAACAATTCTGCAGAGAGTCAGAAACCCTGGTAAGGTAGAGACCTTTCCCTTCCTCCTGGATGCCTCTGTTTCCAATGTTACCCTCTACATCACTGGGACTTCAACAGTCTTCTCTCTGCAAAGCCCCACAGGTGAGACAGACACTGGTGTCCAAGACACAGGGCCATTTCAAGCTACTTATAGGGGCCCTAAGCAAACAGAACATGGGGTTGTACCGTGTTACAGCATTTAGTAACATGAAACAATAAAGCTACAGGTTAATTTACCCTGGATAATTCCTTGAACTATTAAAAAAAAGGCTGTAGTCTGTATTTTCATTCTCTCATTCTAGGTGCGTCTCAGAGTTCAACCCAGACAACTGGATCTCTTGGAAGGATTCACACTGTGGGTAATCTGAAGCGTGTCCGACTCACCCGGAGTGAAACAGGAATATGGAAAATCAGCATGAACACTCTGAGTGCCTACACTGTCAAAGTAACGGGTGCGTTTTGCTGTGCTGAATTACTGAGGGAGGGACAACTGTTTTAATGCATGATGCATGGTTAATATCATGCACCACTGTTATATGGTGCTGGATGGTGCTGCTTGTCAGTCATTAACATTTCCTGTGTAGGAGGTGGCGCCAACCCACTGGTATAAAGGCCATCCTACATCCAAGATGGCTGTTCGCTCTCTTTGCACTGACGCATTGCTATGGCAGATGCTGGCACGCCCGCACTTTATGTTCTGTCATTCATTTTTGCCTATTTTATCATTTAACTTATATTTTGTTCTGATATTCTTTGTTATTCCACAGTGGTTACTTTCTGCATGTTTTAGTTTAGCTAGTTAGTGCAGATATTTAGTTCCAGCGGAAGATTCACCCCCTTACTTTGCCCACTCGCATATTGTGTGTCGGCCAAGCGAGCGAGGTAAGGTTTCAAATCTAAGCAAGTAAGCGGGAGGGCTTTCTTTGTGTTTTCTTTTTTTTTCTTTATGTAGTGGCGTCGCCAGGCGATTTTTACGGGGCTTTAGCCCGGGGTAATTTGAGCCGAGCCCGGCGTAAATTTTTTTTGAATGCTTTATACATATAACTTTACAATTCAATAATCTGCCATAACTGAAATACTTGTTTCGCTGTTTTATTTTGTTATAGTTTGTTTTCTTGTCTCACAGCCTATCAAAATAAGGAAGGATCATATTTACTTGTCTCTGATTAGGCGAAGTCGGCGCGGGGCGGGGCGGGGGCGGGGCTGAACAGGGACCCGAGATGAGTCTCGTGCCTGAACTGTTTACGGTCAGCAACGCGCGCTGTCAGTGGCTCAGAGCAGCTTAGCAGCTAGTGGTTGGTTTGTCAATTGGTTTTATGGTTGAAAGTTGAAAGATACGACATGTAAATGTCATGGCATCATTTAACGTGCGTGTGCGTGCCCCCCCCCCCCAAAAAAAAATTTTCAGCGCGCGTTAGGAAACACCCTGGGGCTGAGCCCAGGTTGTCCTTAAAGTCTAGAAACGCCCCTGGTAACCACCTTGGCCTCTGTTAACGGGTTTCCTGTTGCAGAGTCTTTTATGTTGCTTTTTCCTAACTGATTGCAAAGTGGGAGATCGTAACATAAAAATGGGGGATCGTCCGGGATTGTTCTTTGCCGATACAGTTTTCTTTATGGACATTTTTTCTCTATTCTGTAATGTGCGCATTGACTACGTAAATTTTGGTGCGTTTTCTCACCAAATGTTTTGGGGTGTGCCAAGCTCTGTCCTTTTTTTTTCACTTTTTCGCCTTCTTGCGCTTATAAGTGAGTGTTTTCTCGTCTGCTGCTTCTTGGTCTGTTTAACTCGCCGCTTCACAATGTTTAGTCTCAAGGACTTTGTTGCTTCTCCGTCGCTAAACGTGATTTTGAGTGTTACTGGCGATCAATTTTATGATTGCGGGTTATTATAAAATTGATGTTAATGGCAGTCTGGCAATAGCTGATTTGTTAAAGTTCATGATTGATACTTTATCTGCTCGGGGTAGGTGAAGAGCCTATGAAGGTTCTAAACGTGGCTCACTTCCTACTCCTGAAACTCAAGCTACGACTACTTCAGCTGCGTCACCTTCAATTTTCAAGATTGAACTTGAGCTCTGTCGCTTGCAATTAAGAGAGAAGGAAATTTAGTGGGAGCGCGAAAAGTCAAAACTTGAAGCAGACAGGCTAATAATTTGCGAATGTGAGCGGAGAGAGCACAAATAAGGACTTAAGAGTTACATCAGACTCTTCGTTTAAAAGAACTTGAACTAAAAACTCGGGAATCTGGTGTGATTCCGTCTGATCACTTTGATGTCAAGTGCAATATTACTCCTTTCAATGAAAGTGAGATTGAGAAGTTTTTTGCGCACTTTCAGAGGGTAGCTACAGTCACGAAGTGGCCATACAACATAAAGATTGTCCTGTCAAGTTTCAAGATGTTGCTTCTCAGGTCGTTGGGCCCGTTAATGAATCTATAGCTGACCCTGTTCAAAGTTTTGGTGAAAAGATAATGACACATTCAAGAGATCAGTTTTTCTGTGAACATTGTAAAAAGCTAGGGCATGTATTTGATATGTGCTTTAAACTGAATCGTAAAAATAGTTCTTCATCCACTTTTTTATGTGGCTGATGCCACTTGTTAAATTTCTTCACTTCACCCGACGTCTCGGAAAGACGAGGAACTAACTGATTGCTAAGTCAAAGATCGTAACAACCAGTCAGGGAATTGCACCAGGGACCAGAGGGTGGTCTGTTCAATTCCTAGCTGTTGTAAAGAGGAGGATGTGGGCAGTGGTTCTGTGTGTATTTTATGTGGATTTGTGTTTGTGTTTTTCTAGGTCAGAGTGCCATCACGTTTGTTTATGATTTTGTGGAGATATTCAAAGGACCTCACCCAGGGTACGGGGTTATTGAGGGACGCCCACAAGCAGGTAGGGCAAGTCAACCGTGATAATAAAAACTAAAAAAACAGATGACTCTAAAAAGATACTTTGGGTGACACATGTAGAAAAACAAACAAGATATAGCATAGTCTTATCGAGTGAACCTTGTCAGGAAATCAGACCCAGTCATCAACTTTAAAAATTGTGGAAAATTTTAAAACTGCAATTTCCCAGAATACCTTGCTTATCCAAGTCTTCAAAATGGTTGTCCAAACAAGACATACATTTTCTTTCGAAGAATTAATGAATTTCTCGATACACTTCCTGTAATTCAAATTCAATTCAACTTCCTGTTGGGTGGAGCCAATTCAAATTCATTCATCGAATTTAATTAAATATTTAAATTCAGAATTTTGCACAAGCCTGCTGTCCACATCATGATTCAACCCATTTAAACATACTCACACACACACACACACACACACACTCACAGCTCTCTCCTGGTAGGCTCGCCAACTAAACTGCTGCTGACGGTCACTGGCGGGCACGGCCCAGAGACCCTGAGAGTGCTGGAGGTTTCCCTGGTGGAGGTTTCTGGGTCAGGGGTGGCTGTGGGAGCAGTGGAGGAGATGGGACGAGGTGATTTCCTGGTGTCCGTGGACAGTGCCCCGGCTGGAGAGTTTGTGGTCCTCTTGAAGGGAGAAGACAATTTCACCTCCAGTCAGTTCCTGAGGCAGTCTACCACACAGATGTCTGTCACTACTGTCTCAGTCAAGGTACACAGATAGATGCTTTCTAAACCTGTACAGAGGGGTCATTAAAAGAGATGGTCTGGTGTTGATCTATCAATAGTCCTGCTGGCCTAATTTATTATGAGTGGTGAAGGTTCTGCTAGTCACTGCTAGATTCTTATTCCTCTAATTCACACACCTCCAAACCACTGAAACTATGCTACAAAATCATTTTGGTGAGTTTTAACAGAAACAGTGCAATAATTAGAGCAGCTTTATAGAAATAATTGGTTGATTATTGGAGGATGTTGACTTGTCCTACCTGCTTATGGGCGTCCATCAGTGTAATCATTGTAACTGACCAAAAATAAACTTTGGTCTTTGTCGCAGGTTGCAGTTGACACCAATATGGAGCCAGGGAAGGTATTCAACATACCTTTCAGCGTCACTAGTAGTGTGACAGGGAGGACATTCAACATTCGAGCAAGAAATGATAAAAACTTTAACATGACTCACCCCTCAAGGTGAGAATGTCTTTAGAAAAAAAAAGAAGCAAACAAAAAGCACTTTTTTGGACTTAAACTCCTGGGAGAATACAGCCCTAGAGGCATTGTTAGATATTTATTTGCATTTACACTTTTATACCAACTCATTGGCTCATTTTTCACATGTTATCATTAAAAAAAGGAAATCTAATGAAAGACAACATGCAAATATTGGGCATATCTGGATTTTTTTGTGTTAACATGTACAGTCGATGCAGTTTAAAATGTTTTAAATATGACTTTTTATAAATGGAATGCAGAGAAACAACCTTTTTGCCACCATGTCAGAACCATCTTGACCTAGTTGGTCCAGATGTAATGCTGGCCTACAGTAAGGCTTGCAAACCGTTAGTCTGGAATGGATGTACTACATTGCATGTGTGCATGTATTAGTCTTCAATAAGGCCACAGTATTTGTCTGTCTGCGGCTGCAGTATTAGCAGTGGGAGTAGCACACAGGCTAAAGGAACCCTAACCATCACCGCCCCAGCCAGCACCACCTCTGGCACTGACGTCACGCTGACCATCGATGCGGAGGATGCAGGTACCAGCGACTCCAACTATGCTGTGGTGCGACTCTCTGTGATCAAACCTGTAAGTCATATGGCACACTGAATGTTGATTGTGCAAAGGCAGTCTTAAGGCTGGGATTCACTTGTTGCAGACAACGCATACGTGCATGCATCATGGCTCTATGCTTATTTCGCGTTTGTTTCATGCATCGGTCGCGCAAGTTGCAATACTGCCAAAAAAGTGGGCCGATGACGTGAAAAAGCAGTGACCACAAAACGCGATGTTGACATCGCTGGGTATTTTTGCATGTGGTATTACTGCGGTCTGCCCCAAGTGGAGATCTCCATGATCGTGCGTTTTGACTATGTAATGCTGCAACAGCTGGCACAAATGTGCCTACCCTTGTTCTAAGAGCAAGTAATTCCCAGCCCTTAGTTAGCCTTTCTGGTTTCAAAGTGAAAGAAAATCACTGCTGTAAATCATAGGCTTCCTTTAAAAGTGCATTTTTGTCATGTGCACAGTTAATGCGCTAGCGGGCACTGTGAACTGTCTTTGTCTTCCTGTTTGCAGGTGACTGATTTCAGGCCTCCTGTGTGTGATGTGGTCGACTTCAACAACACCTGCACAGCCAACAGCACGGCCTCCTGGTACGTCTCAGTCCAAATCACCGACGGCAACGGCACTGGGGTGGATAAGATCTGGGTGCAGCAGGGGGAAAGTGGTCTGGTCAGTCACAACGAAACAGAGCAAGGTGGGGGCGTCATGGTGATCCACCAGGACTATAACATCTCCTGCCGCACGCCGGACTTCAAGCTGTCCGTCACTGACAAGGAGGGCAATGTTGGGTCCTGTGCCTTGTCTATCCGACAATCAGTAACTACGCCCGCGCCCAATGGCACACCACCCTCCAACAGTCTCGCAGCCCTTCTGTGGCTCTGCCTGTTACTGCAGTCCACAAACATAGTCCGAGACTTACTACCATTCTCACTGTAATGCTACTGTAAGGTCAGGAACACATACCGTACTTTGCTTCCAATTCTACGATATTTTTAATTTGTGGGCTTCCAATGTGCATTATTTGAAAGAAAGTGAATTTAGATATATTTTAAATGTTATTACTCATGTTTTCAAGCCACAAATATATACAGTATCCTCGAACAGGGGTTCTTCTGAAAGTTTATTGTGGCGGAGAAACCTCATGGAGCCATTTTTTTTCAGGGACCCCTCTTAATCGCAAAAAAATGTATAGCTATTTGTTCTTTCAGATACAACAGTTTTAAATAGGTATGTAATTGCATGTGGCAAAATCTGACACTACAGAAATGATTTTCTGTTGGCCTACTGTTTTAAAAATGCCCAATGAAAGTGTTTTAATAGTTTCATTTGTATTTCTATCCCTATAAGACAAGTTTATTTTTTGTAGCAAACTTTTTAGCAAACCCCCTGGCAATGTGCCGCGGACCCCTGGGAGTCCCCGGACCCCAGTTGAGAACCAATGCCCTAGAGGTAAATTTTCTATACTGTGACCTGAAGCCATTTAGCATACAGCTATATGCTATAGATGTTCCTGTTTTGTGTGTAAGGGCAACACCTCTATACAACAAAATCTGTATCAATAAACATTGTATGCAAAGTTGAGCCTTTTTTGTCTTTAATGCAACATAATAAGTTTGTCCAAGCACTCTTAAAAGAGACATAAGCAACTGAGTGAAGCCTGCTCCTACCACACAATTTCCAGTAAAATCTGTAGACAATAAATTAATTACACATTTTCCCTGCAGAAATTGACGATATAGTGGGTTTGTAAACAGTTTGTTTGCCACATGTAAATCTAGTGTAGACTGTGAATAAAACTACAGACATGCCAACTGCAGTATAGACCTGTGCCAAAGGTCAAGTCCAGCAATTTTGTTTGTGTTTATAAATTATAAATAAATATAATTGTGGTTACAAAGGGGTATGAAGGTTGGAACCAATGCATAAAATAAATGATTACAGATGTGATACTCTATGTGACTGATTCCAATCTAGCTACTATCACAGCTCAATTTGCATCTGAAACAAGGCTGACAGGAAGCACAGGAAAAGACTGCCCCCCACTGGTCATATTGTTGTTAATTCCACCAGGAGTTGGAATCTTCCCTCTTTGCAACCCTATCATCAAAATTAGCCTACAGTATACTGGTCCTGTCAAGTTAGTCTTTCTTGTGTTGTTTTCTTTTTGTCTGAATTAGGTCTGGCAAAATGAAATCAGTACACTATGGAGAAATATTTTGATATTTATGATATTTTGATCAGAGAATAAAACAGGCTACAATAAATCAATGTGCAATAGAAAACTAATTCAATTCAATTTTATTACTTCCGCCAATGAGGTTATGTTTTCACCGGCGGCATGTCTGTGTACAACATAACTTGGACAACATGTGTATTGGCACAAGTAAGAACTGATTTAATCTTGGTGGCAATCCGTGATCCAGAACACCATCTAGAACAGGCCTGGACAAAGTAAGGCCCGGGGGCCACATCCGGCCCGCTGAGCTATTTCATCCGGCCCGTGGAGCCTTCCCAAAGTAGAATGATTTATCTTTTAGCCAAGGAGACCTTGGCCTAAATTATCAAATTTGTTGTATTCATGAAATACAAATCCCCCTTTTAGCCCTGCATGTTAACATGTCCTTTGAAGAAAGTGGGGCTACTGATTTAAGACTTGTCAATTTACCGGCATCAACCGGTTTACGGTTAACACCCGGCCTGTTAGTCAAAATCCAAAAGCCAATGTGGCCCTTTGGCCAAAATAATTGCCCACCCCTGATCTAGAATCTTGTCAGTGACCACATTGCCTTGGCGGAGGTCTGCGCTCTCTGACTACTTTTCTAGTTTTATTTGTAAAGCACCAACTATAGATAATAAGGTGTTTTATCAAGAAGCAAAGGCAAGGAAAAACTCCCTTCTATTTGAAATAATTCATTTTGGGAAGAAACCTTGGGCAGTAGGTGACTCAAAAGCTCAACCCAAGTGCCAGGGGCCCAGTGAAGTACACATACATGTACATGTGCAGTCAGTAGTCTAGTGATGGAGAACAAATTGTCCAAGGTTTTAACTATAGCATCATAGAAGCATGTATACAGAATATTGTGTCACAACAATTATATGGAAGCATAGCCAAAGTTTGCAGTCTAAAATTGTGGTTAACAGTGCAGTAGCTTTCTGCCAAAATGTGAGTCAAAGGTGGAGGTCGCTTTAGGTAGTTCATTTTTGGTGGTGCCAAGATACAAAGATCTTTTATTTGTCACATGCACATGATTACAAGTGTAAAACATGCAGTGAAATGTGTGTCTGATGTCCACCTATTTGTCCAAAATACAGGAGTAGGAAAGTGTCCAGACAGGAGGTTTGGCGGGTGAAGGGGACACATCAACAAGGAGCACCCAAGAACAACAGGGGCAACAAAACCTTGCTTACACAAAGAAGAAACCTTGGTTTCACAGTTCAGGGGGCTAACCCAACCCAACCAGGGGTCGTGGTGAGGAAGAAGGAATGGCAGAAGGGACAATGTGCTGTTGCTTGTGGGAAATGGGCATGGTGTTTGTGAGGTGCTGTATGAGGGGAGAGATATGATGATAGGGGTGATGGAGTGGGCATGGTGTTTGTGAGGTGCTGTATGAGGGGAGAGATATGATGATAGGGGTGATGGAGTGGGCATGGTGTTTGTGAGGTGCTGTATGAGGGGAGAGATATGATGATAGGGGTGGTGGAGTGGGCATGGTGTTTGTGAGGTGCTGTATGAGGGGAGAGGTATGATGATAGGGGTGGTGGAGTGGAGGGGAGGCTCTATCACAGGGCCTGTAGGAAGGAGAAAAGTCTGCTGGGCCTCCAATGAAGTTGGTCATTGTCCATTAATGGGGGTTAGACAGGCAGGCAGGCAGGGGGTGGAAGGTGATGAGAGAGATGATTGTAGTACATGAGGGCAGAAGAAGCAAAAGAGTTAGGCCAGTAGTGGAGACTGCCACTTCATAGATCACATGTGTGTCAATGTGGTAGAGGAAGGAGGGAGAGATAGAGAATTGTACAGCATGACAAATGTGAGATTCATGGCAGCACTAGGCTATAACAGCATTTAAGGTATGGTGTATGGCAGCTCAGCACCTCAGTAGGGATGGCCAGTGGCCACCTCACCCCAACTGAATGGAGCCAACATCAGCAGTCCTTTCCAGTAAGGAGTGATGGCATACAGGGGTTAAAGTGGGAGGCAACGCAGTTCCAGCACCTCAGATGAATTAAGAAATGGACAGAATAATTTCTCTTCACATCTTGCATGCTTGCAAATGTGAGATATCTGCAAAAATGTAAACAAAAAAAAAATTATGATTAAAAGTGTACTAGGCCTAATGGAACAACAGTGACACTATGATAGCCAAACAGGGCGAATCATTTTTCTTTGTTGCGCCGACACAAAAGCTCCCCCTCCTGCCAAATTCCACTCTAACCACTGTATATATACAGTATATTTAAGCCTCAAAGAGGAAGGTTAAGCCTAGACCTAAAGGTACTGAGTTTCTGCTTCACAAGAGTGGTGAGGGAGAGAATTCCCTGAGAGAGGCGCATGGTATCACAAAGTGCTTCCCTCACATAGACTTTGATTTTCCCCACGTCTCCATGGAGATTAGCATTATGGGATCTTAGCGGCAGTAAGGGAATAGTTGTGTACTTGAGACTGATCTCAAGACCCTTTTCTGCCTTCTCTGTCTTGTCTTGGACCTGACCCTGTCTATGCCAATTCATTGCCAATGAGCTCTCTCTCACTCTCTTTCTCTAGCCTACTGCACCACTTTCTCAGCAATATCAAGGATAGCTGTACAGAGTAGCAAAGGGAAAATAAATTATAAATTCAAAAAATAAAAAATCAGTATGAAGGTTGCATGTGTGTTGCATGTTTTTTTCATCTTCATTAGTTTTTAGCAAAAACAAAAAGTTTAGTATGCAATTTCCTAAAATAGTCTCTTTCTTTCTTTCATGTGTTTTGCATTGATCATCTGGCTAATAGTGTCTTTTCATTGGGTGACTGTGCTGTGAAATGACACAAAAGGCTTTTTTATTTATTTATTTATTTTTTACTGCAGTGTGCATGTTTTGACAGAAGTGTGTCATTTTGCAAGAAATCTAGACTAGATGTTACAAATAGGCCTGGGCAATGCATTATTTTACCTACCACCATCTAAGACAAAAGACTTGCTTGCATGTTAATGAACCTATTTTCCCTTTGAAAAGCCACTCAGTCCATCACAATGATGCCCGCCAGTAGGCCTTGACCACCACTTGCTGAATTACCATATAGGCCTATCTGGTGCCTGGCTTAATGGTGGGGGTTGGTAGCCTTTGTGAAAGAACTGCAAAGGGTCTGTTTACCAATAGGCAATTGAGGTAGAAATAGGCCTAGGTCTAAAGGCTATCTCTTTAGATTGGGTGATGCTAATTATGTTGTAGTGCTGTAGCCACTAGGCCTACATAATTATATTCCAATTTTAGCATTGTCAGGATTTTTGTCCAATTGAATATATATATTTTTTTGAAGAGCCAGCCAAGTTCTACCAATGTCAAGATTATGATAAGATAATGGCCACTAGATCATTATTGTCATCACTTGTTTCACCAAAGACAACACTCTACTCCAGTGATCCCCCAAATTCCAGGAGGATACCCACACTTCAACCACAATTAGTGTTTTTGATTTTCTGAAATTAAGGAAGTTTACTTAATTAAAAAAAATAAAAAATAATAACAATAGATTTACCTAGACTAGACTACAGTCGCTACAGTACATTGCGTTGCAGTACATTTCCAGAGGTAGGCTGATACAAGAAAACTAGAAAATTGGCCAATTCCGTTTTTATGGTATGAATGGATTAAAATCAGCTTATAATAATTAATAATCAGCTTATAATAATTAATAATCAGCTTTGGCCTTTCTGTAAGTTAAGTTAAAGTTTAAATTATGTGTGCTTAAAATCGAAATCTTTGGGCCTCTCAAGTGAGCATTTTCTCCTCTTTGCATCACTCCCGCTCAGCTCGGCCCTGCCCCTGGCGCTACTTTACAAAAGGATTTACATTTTTGCAGATCCCTCCTCCTCCTCCTCAAAACCATCCCTCTCTGCCTGCGCAGCACACGCGGCGGCATTTCTCCACGGAGCCCGGACATCTCAGCAGCAGACGAGGTAAGCTTTCTTCTCGAAACTTCGGTTTTTAACCTTCACCTTTACTAAGAAATATTTTTTTTGGTAAAGCATACATATATATTGGTGTTTTCAACTGTATTTTCTGTAGGGGTTCTGAGAAATATGGTTAGTCATCCATGCTGTTTTGTCTTAGCCTAACAGAGACGCTAACGTTACCTAAAATGGCGCAGCAAGCACAGAATATGCTATCCTCGGATCAATTGTATTGCTCAAATGTTCGGCGAAGGACTCGCGGATTAGAAAATGATGATTATGATGATCAACACCATGCAACCGCTTCTGTCGTGTTGTCCAAATTTATCATTATTTAACAATATTAATTGTAGAAATAGGCTAAGTAGGTCAAACAATGCGGTCATCGCATTGTTGGCCTACTTTTTGCTAACTTAATGTTAGCATCTTAGCAGTGCATGCAGTCGACGCCTTTATGCATTTCCTACACATTTACTCGATAGAACTATTGAGTGTGAGGTACTGTGCACAACGTTTTACTTTGTGAATCTCCTTAGCATCTCCTTTTCTGTCCATTAGGTGTAATTAACTCAGCAACATGTCTGACGAGGGAAAGCTGTTTGTCGGTGGGCTTAGCTTCGACACAACCGAGCAGTCTCTTGAAGAGGCTTTCTCTAAGTATGGCGTTATCTCAAACGGTAAGATCATTTTACGATTGCAAATGGAATTCGATTGTTTAATGTTGGTCTGATTTAGGAGATTGGACTCCATTCATCAAGACAATGCTCAATCTCCATCCTCCCCCCTTTATCCCTGCAGTTCACGTTGCAAGAAACCGGGAAACTCAGAAATCGCGTGGTTTTGGTTTCGTCACATTCGAGAACCCCGATGATGCGAAAGACGCATTGGAGGGAATGAATGGAAAGGTACTTCTTTTTAATTTATCAACCTTTTAACTTTTTCTAATGTAAACATTTGTCGAATTAAATATTAGTCGACAATTTCGACCCTTTGTTGCATTTTACATTGTATTGAATTTTCATAAAATCCATATGCATCAATACATTTAAAGCATACTGGTAGTTGAATAGATACACTGATAAATTTATTCAGTAGTATGGCGTTCAATGGTCTATATTGATAATATTTTATTTTATACTGTATACATATTTTATTTTATGCTGTATGAAATAAAGTAGGTGGGCAGCCCACAGAGCAAAGTACTTTGAGTAGTGAAATGAGCAGTAAATTTTATGTTCTCTCTCCAGTCTGTTGACGGCAGAACGATCCGCGTGGACGAGGCCGGGAAGCCCAGCAGCGGGCGGTCAGGCGGTGGCGGCGGCGGCGGATACCGTGGTGGCGGAGGCGGTGGCGGCGGTGGGTTCTTCCGCGGCGGCCGTGGAAGAGGTGGGCCACGAGGTAAGGGCTGGCTGATAACCCCAAGTGTCACCTGGTTCTAGCCCAGAGCAAACGGTTCTGCATAGAACCAAGCTCAGATCTGTATAGTGTACCGGTAGTACTGATCTGCTAGAACCAGCTGGCACCTGGGGAGGTGGTTTTCTCCCCGTTTGTCAGATATCAAGCCCCTGCCTGGTTTCTCCTTAACCCCTAACACCACACCTGCTTGCTCTTAGTTTGTGCTGTGTGCAGTTACCCTCCTAATGTTGTATAAACTCCTTTGCATCTTCACTAGCAGTTTACCCTGAGAATCATTCAAACCCATAGATTAACCTGCCCATAGATTAACCCGTAGCAATTTAGTTACTCACTTTGTCCTGCATTCCAAAATAAATGTTTAGAATCAATGTTCTGTAGCAGAGTGTAGAAGAACATCTGCATTTTTGCAAAATGGGCGTTGGGATGTTTTTCCCGCTTTATCTTTAGCAGAGAGTTAAAACAAACAAAATGGTGCCATTTTTATCCATGTTTAAAATGATTCAGTCTTTCCCATTCTTAGTCAGGGTAAATGTGGTGGTGAAGATAAGAAGGTGGACTGTAGCTGCATTGAAATACACACACACCATAGCTGTAAATACACACATCTCTGATGCATTTCACTGCTTTTATTAACCTTTGACCCCAAATGTAGGAGGCGGAGGATACGGAGGCGGTGGTGACCGTGGATACGGTGGCGGCGGAGACCGGGGTTACCGTGGTGGCGGTGACCGTAGCTACAGCAGAGGAGGCGGCGGTGGCGGCGGCTACTCCAGCAGGAGTGGAGGCTATTCAGGGGGTGGTGGCAGGTGAGCATGCGCGCACACACACACACAGAGGTGCTTACTGATGGAAGCAGGGTCCGCGAAACTGAAATGGAGTGTCGGTGCCTGCTTTTTTGTCAGTCACAGATGCTTTTATGACACAATATAGCAGATTGCACAAAACATTGAAGTGCCTGATTTGGGTTAATGTTTTCTTACTCTTTTGTCCTGATTTGGGTATGTTTTCTCTTTCAGGGACCAGTCTGGCGGCTATGGTGACAGGTCTGGGGGTTCGTACCGAGACGGCTATGACCGCTACGGTATGTATAACTAGGCCATTCTTACACAGATCTGGTGCTAGCACCCCACTTACCCAATCTTAGCCATGGACCCCTCCGCTAGAGGCGCTCAGGCCTGTAGGCTAGCCATCCAGAGACCCGTGGGACCAAAATAGTTACATTTTTACTTGTCCGTTTTCTTTTAACGCCATCTGTCACGCTTCCTAGCAAGAACCGAGGCTGACGTTGCATAGTTGTTTTCAACTCTTCACTAACACTTCAATCATATTTGCGCATACCCACCCTCCACCTTCCCTTCTTAAAAAAAAAAAAAGGCCAAACATTGATAAAATGACCCCCTCTTTTCTTGTGGTTGCACCCCAGTTAAACCCCTCAGTGGGACTGTGCATTGTGCTGTCCGTCAACTCGGTTTCCACACAGGCCAGACTCAGACTCTGCTGCTTTTCTGATCGATCAGATCTCTCGCTGTCCCCGCAAGCACATGTGTGCACTGCCCCACCCCTGATTTAAAGCAGGTAGGGCAGTGCACCGTGGCATTATCCTCCTGTTGTCCTCTCTCCTCTCACCTGGGCCCTATGATGGAGCCACTGGCCCCCCTAGTGCTGGGGTTCGCTGGGTGGCACCTTTCATAGGCAGCCCCCCCTGGGAGCTGCATAGCCTTGGTCCACTGTAGTCCCTCTTAACTGACCATCTGCTCCAGAAGTGACTTGGGCATTCCACTCGCATTCCTTTATACCCCTCCTCATTCTCCAATAGTTGGAAGGTTTATCATTAGGCTAGCAGTAGTGTCCAGTTTAGCCAGCCACCAGTATTGGGGGGACACACTGAGATGCGGGTGTGGGCCGCTTCTGGACCACACCCGATTCAGTCCCATTTCCACCCAGTTTGTTAATGAATGGCCACTGGGCTACTCCTTGGCCTGTTAGGGTTTACCCTTAGGTCAGTCAGATTTTAGATTTGTTTGGTTTTGCTTCTTTCGTTTCTTCTTAGTGTTCTTTTCTTTCTCCGTATGGAAGACGGCTGAACTGATGTTGGCTGTCTGAAGCGCAGATAGAAAAGAGTTTTGTTTTGTTTTTGATCCTTCAGTGTCTTCATGTCTTTGTTTGTTTGCTTGACTCTCGTCCTCAGCTTCGTTCGACTAAATATCAGCCTGCTCCCTCTTTGCCCTGAGATCAACACCTCTCAAAGATGCCCACCGCAAGAAAATCCAAATTGGTCAAGTTCTCTCTTTCTTGTTTTCTTGGCGATTTGCAAATCGCGTTTTCCTATGTTGAATTTTACTTAACTTGCGTGCATCTTTGTTTTGTGGGGGGGAGGGGACACAAAAAAAGGGGGGGGTGATACATTTCTGACAGCAGTCGGAACAAGTTTAAAGCAAATCTGCCTCGTTGTTGGCATCACAGTTTAATTTGCAGCCAGATCTTGCTCCTCCATTTAGTGGAATCAGGCAGCCTCGTTTGTGAACCAAAAGAAACAAACAAACAAATTAACCTTTTTTTATATATTTGTTTTGCCGTAGTTGAATGATGACGTCCTGCAATCTTGGGACCCTGAACAGTTGTTGCTCTATTGTAGTTCTCTTGGTCTCTGAGATATATCTGAACATTATGTCCCATTTCCTTACGATGATGACCTTGCTTTTTTTATATGAGTTGTAAAGGCTACTTTATATGTCCATTTGAAGAGTAAAGATATACATAAACAGTCGCATTGAAGTTCTTTTTTTTAAGGGATTTGGGAATATCTGCATTTTATAGCCGTGCCACTAATCTTAAGTGTTTTAAAAGGCTAGACACAGCGCTTAAGGCATGTGTTCCACGCCAGCATTCTAAAGACCAAACTAAATTTGTCACATGTAAGACACCAGGGTCCATGCCGTTTCCTATGCTGACGTTTGCCAAAAGGAAAAGAAGTGTGGGGAGGGGAGGGCAGTGGGAGGGAGGGAGTTGCCCATGACCAGTTTCCAAAGCATGGCTTCCTTTCAGACTGGTGAAGTGCCCTGCTACTACTGCGGCCCGGCTTCGGCCCAGATCTGGCCCTCTCCTGCCCTGCCCAGCCCTCCACGGCCTCTTGAACCCCCTCTCTCCAGCCCAGCCCTCCACGGCTTCTTGTAACCCCTCTCTCCAGCCCAGCCCTCCACGGCTTCTTGTAACCCCTCTCTCCAGTCACTCTGAGGTGGCAGAGGCCCCAGCTCTTCCCGGCCTACAGTTTCTCTCTCCTCTCTCCTTTTTTTTTTTTTTGTTTTGTTTAATTTACTGCAAACTATGGACTTGAAACAAACTCTTAAAGGATACAACAGCATCTAACAAGCAAAAAAAAGAGACTTAAAAGAAATGGATCCGTTGATTAATCACTGTTGGGGAGATGGGGGAGGGGGAAGTTCCTGTTATCTGCAGATGCCCTTACTCGGCGTGGAGGGGGGTTACGTAACGTTACTGTGCTCTGTATCCTCTGTACCAACTCCTATTTGATAATTCTCAGTTCTTTTGTTGTTTTTGTTTTCTTTTTTTTTTTTGGTGTGTTTTCATTTTTGGCTTCATGGAGCCCATTAAACGATGGATTTGTTGACAATGCTGTGAAACATTTCTTGTGCCTCATGGGGGAACAAAAGAGAAGGAAAGAAAGAAAAGCCTTGCCTGCTGAGGGTATCAAACAGAGCTGGGCCTGTCCTGAGTAAGGTTCCATTGATGTTGATAATATATGGATATTCCATTTCAGTTGGAGTTTATCAATACATCTCCTTGGATACTGTTCTATAGAATGCACATGGAATCTCTAGAATGGGATTGTTCATGCCCATGTAGCCACACTCAATGATGTTGACAAACCCTGTAGCCTAGAGTTGGAGGGGTAATCCTATACAATTGTAGATGAAGCGAGACCCGGGGGGGTCTATCAACACCTCCAAGCAGACATGCATGTGGAGGGTGGGGGATTAGGTCTGGGGTATTAAAAAGTACTAGATCTCTAAATGACTGCTCAGACTGTTGCCATTAAGGGAATTAAAATGTGGAGAATCAATGGAGCTAAATAAGCTTTTTTTCTTTTATTTTCTTAAAGTTTGGGTCAAATGATCTCCTGCCTTGGTCAAGAGTATGGGTACTTTGCATCTGATCTGAGCTCAATCTCATGTTAGGGTTTGCAGCGGCTCTGTTGTGATTATATAACTTCAGCATGGCTGTGAAATGGGGGACATTTTGTCCTTTCTTCCCTATTGAATGGTGTGGGGCTGACACTGGTTATGTTGTGGTTGCAGTAAGGTGTTGGTTAATTGTTAAAGGGATGTGGAAGGTGGTTGTCTGGTCTTCTGGGTGTTTGAATGAATAGTATGCCTTGAAGAACCGATTAGTTCTGATCAGTAAGTTAGTTGACTCAGACGGGCTGATGTGTGGAGTGAGGGTGTTTACAGAGTGGTGTCTACGTTGCACTGCCTCAAAAGTTTGCAAAATATATTTGAAATTCTCTTGTGTGTTTTGATATTTCTAAAAACACTGAGAAGTAGGAGACTGCTTTTGGAACAGCCTAAACATGCTCTCCTCTGTCTTTGTTTCTGTCGACCAATCGGATTTGGTGAACAAGCTCATATCCTGCCTGTCCACCAATCAGGATTGGGCAGGCAGGGCTCCAAAGTGTCCATTTTATCAGGCATGACACCAAGGGGAAAGTGGTCACCACCACTGTGTCTGTATACTGGTATATATTTAAAATGGTTTGTTTGTACTTGTCACAGTTGCAAGTGATTTGGATAACACTATGGAGTTATGTATACATTTTTATTTCTATTACCCCCCCACCCTGAAGAATGAAGCTGTAAAACCTTACTGGTTGGCTGTCTACGATTTACTTAGTGGTAGTTACCACTGCTAGGTTTGCCTCAAAATCACATACATTTTTGGAATACCTATGACTGGTTTGAGAAGGGTTTCAGTGTGAAGTTGATATTCCTCCATGTTTTCATTGGTTGTCACTTGTGGCTCATCATGTGGGGCTCGGTTTTAACTTGAGGACAGCCAGTGAGAGATGGATGGTGTAGGTTGCTACCCAGAAGCATAGTTGCCAACTAACTAAACTATTTAGTGGTTGCAATGCAATGCACATTGCCAACCAACTAAATTGCTAACTGGTTAGCAGCTGTGCCTTTAGGGAAGAGAAGCCTGATTGGTTCTTGTAGGTAAAGTAGCGTAGACTACTCAAAAGCACATGCAATTACTTATATACCCCCCTCCCCACTCCAGTTTGAGCTAAAGTTTGTGCTTAGGAAGTTGTGTCAGAAGACAGAAAAACAGCCAGGTCATGTTCAATTTTCGGTGGCATCATTCATGATAAGTGTGCATGACTGTTCTGCCTGTTTCAGTGGGTGTAGAAGGCCCACGCAAGCATTTGGGAGAAAGAAAATGGCTTTCAGAGCCATTGGCCTACAAGCCAATGAAAACAATGGGTTTTAGAGGTGTTGGCACTCAAGCCATTGAAAAGAATGGGCTCCAGAGATGTTGTAACACCTCTCATCTGTTGGTTGAGTATAGAGGGGGTTGGGCTGGGCTGGGATGCATTGGCAAGAATTCAACTGAAGAGCAGAGAGTGGGGGATTGGTGGGAAATAGAGACCCAAACACACACACACACACACACACAAAAAGCCTGCTGCTGTTGGAAGAGCTGTTATGTGAAGTCTGGCCTGGGTGCACCGTTTCCTGTGAGCAAGACCTACTACTGCTGCTGCTGCTGCTGCTGCTGCTACCACTACTGCTGCTGTTCCTCTGTGACACAAACAACTCCATCTTAAGGTTCACGGTGCGAGGTAAAACGAACAGACAAAAAGAAGGAAAATGGGGGGGAAACTAAACTAAAAGTGCTTTCCTATTGCCTTTCTGTCCCTAGCCTTCAGTCCAGCAGCCCTGAGCTGAATTAGTTGAGCCTCGATGTCCCCGGGGTCAGCGAAACTCTCACAGAACCCATGCTTCTAGATCAGCACATTGATTTTGATTTCATTTCTCTGTCTTAACCCTTTAGCCCACCCCAAAATTCTACCCAAATGTCAAATTTGTTTTTTATTATATATTTTTTTATTATTATTTTTCATTTCTCCCCCTTCTGTTATTTTCTCCCCTCTGTAAGCCGCATCCCAGCCCCAGGTTTGGCTTGGCTTCGGCTTCATTGCCTGAACCTCTGTACTCCTGTTGCAATAGACGGGTTGGTGCTGTACCATGATGGCCCCACAGATCCTCACACATGCGGAGTACTGGGGTTCCTCACACACGCCGAGTACTGGGGTTCCTCACT
Source organism: Sardinella longiceps (assembly GCA_027497455.2). NCBI lineage: Eukaryota > Metazoa > Chordata > Actinopteri > Clupeiformes > Clupeidae > Sardinella > Sardinella longiceps. The sequence goes on from JAODXP020000034.1 coordinate 1,557,200, forward strand.
GAGGGCCCATTCTCTACTCCTCCCCCAGTGTAAACTAAACTAGCAGGACTGGAGTAGCTTGTGCATACAGTAGCGTTGCCCAGTGCCCACACACACGCACATCTCATGCACCCCTTCACCACAGTGACCTCCGACCTCTGACCTGTGTCCAGAGCCATGCCCCTGCCAGAAAGTGGAAAAAAACAGCAGCAATTTAATCTATATGTACATAGTGTAGTGTCACTTTTAGTTCAGTAACTTTATCGATGTGTGTAGTTGGCCCGGAGTCCAAATAGTCTGTTTAGTAACATACCGATGTGTGTAGTTGCCCCTGAATCCAAATACTCTGTTTAGTAGCATACCGATGTGTGTAGTTGCCCCTGAATCCAAGTACTCTGTTTAGTAGCATACCGATGGCCCTGAGTCTAAACACTCTGTTTAGCACCATACCGATGGCCCTGAGTGAGTGAAATCTACTTTATTTCCTGCAGGCTGATGCCTCTCCACTCCGCTGGGGTTGTGTGGTACCCTGGAGACCAGCGCTGTGACCACCTGTGTCTATGTCCGCTTGCCTGACGTCCCCGATGGGTGAGATTTACAACTCAGTTTATATAAATACTTATTTACATAAGCGCATACAAATACTTATTTATGGACATACAGTACATACATACTGTACATACATACATACATACATACAAATACTTTTTTATGGACATACTGTACACATTCAAATACTTATTTATGGGCATACTGTACATGCAAATACTTACGGATATATTTGTACAGTACATATATATGGACATACAGACACATAGGGTTTGTGTTTGTTTATTGTTTGTCTCTATGTTTGTGTGTAAATGTGGACTAGTTTTCCACAGTGGAGCAGATGAGCGTTAGTGTGTAATTGTATTGATCTACATGTAGCTGAGGCTAATTGTTAGAGACCCAATGGCTTGACTCTCTCCAGCACAGCATATAGCAAACAGGGTCTTTCACACAGCATACACACCAGCAAACAGGAGCTTTCACACAGCATACACACACCAGCAAACAGGAGCTTTCACACATACTGGTACCGTACGCTCTGTGTTTGTCTGTCATGGTGGTGGAGACCCACTATCACTAGTGGGGCTCTTGGGTTCATGTGTAGTGGGGCCCGTAGAGTGATCATATGTAGAGTAAATGACGTGTAGCCTCTCTTCAGAGTCCCATGGGTCTATGGGTGTAAAGAACTGCAATCCAAGTTGGGCTCTGTGTGGTTTCAGCTGCTCAGGGTTGAAAGCTCTCAGGCACTGGAAATGTTTTGGTGAAGGTCAAGACTATGATGGCTATGATTTTAAAATAGCTATTTGTATGGCATGGCTTAGGGGGCGGCAGTGGTGTAGTGTTTAAAGAAGAGACCTAGCATACTAGATACCTGGACATTGTGGGTTTGAATCTCAGTTGTCAGAGTTGCGGCCTTCAGCAAGCCACTTAACCCTACAGTACATTGCTTTAGGGACTAACTGATGAGAGACTGGGCCTGAAGTGATTGAAAGTCGCTTTGGATAAAAGTGTCGCATGAAATGCACCTTTATTACTTCTGCTTACAATGATTGATACATCAGTACCAGGCCTTAGCATAGTGATCCTAGAATTGTGTGTGTGTGTGTGTGTGTGTGTGTGTGTAGGAGTATAATGCTGAGCATAATGAGTGTGTCGTTATCCTTCTGCAGGTCTTTTGTGCTGAAGAGCAGATGACGGTTTGCCGCAGGACAGGAAGTGGAAGCCTACAGCAGAGCCCGCCCCTCATCATACCCACTCTCAACTGCCAATCAATAATGCTGCTGGCTCACATTCATCACAAGAGAGGAGTGCTGGTTGGCCAGACTGCAGCAAAGCCCGCCAGCTGTCAATCAGTAATGCCACTGTGTCCCATTCATCACATGATAGGAGTTGGTTGGCCAGACAAGACAGAGATGATGAGGCTTTGGAATGCAAGTACAACACCACACGTCTCCCTAGCAACACATCTCCCTAGCAACACAGATCTGTGTCGAGTTCAAGATGACAAAACGTTGCGAAACCTTTTATTTGTCATCCATAGGGAGAAATGGGAATGGTAGCAAAACACTGCAATTGCTGAAGTTAGCCCCACACTGGAAAGAAGTTGGGCTATTACAGAAATGGCCTGTGCGGACTGCAGAAGGGGAGAGAGGCTGCTTTATGGGGGAATGAAGAGAGCAAAGACAGAGAGAGGCTTCTTTACGGGGGAATGAAGTGCTGGTTGTGTGCTGGAAATGCAGTGGAAGAAGACAACTAGATCATTACCGCCATCAGGAGTGTTTTTAATCTCAACATGAAAGAGATAACGGGACTACGGACTACTGATAATGACACAAGATGGCATTACTCAAATAACCACTGTTTTATACACAATCAACTTAAGCATTTTAGCACTGTCCACTAGCCTTTCATTATTATTATATTTATAGCTTTTCATTATTCATATTGTTCTTCATATCATATATGTTACACTTAAATAAAATCTACTAAAATAAACACATTGCCTTATGTTCCTTATGTCAGCCCGTTTACTAAACTCAATGTGACAGTATCCTAAGTAGGAGTGTGTGAGAGCTGCTATCCTAAGTAGGAGGGTGTGAGAGCTGGACAATAGAGTCTGTGCCTGGGTACACTGGTAAACACAGATCATATTTCTTCTGGAGGTCATAAGGTAAGAAGCGTCCGGCCAGAAAATGGGTCCCCTGGAATCCGAGACTGCATGTCTTTGGTACCATGAGGGAGATGAGCACGGCTGGGTTGATCCTGTCAGTCTCTGGGTTGGAGTCGTCCCATCCTGACAGGCAGAGCAGACGTGGACCAGGGTTCAATTCAATTCAATACAACCTTTCTAACAGACAATAGGCTCCATAGCACAAAAACAAATAAATAACATCAAATTGTTGATAATACTAATAATGAAATGATCTGTAGGAAATCACCAACTAGTCGTCATACAGACATACTGTACAAGAACCAACATATTATACTGTACAGTAAGAGCATGTCCAAAAATGGGTCAGTCACTGGTGCAAAGAGTTTCTTTGGCCAGTGTTTTCTAAGTCGGGATGAGTGCCTTATTCAGCTCCTATATGGGTTGGTCAACACTACTATGATGGACTTCACTGACTCATCCAAAAGGCACATACCCCCACCACCACATTTAACTTCATGCCACCAGCTTCAACTAGCTCTGCCAGGTGTTCCAAATAGCAGTGACTTCAGTGTTATGTCTGAGGAACTTCAGCAGGTGATGTGTGATTTTTCTGTCTGAATGATTTGAAATCGTACGACAACAGCCTTATTATAAAGAATACCTGGAATTCTGGCAAGTAAAATAAATGTGGAGTATGTTGATCTTAGAAGTAGAGGTTTCTGATTGCCAGGATACATGTAATGACCTGCGCATGTCTGTGTGTGTGTGTGTGTGTGTGTGTGTATGTGTGTGTGTTACCTGAGGGAATGTCCAGGCTCACAATGGGGATGCTGACATTTCGGAGTGTTGCTAGGATACTGGTGAAGGGTTCCCCGAGACACTCTGGGTCTGTGTGGACCCCTGCAACTGCGTCCACCACTAGATTATAGGCGTCATTGATCAGCTGAACCTGGGACACACACACACACACACACACACACACAAGACAGGGCCCTTGATGACATCACCACTAGATTATAGGCGTCATTGATCAGCTGAACCTGGGTGACACACACAACACAGGGCCCTTGATGACATCACCGCTAGATTATAGCCGTCATTGATGAGCTGAACCTGGGACACACACACACAAGACAGGGCCCTTGACATCACATCACCACCAGATTATTGGAACAGTGGAACATTTTCATTTGATTTATTCCAGCTTGAACACACACACACACACACGTGCCATGGCTTACCTCAGTGGGCAGGTAGGACAGGAAGGCGATGTCCATTTTCTCACACTGCACAGTGAAGGCCTGCTGCACAGCCTGCTGGGAACGCTTGGGGTAGAACACTGTGGGCAGGTAGTCCTGTCGCCATGGATACACACAACAGAGAGAGAGGTCACAGGTCACATATTGTATCAGTGGGAAGCTACACACACATTTAGTCAGAGAAAGTACAGAATAAACTACACACATATTTAGTCAGAAAAAGTACAGAATAAACTACACACACACATTTAGTCAGAGAAAGTACAATATAAACTGCGCACACACACACACACACACACATTTAATTACACACACACACATTTAATTAGAGAAAGTACAGTATAAAACTACACACACATATGACACAATCAGCTAGCTAGTAAGAGCATGATTATCTTATTTATTGATTTATCTGTATGTATGTTGGTATGCTCACTGTTGCTGGTTCTTCTATTGTATGATGTTGTATTACCTTGCATGTGTAGCCAGTGGCGGTCCGCACCGCACACGGGTCTCGAACCCGCCACCCCGCAAGCTACAAACTCCCGGCGTGGGAGTGGAACGCTCTAACCAACTGAGCTAAAAGCCCAAGCTCCTAACTCAGCGTGTTAGAAGCGCCCATGGAATTGGGTGATGAGGATTTACACACTACCACTGAGCTAGCCGCACTAGCTGGCCTCCGTTACACATGCCCAGCAGTAATGTTGTCTGTAACTTTGCTTGTCCTTTCCTGTTTTATGGTAAATGTTATGGATGTTGGCAAAGTAGTGTGTGTGTGTACTGTTCCCAGGGCTGTCGCAATAGGACAGGCAAACCAGGCAATTGCCTGGGCCCCCAGGCTGAAAGGGCCCCCCAGGATTGACAGTTTGATCGTTTTAGTAGTTTAGTTAGTAGTGTTTTTCAATAAAATGTGACTTTAGACTAGAATTAGACAACTGTAAGTCCAACACAAATGATTATACTAATAAAAGATGCTTGAAGATTATAATAATGTGGTTGATGTAGGTGTTTATGGGAGCTAGGTGAAGGGCCCCTGTGTACTCTTTGCTTGGGGCCCCCTAAATACCTTGAAACGGCCCTGACTGTTCCAAAGGCTTCCTCAACACTTACTGGCCTCTTGTATGTAAAGTGTGTGTGTGAGTGTGAGCTCAGTGGGGTACCACACCTCTGCACACCCCCATCATCAAAGGCTTGGTGTCCATAGTCATGCTATAGATACAATGCTAATGTAATAGCCCTATGCCCCATGTAGATACAATACTGGTGCCCATGGTCATGCTAATGTAGGCTACTCCTATGCCCCATATACATACAATGCTAATGTAAAGGCCCCGGCCTTCTTTTTCTTCCTTCTCCTTTGTCCACCTCTCTCTTCCCGCCACATGCCTAGACACACCCACACACCTACACACAAACCCATGTGCCTACACACACTCACACAACTAGACACACCCACGTGCCTAAACACACCCACACACAGCCCTAGACACATCAACCAGTACCACATACACTCTTGATGATGTATAGCCCATATTCTGAAACAGTGTACTCACACACACACACACACACACACACACACACACACACACACACACACACACACTCTAAACTCACACACAGAGTGTGTACTCACACACAAAGTCTACATTTTATTACATTACATTTAGAAGATGCTTTTATCCAAAGCGACTTACATCAACTATTGATTATTTCAGGGCCAGTTTTCCCTATAGAGCATTGCTCCTATGCAATCATTGCTGTGCTATCAAGCCTATGCTATAACCATTATGCTATCAGTCCTATGCTATCATTGTTATGTTATCAAGCCTATGCTATCATTGTTATTAGCTATTATATAGGCCAGTGTTTCTCAAACTTTTTCAGACCGAGGACCATTTTGCCCAAAAAATGTTTCTCAGGGACCTGCCCTTGTGCCCCCCTCGCCAAATCACATGCTACTACCCTTTAACCAAATCAGCTGGCTTGCATAGGCATTGCTAAAGTAATTTATACAGTAGCCACTTCAAATGCTTTAATAAACAGTAAATTACAGGTCCTTGTATTCAGTGAGCAACTAATATTTGGCCTTCAAATAATGACACACAGACTAATTCACATATATATATTTTTTTATATAGTAATCAACTCGTGGACCACTTGAGCTTGCTCACTGCACTAGGCTATCACTGCTATGCTATCACATAGTATATACTGTGTGTATACTGTATACACTCTGTACTGTATCTACTCACAAACAGACGCAGGTATCGGGCACAGGTCAGCCCCACGCAGCCGTTGTGTTCGGGGCCGCAGATGACCAGCACTGTGGGCTGCCGCTTCTCCAGGGAGCCAAGTGGAAAGGCCTGGGGGTCAGAGGTCGGAGGTCAGAGGTCATTGGTAGTCTATAGCATCCTACCTATCCCCTCCATCCTCTCTAACTCAACCCACCTCAACAACTGAATTTCGTGCAACGCAGACAGAGATAGCGAAAAGGCAGCTGACGGTAACAGAATGGGGCATGTCAAAACAAAATCTAATCTCAGTCTGCGTTGCATGAAATTCAGTTATTGAGGTGGCTACCAATAGCGCTTAGCACTATAAAACAGCAGGGCTATGTGTTGATTCACTCCGGATAATTCCTTTAATAACATTAACCTCTCACACACTCACACACGCACGTCTCATGACATGCACACAGACTCACACATACACAGGCCTAAGATGTTCTTTATGTACAGTACATGTTATTGAGTAAAATAAACATATCATATAAGTTTGCAGGCACAGGAGTAATTATGCATATAGTATATCACCTGTGTATGTCAGTGTATATAATGTTTTTAAATTCATCCATTCAATAATGTAATCTCATGATAAGTGTGTGTGTGTGTGTGTGTGTGGTGTGTATTCTACCTTGGCGACCCCAAAAGCACAGGCGTGCCCCCAGATCTCCATCAGCTGCTCCTGCCCAAAGCGATAATCTGTCACCAACTCTGTTTCCATGGCCACCGCTTCCTCTTTACTGGGGGGGGTGGGGGGGGATTTGAGGGGCATCATGTAGGAGGAGAGGGAGAGATCAGAGATCAGCACTTTAAAGTCATATTTATAGTGTAACAGGAGTCACACACACACACACACACACACACAGGGGTAGACTGTCCAATAGTCTGATGCTAAGCTGCGGATTGAGGATATTTAGTGAAAAGGCCTTGACTTAGGATGTGTAAATGAGCATATTAATGTGTGTGTGTGTGTGTGTGTGTGTGTGTGTGTGTGTGTGTGTGTGTGTGTGTGTGTGTGTGTGTGTGTACTCAATGACCAGGACCTGGGCCTGCCATCACCAACACCAATTTCTCTGGCCTCTATTTCCCCAACGAAGCCTGTGAACCCATCCAGACTACAGACATGTGGATGATGTGTGTGTGCATGTTGGAAAATGGCAAGCAACTGATTTTTTTTTGTGTGTGTGTGTTTGTGTGCATCTGGTGGTGTGTATCCCCAGGAACCCCTACTTGGTGACCCCCACCCCCCCCACCCCGCACAATATGAGGTAGCCTTAAACGCCCTTCCACCCCCCCTCCTGCTGTGAGCATCGATTAGCTCCCCTCTCACACACCACCTGATCTTCCTCAACTTACACACACACACACACACACACACACACACACACACACACACACACACACACACACACACACACACACACACACACACACACACACACTCTGACTCTCTCTAACCAAGGTCTCCCCTTTAGAGCTGTGTTGTCATAAGTCACTGCCCTTCAAATGGGTTGATTTGTATGTGGTTGTGTTTATAAGGCGGCACTTCTGACACAACAGCAATATGGCCGCCTGTCTCTACCCATTCCGTTGTGTTCACCTAAACGTCTTAAACACAGCAGATGCTCCATGGTGGCACGGGTGGATGCTAATGATCTGTGAGCCACCAACATCCAGCTGTTAACAGGTAGGTGTGTGTGTGTGTGTGTGTGTGTGTGTGTGTGTGTGTGTGTGTGTGTGTGTGTGTGTGTGTGTGTGTGTGCGCTTGGAAAGGGGATTAGAGAAAAAGAGATTAAGATTAAGCTGATACAGGAAGACGAATCGCAGGGTGGATGAGGAAGCCAGATGGACAGAGGAGCATCTCACAAGCACACGCACTCACTCACACACACACACACACACACACACACACACACACACACACACACACATGTGCACACACAAACTCCTCTCACTCATACACACACACACAAATACATACACACACGCACAAATTCTTCTCACTCATACACACACACACACACACACACACACAACCCTGCATGTGTGCGGCATGTCTGGCACCTCTTGGCAGCTGAATCTGTGGGCCCAGATCTCATGGTTTTCTTCCATCAAAAACAAGGGACTGACTATTATAATTACCACTTCCCATCATCACTGTAGTTGTTCAGTGTTTTGTAATAGAGAAATGTGCAATGATACATAAAATAAAGCCAATACTTCCTCATCAGCCTCAGTCTTATCAAGCTCAGTGTCATGATGCTGGAAACCACCTACTGACTGTCAGAATAGCTGAGGATGTTGATTAGGACCTAAACACACACACACACACACACACACACACACACACACACACACACACACACACACACACACACACACACACACACACACACACACACACACACATCTCTCATTACTGTCTCCAAAGCGGAAGACAACCCCTTATTAAACCCAGTGAGTCAGAGAACTGTTTCTGTTCCCACTCTTTGTGTGTTCACCACGTTCTCTCCCTTCCTGCTCTCTTCCTCTCTCTTTCTCCCTCTGTTTGGTTACTGTGTCTGCTGTAGATGCAGAGCATAGGAGTTATTAATAGTTATTAGTTATTAATATTAGTCTAGGGGGCTTCAAACCCACAGTCTCACTGGTCACAGCATACTGAGCCCCTCCAGATCTAAAATGAGATCATGTGACCAAACAGAGATTCCTCATAACTTGACAAGTCTCATATATGCAGCACATAGGAGCTTCATAACCAGAGAGGGTTGAAGCGGAGTGAGTGTAGCCCAAGGGTGGCCAAACTGCCATTTGCGGCCCTCTGCTATCCTTCATACAGCCCGCCATGAAGTAAAAAAATTAAATGTAATGTGGCCCATCAATAATTTAATCTTTTAGAGTAGTCTATGTTCATCGTGAATCACAGCATTAGTTCTGGTGTGATGTTTGTTGATAGCAGGCCTATCATTAAAATGTGTAAGATTAGAAAGCCTGCAGGTTTTCTCATCTAAACGTTGCCGCTTTTTCAATTGAAACTAGTATAGTTAGAAAGTGCATTTCACATTTGCCCTTGGCATCTTAGATTTTTCAGTATGTGGCTCTCAAACAGACAAGTTTGCCCACCCCTGGTGTAGCCAATATTAAAGATCTTTGCTACAGCTGTGAGAAGCAGGAGATTTCAACCTCAGCATCCATTCTATACTGCACCCTATTTCACCTTTTTGATGGGTTAGAAAGCACAGCGATTCTCTTCAGGGGAACCACACTCTCCTACACCCCTCACACCCCTCTCTCCCAATGCCTTCTTACCCAACACAGGGCTTCCCTTCAGGAGAAACACCTTCTCTTACACCCCTCATGCCTCCCTTTCCCCTCCCTTCTCTTTGGCAGAATCACACCAGAGAGGGTTGAAGCAAAGATCATGGAATACTGAGTCCTCTCTGGTTGAAGTGGAGTTTCCTCCCATTGTAATGTATTATGATGCGATATCTTGGTCAGTATTCCATGATCTTTGATCACACTCTTCTACACCCCTCATATCCCCCTCTCCCAATAGCACTTTACCCTCTTCTACACCCTTCATATCCCCCTCTCCCAATAGCACCTTACCCTCTTCTACACCCTTCATATCCCCCTCTCCCAATAGCACCTTACCCTCTTCTACACCCTTCATATCCCCCTCTCCCAATAGCACCTCACCCTCTTCTACACCCTTCATATCCCCCTCTCCCAATAGCACCTCACCCTCCTCTACACCCCTCATATCCCACTATCCCAATAGCGGCTTACCTGAGGTAGCGAAGGGCTTCTGTGGGCTCCTCGCAGGGGTCACTGGGGCTGTGGCTCATTCTCAGGAGCGAAGGAACAGAGACGCCAGAGGAAGTGAAGTGATGAAGTGATGACTCGGTGCAACAGAACGTCTTCCACTCTGACTAGACTCAGGAGCGTCTCCAGATAGAAGCTCTTCTCACAGAATAAGGCTGCTTTCCACAGGCGTCTGATGTTCTCTCTGCAAGGATCAGCTACACCCCTAGAGTCTCTGGTGTGTTTGTGGGAGTGTGTGAGAACGTGTCTAGTTGTGTGTGTGTGTGTGTCTGTGTGTGTGAAGTTGTGTGTATATAATAACCTACCCTCTCTGTACATCCACGAACTAGTTTCCCTTGCTGTGAAGACTTTCAGTTGCTTTCTAAAATTAAAGTGTGAATGTGTGCACACCTCTGTTCAGCACTCCTCTCTCTCTTTCTCTCTCCCTCCCTCTCTCTCTCTCTCTCCGCCCCTTTCTGTCTTCCGCTGACTGTGGGAAGTCTCTCTGTTCCCCAGTGGTGCAGCTGTAACCACTATAATGAGGCTCTTCAAACTGCACGGCTTTCAGTCAGCTCACTTAAGATGTGTTTCCCATCAGACAGTAGCCTACCTGTGTGTGTGTGTGTGTGTGTGTGTGTATGCATTTGTTTATGTTTGAGCCAGGATATTAATGGCTCATAAAGGTAGTAGAACAGTCAGCTACTATCTGAAGGTCAGTGAGCAACTATGTTCTGTTCTACTAAAAGCTGGACCCGCAGTAGATCAGTGACTTTGTTTTGAGACACTAAATGGGCCATGGCATGCATCTGAAACTCAGCTCCACCAAGGCAAATCAACCAAGTTCAGAACAGCTGCTTTCTGTGTCCAAAGTCTTTGTCAGCTGTCAGACATAGGCACAGTTAATTGTATTAACTACCAAAACATGATTTCAGCTGCCTAACTGATAGGCTTTCTCAATCATGTGTAAAGTGCGACAGATATGGACTGCAATCAGGCTATTTAAGCATCTAGTTGCCCTTGTGATAGAGCCACACTGTGGGAATTTTGGATAGAATGCAGATCACTGTTCACCTCACTTTCTGGTAATATCTGGCTGGCATCTTCAAAATACCTACACATCATTCAGCATTAAATGTATTATAGTGCAGCCTCAACTATTTTACGATTGCCGGAATTACATATTTTGGAGGCATTCATCAGTCATTTATTTCCCAAAAGGGCCATTCCGTGTGAAATCAACAAATGCATTCCGCCTGACCCTCTTGGATTTCCTTCAAACTTTAGGTGCCTAATGCCATCGTACCCATCAGCAATTGTGCAAAATATTAACCTTGTATCTACTTTACTTTCTGAGATATTGGGCCTTAAAAAACAGGGTCTTGATCATGGAAAAATGCAGTTTTTTAACTTTGTTTGTAAATTCTGTTGGCCATTACTTACACATACTTTATGTTAGAAAATTGAAAATTTCAGGCGGTGTTGCATACATGTAGACGTTCTGAACTGTCAAATATTTTAGCTTAGAGTAAGACAATTGCCAAGTTATGGATTCCTGAAAATGGTATAAACACAAAATGATAGCCGCTTTTGATGACAATATTTCCACTCTGAAGCATATGAGATCTTCGATAATTAAATATATATCACTTCAGTAATCATGTTATATTGAACTGGAGGAATACTTCGGAAAGAATTCAAACTTTTTGATTTATGGCACTTCAAAATTGACAAAGATAATATTGGATCCAACTTTTAAGTGCATTTACAATTTTACTGGTAGAGTCAACCATAAAAACAAAAACATCAACTTAAAGAAAAGTTTTTAGACTCTGAATACACCAAATTCCAAAGTGGTACCCAAAAGAAAAGTACATAAAATAGTCTGTCAAAGACAGCTATCAAGGCATGGGGTGATAGATTTTTTCTGCCTTTCTAACCATGTTCTGTTTTGTTTATGTAGCCATGTGCTTTTGGTACCTTTGCCACAGTCCCTCCCTCTCACAGAACTGAGTCTCCTCCCCCAATTTTAGCAGTACTGACATCAACTATCGACTCTAACAACAAGAACAACATTATTTTGTATATACTACTACTACTACTACTTATAATAATAATAATAATAATAATAATAATAATAATAATAATAATAATAATGATAATAGTAATAACCTCTTCTAGTACCCCAGGGAAAAGTGGAATAATCAGTGTATTTAGTTGTCTAAAGCAATTTCTTTTTATTTTAAATTTTTAATTTAATTTTTTAAAAAAATTTATTCTTATTTTTAATTTCTAAAGCAATTTTAGTTATTTTCATTAACTAATTTTATTTTATTTTATTTCCTCAATAAACATATGATGAGTGGAATACAGATGCGGAAAATCTAAAAGTTTGTGAGCACACTTGCTTTGCTTTATATGGAAAGCATTTTATCAATGAGTAAGTCAAACAGATGCAATAGGCCTAGAGTGTTCACAACTGCCAAGGAGATTATGTGATGTTTTATGCCAGCCTGTGTATGTCTGTGTACAAAACAATTCAAATTGGCACAGATTTGGATGACAGTATTGGAGCAACCAAGAACTGATTCAGTGTAGATGACAGTTGTAACAGATGATGTCTATAAGATCTGTAATCCAGTGCACAACCTAGAATTTAAATTATATTCTTGACCCTTTTGCTTTGATAGACATTCACACTTTATGAGTGCTTTTCCAATTTAGACATTTAACTCATTACTTGATTTTCAGTTACTTTGTACTATCAGCACAGCTGTCAGAAAGCATGGTCTAATTATTGTCAAGAAAATGACTAGTTTATTTTGATATACTTCTCTATCATGGTGGCTGAGATACTAGCTTTCTGAACCCAATGGTGGCAGTAATCTAAGGGCCCCGCCCACAACCAACTCTAGTGCCCTTTGAAAAAAAGTCATTACCCATGAGCCCTAGCGCCTGATGAGACTTTCTTTTTTTCATTTCCATTGTTAAATCATGTGCTACAATTTGAATGTTTAAGCCAAGGCCTATTACTTAGAAGCTGGAATGTGGGTACAGCGAGAACGTATGTCACAATGCATGTATTTTGAACTTAGTTACCCTGATTAAGTCAAAGGTATCATCATGTATGTTGGTTTGTGCTTTACAGTTAGGGTTATTCAAATTTTAGATCATTCATATATCCTACATTGTCCATTGTAATGACCTGCAGAAAAGTCATTCCTACTGGCAATCATGGTTTTAGCATATATATGGGTCTATGTCATACATCAAAATTTAATGTGTTTATAAGTCAATATACGAAACTGTTATACTCTGGTCTGTGTTTCCACAGGCATTGGATAATTCTTTAACTCAGAGGCACAATTTTAGAAATAATTTGAACACGTGTCACTTCTGCTGACAATTAGTTTTATAACATTTAGTTGAATTTGAATAGATATGGTCATTAACGTTGCTGATAAGTCAATTCACTAGACTAAAGAAGAAAAAATTGGCTAGAAAAAAATTACAAAATACTTTGATAAAATATCTAGGTTATCATTTATTAATCATCTATCAATTAAACTATCTATCAATCAATTTGCAAATATTTGAAGAGATTGCAATGCTGGTCCTTTTAGGCCCATGACAATAAATCTGAATTTACTGTCACCTGCCGATTTATGCTCCATTTTAGTGATCAGTCATAAGAAGTTTTAGTTTCTTACAATTATAAGCCATCTCATGTTAACTCTCAGGATCACAGACTGCATTTCCTTTGAGCATATTAAAGTTACAGCTATACATTCAATGTATGGTAATGTGGTATTTGAAGTAGCCTATCTTTAGAGATTGTGCACAAAAAGCAATTTGTGATAATCCTCCATGAAGCCATGATGACCAGGAAACCAACAATAATCATGATCAACAATAGCAGGACAAATGCTCATTAATAATAAAAAGAAGCCTTTAAAAGAAGAAACCTCATTGGCTAAACATACAAGGACATAGGCAGACACCAAACATCCAATGGAAAGCCTAATTGATGAATAAAGGGAGGGGCAGAACCTAGGCCCAGAAGCACATGGCTATGTGGGCAAAGTAGTCCATAGCAACCAAGGGACCAAATAAACAAACACACCTAGCAACGAAGGCAGAAAAACCAATCACCAAGACTGTGAAAGCCATCTTTGATATAGTAATTTATGTGGTTTGGCTAAAGGTACCATTTCAAAATCTTGAGCATTTGCAAAATAAAACATGGGCTTTGTGGAGGTAACTTTGATTTTAAGGTACACTCAACCAGTAATTTGAAAAATATGCTTAAACTATAGGTCTTAATTCATTTATATCATCTTTAATGTCTCAAAACTCAAAAGCTGTTATTAATATCAAATATTTACCTACTTGAAGATAATGTACAATAACTTGTGTGAACTACATAGAAATACCAAAGATCTGATGTCATTCGTGTACAAGATACAGTACTGTGAAATAGATAGGAAAAAATGAACATGTAATTTTTTTGCCATTTTCAGCAAAGCATTACTCAGCAAATGTGCTACCGTGAAAGGTGTACTTCGCAGTGTAAAGACACATACTACTTTAGAATATGTCCTGAAAGTTTCATAAATGTAGCATGAAAACTCCAAGAGTAACGCTTTGTGGAACATGGATATTTTCTCAGAGCTCCACTTTCTTGACACACGACCCCCTTTTTAAGACCCCATATCTCAACAACTATACAAGATACAATGGTAATATTTCACATTATAGGTCCTAGGTATGGTAACATCATTCACATAAAGTTTGAAGCAAATCCAAGATGGTCAGGCGGAATTTTTGTCTGAGATTTGTTGATTTGGCACGGAATGACCCAAAAGTAAATAACCAAGATTGCATAGAAATCCAAATATTCCAAATTTAAGCCTAAATCATTGTATGGTTAATGAGATCACAAGATAGCCCTTGTGAACACACACACACACATTGACACTCCAACCATGATGACAGCTGTTGATAATTATGCAAAGATGTTTGATATTTGGGCATGGCCCTGAGATTTAACAGTTGGACTCGGAAAAATGGAATGGAAATGGAAAAATCCTGTGTTTACACAATCAGAAAATGTTTCATCCTCTAGGCTCCAGAGGAGATGAGGACATCTTACTTGTTTTAGTTGTCAGTTTAAAAGGCAGTACCTATGAGGGTAGAGTGCAGCAGCAGTGACTTGGTAATGGTCTACATATTGCTCTGCAGAGGTGAAATTAACAAATTATCCTGTCAAATTATTTTATTTCTTTTTGAGTACCTTATCAGACTTTATCATAATCTAAATTGAGCTAGCAATTGACATGAATCAACCATGCTTTACCTAAAGTAATAGTATTATTGCCTCTTGAAGTACTTCCTTTCAACATTGGCAGCCGAGTGCGCAGTCTTGATGAATACCAAGCCAGATGTCCTACTCAAATATTTAGTCTTGCAGTTGCCCATACCAGGGACACAGTTTTCACTGGTGCTAAAACCTCAAGGCAGTTAACTGTGATTTTGAACACCATTTGAGTACATCTGTAGATGAATACAGAGAACACCTCCTGTCCTGTCCTAGCACTCCCACACTCTAAAGACCCTCTACTAGTGGTGTTTTATTCTAAGACTCCTATGTAGCTTGATTGTTAATCCTCTCTTGTAAGTCACTTTGAACAAGAGCATCTGCTAGATGCATAAATGTGAAATATAAATCTGTCATCAGTCTTCATAATGAAACGCTCAATGCAATATAGTGGTACCACACTCCCAAAGATCACCATGAGAGAAGGAATATAAAGAAAAGAAAGTTATTTAATATTTGATTTGGAACATTTACAGTCAGCACAGACACAGCAGGTCTGCTGCCCTGGAATCAGACAGCTGGCCATCGATCGAGCGATCTCTGGGACGATGGTGTAGGCTTCCTCTCTGGCCACGGGGGGGGCAGCAGAGAGGTGGTCCGTGGGTCACAGAGATCGGAGTGGGGTTGGGGGGGATTTACATGTACTTGAGGAAGCCAAACTTCTTCTGAATGAACTCCTCACGCGGCCGCAGATTATACAGCTCCTCTGCGGTAGGACCTACCCAGCGCTCAGTGTGAAACACACTCTCTCCCACCTGCGCACACACACACACACACACACACACACACACACACACACACACACAAAGGGTTAAAACTCAAAACAGACATTCACTCCCCCCCCCCCACATAACTCTTATTATAAAGGGTCAATGCACAATAAAGATTAACCTTGTATAAAACTAAAGTACAGGTAGGTGCACCAGGTTTTACAAAGCCATGCTATTTTACACCTGTAGCCTTCAATGTCTTTAACTGATTTAAATGTTAAGGCGTCCAGACACCGGATCCGACAGCATTGCGGAGCATTTTCGAATTTGACTATTTTCATTCGCCTCTATACATCAGTGGTGGTGGCGGCAGAGTTTGGCGCTGGTGTGCGGGGTTGCATTGAAAACGTTGAAATGGAATGTTGTAAGCGCAGTGCTCCGCACTTTGTCAGAGCTGGTGTGCGGACCGCTTTACGCATCCCACAATCCTTCACCTGAAGCTCGCCTTCAAAGAGGTGCTCCATCTAAGCTACAGTATAGCAGAAGAGGACATTACGACTCCCTACATACACTACAACTTGGCTTTAGAGCATTCCAACAAATTACCTGATTACAAACACACTCACTCATGTACATTAAACAAAGATAATAAACCGATCTAACTACATTCATATCTATTCCAAAGACACATCTAGCCCTTTTCAACCTGGTCCAAAAACAACACCTGGACAACATCTAGAATCTCACACACACACACACACACACACACACACACACACACTACCTCTTCTGTCCAAAGGAACCAGTGCTCTAATTAAGATATGCCACAGTGCCAATGCACAATTTCTAACTGCACTACACTCTCTCACCACTTTTAATTTAATCTTGGACTCAGAATGTGTGATATTTTGGCAGTGGGATCACACCCACACACACACAAAATGTGTCAGTAGCTTGAAAGTGCCCGTTATGTTTAGTGGACCTTGGCAATTAGAGAGAGAGAGAGAGAGAGAGAGAGAGAGAGAGAGAGAGAGAGAGAGAGAGAGAGAGAGAGAGAGAGAGAGAGAGAGAGAGAGAGAGAGAGAGGAGATGAGAGGACAGAAGAGAGCAGAGAACATAGGAGACCCATAGAAACATGAAGAGTACAGTAGCAGTACTGAGGGAACACGACATTGTCTCACCTTCCACCCAGGAACATCCTTCATGATGACGGCCTCCTCCTCCAGATTCTCACGCATCATTCGCAGGGTCCTGATTGGCCGAAAACAGAGAGATGAAACAGGAGGAAAATCACACATATCAGAGTATATCATCTTTACTTTAGTGCAAAAAGTCAGGTTGCACCAATTTGATTTTTTTAGTTCCAATGCTGATTCTTATACATGGGTTTGGCAAACTGGCAAACCAAGTACTAATCTCCACAGAGATTGGCATCATCCTCAGACTTTATTGCCTCACTCTCCTAACTGGGCATTATTTTCAAAGCCAAGACGAAACAGAACAAAATAACAGACATAAATATTATGAACTGTTATTTAGAATGCAATTTAACAATAAACAATTGTGTGCCAGTGTCATTTAACTACATTTCATGTTTGCACACCTAGGTCTAATAAGGCACTAGTGACTTTAAATTTCTTGCATGAACCTAACAATATAGAACTTCTGTAAAACAAACTTGCTAGTGAGATCAGTAGGCTCCTACCCAAAGTTGATTGGTGTCTGTTGAATTGTCTGCTTAAATAAATATAGACAACCTGAGCAGAACCTTTATTTGATTATAGGAGAAATGTCTCTTGCACTATGCAATTTTTGCTATCCTTTTGATGCTGCTACATTACTGACCAGCAGACTCAACAGGACCCAGATTCGCCAAAACAGAAACCATCCAGGATTAACATTTGCAGAATGTTCATTACAACTTACAGTAAATTACCTTAATTAATCATCATTTTATTAAGTGCATGTTTACAAGCTATACAGAATATGTGTTCATACTTTATAGCTGAACCTAGAAATGCAACATGCAATAGCGTCAGGCTAGGCTATTCTTTGCAAGCCAGCTAAGCATGCAGTACTGTAGTGAAGTTTTTGAGGACATTTTTCAGATAGCCTAGCCATATTTTTTCCCATACCGGGATCAATATCTGATCCAAAAATTGCATCAATGCATCACTAGTGCAAATAATAAACAGGGCCAGGCTCATACCCCTACAACAGGGGTTTTCTACTGGGTCAGTCCCAGGGACCACCGTTCTGACTAAGAAGTCATCAGTCGCCCACTGTCGAGGGGTGGCTCAGGGTTGTTATAAACAAAGAGATCAAACAAATGAACAAAAAATTACATAGACTATACTATACAGAGAGTTCATTTACACACAAGATTTGGAGTGATGGACATTTTATAAAACACCTGTAAGTACAGCTGTAAAATGATACCTGTGCTCAAAGCTGTGCTTATTTTACAACTCGGGTATTCAGAAATCAATTTCAAATAGACTAAATTGAAACTGGAACCCATGTCACGGACCACCTGCAATGTTGCCACGGACCACCTGTTGAAAACCCATGCCCTAGAACACCATAGGGTCTCTACCTGGCTCATACCCCTTGAGCACCTTAGGTTCTCTACCTGGCTCATACCCCATGAGCACCTTAGGTTCTCTACCTGGCTCATACCCCATGAGCACCTTAGGTTCTCTACCTGGCTCAAACCCCTAGAACTCACCTGCGATCGGATTCCGCCTGCAAGAGTGGCAAGAGTGCAATACGGGCCTCTAGATCTTCAATATGCAACCTCCTACCAAGGGTGAGCGTACACGTACGTATACACACAGACACACACACACACACACAGAAACACCAAGACAGAGGCTGTTAGAGGCATGTGAGGTCAAAGCTTCCATACTTTTGACGGTCATTAGACAGGTGCTGTAGAAAAACCTGACAGTGAAAGGTATGAATTTTTAAAATCCTCTGACTGGCTAAGTTACTTGGCTGCTCAACACTTACCTCCTCTCTCGGTTCCACTTTATGATCCGCCAGTATCCGAACAGCATAAGCCCAATGCCGATGCCAAACATGGAATAACCTACAGGTCCACAAAAAAAGTCACGTCAAAACATTGCAGACGACATGGAGGAAAACCGCTAACCTAACAATCCAAAAGGCCATGTTGACACGATGTGGCATGAAGTCGTTTAATCCACTGTGTGTCCCATGTTACGTTATGCTGCTGCCATCGCCTGAATCCATGACATCCATAGCGACCATTCGCTAATAAGTATTTCACATTGGTATTTCAAGAGATGCACTACTGAATAATTCAATGCTGGACCCAGCCAAATGTCAATTCTCTCTGCAGCTATGAGTCTTTCTGCTGTCTGACCCGTACCCTGAAGTTAGCCAACTTAGCATTGCGGCATAGCGTCCAGTTGGTAAACTGATGTCCCAACTAGCTTGTTAAACAACTGGCTTCTTTATAAGTAAACCAACAGTTTTGAAAATAATTTGTACACTTCTTTCTTTGAAAATAAAGATTTAATAACGTATCATGTCACGATAGCATTTGATGTTAAACTGACAACTAACGTTAGCTAACAGGAGCTAACGCTTCGTTGATTCTAGAGAGCGAGAGGACGCCTGTGCCTTGTTCTTCAGTATACAATTGGTCTGATAAATCATTGTTGATATAATGATATTACTAACCAGATAGACCCCGTGTAGGCAGATTTCTTTTATACTGAATCGGTCCATAACCTCCCGGAGGAGGCATGTCCTGCTTCACCTTGGACGACGCCATCTTCCTCCCTGCAAAACAGTGGACAGCCGGTGTCTTCACTGGTATTATTGCAGAGACTATAGCGCCCTCTGCTGAGTCGGAGAAATAGTAGGTACTCTCCATTATGCTGAAAGAGAGAACGTCGTCTCAATTCATATTAGATTAGATAGACCAGTTATGATTTTAAAGAGTTAAGCTAATTAATTGGCTTGTCATTTATGGCAAAAGTAAAAACTGTGTCATCCACTAACATGTGGGCTGGTATTGAGCAAGGGATGGAAGCAGGTTGCAATGCACATGTGTAAAATAGGCCTATGTAGGCTTTAATTTGGTAGCCTCTTCATAATGTGGTTTAATTACCTTTCTCTTAACAGTAGAGGGCCAAAATATAGGCTAGGCCAGGGTTATTCAATTACAAATTTGTTTGGGCTGCATTTTATAAGCAAGAATCTGTGCTGGGACACTTTTCAGAATGAAAATGCAGAGTGGCGCCACTGTCAAATACACAGCCAGACAGTTGACGCGAGTGGCTTTTTAAACTATGTGTGGAGTTGTCACTGGACCACAGGTGGCCCTTGCCCCGCTAATTGAATATTAAATTCAGCTCAATTTTATTTGTGGGTCACCAAATACATTTACCTTGCGACGCTTTACAGACAGTACATATTCTGGGCCCTATGCATGAGTGGCCATGGGGCCACCTCACACATAAATTACATTAATATATTTACAGGAAAATAACATTTGAGGGCCCTCCCCCCACTTAGGATCCGGGAGTACAACCTGGGCATTAAAAATGTTTCATACCAGTTAGACGTTTGGGGAAGGAACAGACAGACATGCTTACATTTTTGGGAGAAATGAGGGAATGTAAATGTGAAAACCAAATTAATAATTTACATCCGGAGATGATGTTTACATGCAGAATGGACCAGAATTTTAGTTAATTTCTATTTTTCAACATTAAATGAATGCCTTTTAATTTTACCCTGCTCTGTACTCTGCAAACTGAAAATAACTTGAACTCCACTATTTTAGTTCAGGGAAAATGGATTTCTAGATGGTAAGAAAAAAATTATAGAACATTATCCATCTGTCAATGCCTTTGTCAACATAGCCTGGTTGTCATACATAGTGATCTCCAAGTTCGTCTTCCACTAATGACCTAAGTTAACTAAGTTAACCAAAGTTGCTAAGTGTAGTCGTTGGCGGTCCGCACCGCACACAGGTCTCCAACCTTCCACCCCGCAAGCTACAAACTCCTGGCATGGGAGTTGGCCGCTCTAATCACCCAAGCTTCCATCTCAGCTGTTAGAAGTGCCCAAGTAATTGGGTGATGAGGATTCACACGTACTGCCGCCAAGCTACCTGGCCTCCGTTACATAAGTAAGCTAGCAGCTATACTTTTGGGAAACTGGCGCCTGTGTCTGAATGGGTGTAAGGTACAAAAGCAGTCAGATCAGAGACCAAATGAAAGGGTTAAAATTATTTTTTATTACCACTTTTTTTTAATAGAACCAGAGAGAAAGAAAAAAGCCATCAAATCAAAAAAGAAGAAACAAACAGGAACATTGATTTATTACATCTGCAGAAGAGACAGCCTGCGGGCCTTTCTGTTTATGCTACTCAGAAAACAGCGCCAGGAAGCCGTGGACGACGGAATGGTGTGACATCATTGGACAACAGCCACCAGGACAGTCTTATTCTCACTTTCTGATTGGCTGAGGCAATATATACAATGAGACAGGGTTAAATAGGACAACATGGTTTTGTGCAGCAGAGACTGGGATGCACATACGTACGTACGTGTATGTGTGTGTGTATTTTAAATTAAATTCTGGCCCTTGTGTCAGGTGTGGAGCAGATTTATGTAAATGGGGACAAAGATGGGCATTGTGTCCAACCAATCAGAAAGCTCACAGTAGGCACATGATCCGAGTGGAGCCAATCAGGTAGTCTCAAGCACAACCACAAGCAACACATCCTGAATCACTCAATCTCTGTGACTATAGGGAAAAGGTCATCTGCAGCTCAGTCAACACCAAGTGGAATGTTAGTGGAGGCCGAACAGAGAGCTGTGGTGCGTTTCCCAAAAGCTGAGTTGCCAACCACTAAGTTGCTGACTGGTTAGCAACTATGCTTGTAGGAAACGGACGCCTGTTCTCCTGTGCCACACAGCTCTGGAGAGCAGCCAACAGCTCTGGCGTCTGTTTCTCAAAGACATTGCTGCTAACCAGTTAGCAACTTACTTAGTTGGCAATGGGAAACGGCATTGCAACTTTAGTTAGCAACTATGCTTTTGGGAAACGGGCCCAGGCATCCATTTCCGAAAAGAATAGTTGTTAACTTAGTTGCAACTTAGTTAGTTGGCAATGAGAAATTGCATTGCAACCAACATAGTTGCTAACTTAGTTACTAACTTAGTTAGCAACTATGCTTTTGGGAAAAGGGGCCCTGGTCAATGTGAGCACCAAACACATCCACATCCACAGAGGGCTGGGCCTGAGGCAAGGCTGAGACAGGAGGAGAGCCTGTATTGTAGGCCAGAGAGAGGGGGGGGGGGATTGGGGGGTGGGTGGAGGATTGAAATAGGGGTGAAATAGGAGGGGTGAAATATTTCTACAGTGTGTCTCTGAGATCAGCACCCTCCACATCCTTGTCTGTCCTGGCAGCTCATGAAGGGACAGCAACAACAAAGAAAGAAAGACAGAAAGAAAGAAAGAGAAAGAAAAAGCAAAAAATAATAACATTTGCCCAATATGTCCACAGCACAAATTATAACTCCAAAATAAATATGGCAGAGATGGCCCTTAACTCATAAACGAAAAGAAAACTAAACCAAAAAAAAATCCTAAGCAAATTTAAAAAAAAAAAAAAAAAAAAAAAAGGGTAAATATAAACACAGCTTGTCCCCCAAACAACTCTTTATTTGGGGGGGGGGGGTATCTACAGCATGGACTAGAGAGTCAGTTCTGATGAACTTTGACACCTCGTTGACCCTTGTGTGAAGCATAGACCCCTGGGACCATGAGGGACCTGCTGTTGTGGGGGTCATGTGCAGGGATCTGTGGGGGTAATAGGTCATGTGTAGGGATCTGTGGGGGTCATACTGTAGGTCATGTGTAGGGACCTGATGCTGCTTTGGGGGTCATGTGTAGGGACCTGCAGGGGTCATGTTTAGTGACCTTCTGTTTTGAGGGTCATGTGTAGGGACCTTGCTGCTCTGGAGGTCATAGGTCATGTGTCGTGACCGGCTGCTGCTGTGGGGTCATGTGAGGTCATGTGTTGTGACCTTCTGTTGTGGGGGTCATGTGTAGGGACCTACTGCTGCTATAGAGGTCATAGGTCATGAGCCGTGAGCGGCTGCTGCTGTGGGGTGCTGTAGGGGTCACAGGGTCATGTTTAGTGACCTACTGCTGTGGGTGAAGGTCACATGTAGGGAGCATAACCAGAGGCAGTCCAACATGCTCCGCTTCAAACAGAAGCTCACCATGGAGACAGTGTTGACTGACTGACAGACAGAGTCCATTCCATTCGCACCATGCAAACAGGAGGAGGGGACAACAAAAACAACAAAAACAAAAACTAAATATGAAGCACAACAAGCTTGTGAGGGTCTGTCTGTCCTCATATGACAAGGGTCTAACAGTTGCACAAGCGTCTGAAATCAGCATCTTAAAAACTCTTTAAGACTTTTTTTTTTCCTTTATGAACAGTCCAGTGATCGAAAAAAGCAAACGCAAGATACTGCCAAAGGACGCCATTCGCCAGCAGCGCAGAAGCCACTCCCACCAGGCGTCACGTGACTGGTGTGAAGCCCCACCCACCTCACTACCCTGCTCCCTCACTCTCTCTGTTTGTTGTCCAAGTCTGTTTGCTTGTTTGTTTGTTTGAGACAGAGAGGGAGTCACCAGGAGGGCGGATCCATCATTATGACTGGCAGGTGTCCTGGCCAATAAAAAGGAGAGGAGGGGTGGGTCTTTATAAAAGTCCAAAAAGTCCACAACGGGCTTGTGTCATGATTTAGTTTCTTAGGTCTGAACAAAAACATGGGTAATAGCAGGTTTCTGTCTCTCCCTCTCTCTCTCGCACAAACACACGCACAATCGCACTCACACACACACACACACACCCCAGTTGTGAAGCAGGGGAGACTTTGAAAAGCGGCCAGTGAAGGTCTTGCGAGACCACATGTTGCGGAAGCCCTTTGCACAGTCTTTAGCCACGTGTTTAATCATTTATTCATTTTTAGCTTTTTTTTTTTTTTTCTTCATTTTTATTTTAAATCCTTTTTTTTATCTTACTTTTCCTTGATCGTGTTTTTTTGTCAATGTTTTTTCTTCTTTTTTTTTACCATTACTTAATTTGAACCCAGTAGAAAAACAAACAAAAACATAATTACAATAATATTAATACCATCCCAAGGTGAGGGAGGGACCAAAGTAACCAATGAAAATGGCGGCCCTCAAGGAAAAAAAAATCAAAACAAAAACAAACAACCTAAACCAATGTGGGTGTTACCGCAGAAACACCACGCCCCTTCAGCACATGACTCCTCCCATTGCCCGCCAACCTGGACTGGGTCGTCATCAGCAGGGGCCAGGCGCTCGGAAGAGGAGTTGAGTGGCCGCCGCTTACTGATGAGCACAAGGGATTGTGGGATAGCTGTGGAGGACTAGGCTGACAGAGAGAGCCAAGCCTGAGGAGATGAGCTCCAGGAGGGGCAATGCAGGCTGAGACCACCAGGGGGGAGTGTGGAGCCAAGAGGAGCGAACAGAGTATGGGGGGGGGGGGGGGGGGATTAGTGATCAGGTGACACTGGGAGGAGTAGGAGGTATAGGTGGAGAATTATTTCCAGGTGTTGGTGGTCTGGGAAAGCGATCTGGATCAGTGATCAGGTGGCACGGGGAGGTGGAGGAGGAGGAGGAGAATTATTTCCAGGTGTTGGCGGTCTGGGAGAGCGATCTGGATGGCAGCATGTCCAACAGGTACTCTCTCTGGCGCTCCACCGCAGAGGACGAGGTCTTGTGGACCGACAGGCTGGGGTTCACGTAGGCCATGGTGACACCTGGTAACACACACACACACACACACACACACACACACACACACACACACACACACACACACAGTCAGTGATATTATGGTATATTATCAGCTCTTTTGTTAAGGGTTGCAATGGAACACAGCACACAGGTTTATTCTGACAATGACCCCTGACCCCATGAGGTCACAGATAAGGAAATAATCAGCCAATCAGCTGCTATGTTTAGGGCAGGGTTCCATTCCCAGAGAAATCTACTACATACAGTACAGCATAACAGCACTGCTAAAGGCATCACAGGATATCCTAAAAGCACTTGCAGGCAAACACAAGCATGCTTGCATGCTTTAACACACACACATATGCACACAAACACACACACACACACACACACACATACACACAAGCAGGCAGACAGACATCTTTCAAAATCTCCAAAACACACACATAAATAAAGCTTCACTAGATGCCTGTTTTCAGGAGCATTCCTGGATCAGACACACACACACACACACACACACAGAGATGCCCATGCAAAAAGAGGTTAGGGAACAACCAGCTTGGGCCCACAGCAGAGCCAGAACTCTCCATCCAAGCAGGCCGCTCCCCAGAGGAGGGTGATGGAGGGAGGGAGGGAATGGGAGAGGGATGGACAGAGGGAGAGAGAGAAGGATGGACAGTAGGAGACGGATGGCGAAAGGAGGGAGGGAGAGAGAGAGAGAGATGGTGGAAGGAGGGAGAGGGAGAGAAGGATGGACGGTAGGAGGAATGGCGGAAGGAGGGAAAGAGGGAGGGAGGGAGGGAGAGAGAGGCAGCAGTGTGAACAAGCCCAGCACAAGTCCAGTCCAAGTGGAGGAGATGATGTCTAGCAGGACGCTGTTGTGCAGGGAGGGAGACTGGGGCACAGGGGGCTCCTGGAGCCAGCCCCTCAGGGAGG
Organism: Sardinella longiceps; assembly: GCA_027497455.2. Classification (NCBI taxonomy): domain Eukaryota; kingdom Metazoa; phylum Chordata; class Actinopteri; order Clupeiformes; family Clupeidae; genus Sardinella; species Sardinella longiceps. Next base: position 1,583,068 of record JAODXP020000034.1, read on the forward strand.
AGAGCAAGCCCACCACCACTTCACACACCACACCTGTGTGTGTCTGTGTGTGTGCGCGTGCGTGCGTGCATGTGTGTGTGTGCGTCACCAGGCAGAGGCATTAGAGAGAGAGAGTGTGTCACACGCACAAGTCCTGAGATCACAGCACACTCAAAGTCCACTCAAGAGTTAGGGCCCCGATTATGGACATTAAGCAGTCCTGAGGTCTCATAGAGGTTGAAAGGTCAGCGTTAGGGCCCTGTTTATGGACATTAAGCAAAAGGTCAAGAGTTAAGGCCCTCAGTCACTTAGAGGACAAAAGGTCAGCGTTAAGGCCCTGTTTGTGGAGGTGAATAAGCCATGAGGTCTCTAAAGGTCAAAAGGGTGTAACAGGAGGTCGCTAGAAGTCAAAAGAGTTGAGGGCCTGTTTGTGGAGGTCACTGAGGCCTGAGGGCAAAAAGGTGAAGCAGTCCAGAGGTCACTAGAGGTCAAAAGGTCAGAGTTAAGGCCTTGAGGTCACTAGAGGTCATAAGTTTAGAGTTAAGGCCCTGTTTGTGGAGGTGAATGAGCCATGAGGTCTCTACAGCTCAAAAGGTGAGAAGCAGGAGGTTAGAGGTCGAAAAGTTGAACTTAAGGGCCTGTTTGTAAAGGTGAAACAGCCCAAAAGGTCACCAATGGTCAAAAGGTCATAGTTAAGACCCTGTTTGTAGGGGGTAACAAGGGTTACTTAATGTCAAAAGGTCAGAGTTGAGGGTCTGTTTGTGGAGGTTGCTGAGGCCTGGGGACACTAGAGGGCAAAAGGGTGAAACAGCCCTGAGGCCACTAGAGGTCAAAAGGTCAGAGGTTAGATTTAAGGCTCCGTTTGTGGAGGGGTAAGCAGGGATTACTTGATAGGTGAACAGGTCTGTTTGTGCCCAGAGGAGGGGCAGAAGAGGGTAGGTGCAGAAAGGCAGGGCCTCAGGTGGGCAACATTAGAGGTGCTGTACACAAGCCTTTCCAGACACAAACGCACTTTAGCAAAGACAGAGAAAAAAAAAAAAAAAAAAAACGGGGAGGATGTAACATGGGAATTACAAACAGGAGTTGAGAATGGGGGGATGGCATGCATGAACTGGAGATGGTTGAGGAGAGGAGGGGTGAATGACAGGAAGTGGAGAGAAATAGAGAAAGAGAGAAAGGGGGGATGACATACATGCATTAGAGAGATAGAGGAGAGGAAGGGGGGGAAGAAACACGTGAATTTGAGAGAGAGAGAGAGAGAGAGAAAGAAAGAGAGAGAGAGAGGAAGAGGGGATGGCACACAGGAATTAGACAGGAAGAACAAAGGCAAAAACAAAATTGAACAAAGGCTGCCATGGGGAAGACAAAAGACGGTGTGGGCAAGTGATGAAGATGCTGGTGATCCAACATCTGGAGGAAGATGAGGGACAGAACTAAGGATGAGGAGGAGGAGAAAGGGGTGGAGCACAGCACTGGACACATATTCAAAGGGGAGGGGCTTCATTTGCCCGTCAGCCATTCATTGGTCAGTTTTAGGTATTTGGACAGGAGGGCGGGACTTTTGGGTAGTGGTGGTGGGTGAGGGGCGGGGCCAAAGACTACTTGAGGCAGTACTGGTGGGTAAAGGGCGGAGTAGGGGGAGGGGCCATAGACTACCTGAGGCGGTACTGCTGGGCTTCCTCCACACTGCCGCGGCGGCGGCGGCGGCAGCAGCGTTGTTGCCATGGTTGCTGCCATGGTTGCCGTGGCTACCGTGCCTGCGCCCCCCGGCAGAGGCGGAGCCTGCGGCGCTCTTACCTGGCCGGGCCACCAGGGCGGCGGCGGCCACCGCACTCTGCAGCTGAGACGAGGGCGAGAAGGAGTGGCTCACGCCACGCACGCCCACACCCACGCCCGACGACTGCACACCGCCACGAGACAGCTGACCAGAGCCCACCGGGGACTAGAGAGGGGGAGACGGAGAGAAAGGGAGACGGAGAGAGGGAGAGAAAGGGAGAGAAAGAGAGAGACGGATTAACACCACTTCTCAGAACTAACAGAACTTCTCATTTCCTGTCAGACGTCAGGCACTGCAGTCAAACCTCATTTTAATTATTTATTTGAATCCACCAATTACATTTTGTACAGAAAGGATTAAAACGTATCAGAGATAGTAAGCTTTTAAACGCTGATCGCAGTACTGTTACCAGGCACATCTTTAGTAATAGAGTCCAAAGCATATTACCTCTGCTGCATTAATGATGGCAGTTACAACGGGCGAGACATTTCACTTTTTAAGTTGCTGTAGTTTGGCACGGAGAAGCATTACACACACACACAAGCCCAGAGGGAGAGAGAGGGGGGTGTTACTCACCTGTTTGATGGTGGCGTGATGGCGGGCGATGTTGGGGCTGGCTCTGCTGATGTGCTGGTGCTGATGCTGATGCTGGAGGGAAGAACGCTGCTGTTTCAGCTGCTGGGCCACCTGAGGGAGGAACCACACACACACACACACACACACACACACACACACACACACACACACACACACACACACACACACACACACAGAGAGAGTAACTTAGTGACCCAGGGACAACACACACACACACACACACACACACACACACACACACACACACACACAATAACCTAGTGTACTGAGTGTGTGTATATGTGTGTGGTATCCCTGTGTTGTGAGTCCAAAACACACACCACCAGGCCTCTCACACACAAACACACGCAACAAAATAACTACAAGTGTGCTGGGATTGTTTTTGGACACACACACACACACACACACACACACACACACACACACACACACACACACACACAGTAACTTAGTGACCCAGGGACAACACACACACACACACACACACACACACACACTCAATAACCTAGTGTACTGAGTGTGTGTGTGTGTGTGTGTGTGTGTGTGTGTGTGTGTGTGTGTGTGTGTGTGTGTGTGTGTGTATGTGTGTGTGTGTGTGTGTGTGTGTGTGTATGTGCGCGCATGTGTGTGTATGTGTGTGTGTTTCTCTTACCAGCTGCTCAGCCTTGACCATGTGCACTGTGCCGGAGGAGGAGGAGGAGGAGGAGGAGGAGGTCTGTGGCGATGAAGAGGCTGCGGCGGCTGCGGTCTGCTGCATGATACGCTGCTCGATCTCCTGCTCCTGCTGCAGCGCTTTAAAGGAGACATCGAATGGAAAACTACTTTTACATTGTCTTTGACCATGCACAACCTCTCTTAATTCATCAAAGAGCTATCATGAGAAAAAAAAAGGATTTGCACACTGCCTTCAAGAGACTCAACTTTTAATAGATATGCAACGTTTCGATCTCTTGTGATCTTTGTCAAGCATCAGACAAGTGAAAGAGCACTGCCAGTTTAAAAGTACTCCTTTTTATTTAGCACCTGCAGTAAGATATTTGGATGTGCGCACACAACTATTCACCAAGAGCCATCATGAACATGAGGCATGGTTCTGCCTTCTTTCATATGGAAATCTTACATTTAGAAATAGCCGCTAAATCATGGGCGAATAGAACAAATCCTGCAAATGATGTCAAATAGCACAAAGCCATTGCAGTTCAATTGAGGTGGCCAGAGCGGGGTGATGTTTAGGCAAAAACCCCATTTCAATATCTTATATATGAGGTGTTAATTAGGCTTGTAAAATATTACTTGATGATCTTTTTGACAAAATACAATTGAATATATTGTATTTTAACATCAGAAAACAGTACAATACGGTACAATACTCAATTAATTCAATCTATGTCACCTTTAACGAACGCCGCCTTCAGACGACTCGTGTGCTCCGCCTTTAGCGATTTCTTCTGATTGGACGACATGCACTGCTCACACAGGACGGCTCCGCCCTTGTCTTTACGCCAGCGGCAGGTGAAGTCCGTCTGGCACTGGGTGCAGGTGTATGGCTCCTTGTCCGATGCGGACGCAGAGGCCACGGGAAGACCCTGTTTGGCTACAGGAGAAATGAAAACACCATTCATTCGTGTGTGTGTGTGTGTGTCTACAATGGAGTCCAGATGAATGCTAGGGTATCCTGCAGAGGTCCAGGTGTGTATGTGTGTGTATGTGTGTGTGTGTGTGTGTGTGTTTACCTCTCCCCAGGTCCAGTAGGGTCTGCACCACCTCCTCCAGGCCCACCAGGTAGATGAACTCGTTGTTGGCGGCCGACGGCAGGAAGTTGAATTCGGGGGCGGGGGGTTTAGGGGGCGGGATCTCCAGCAGGGTTTTCTCCAGTTGCTTACGCAGCGCTAGCTTAGCCGCAGCCTGCCGGCTAGCCGGGGAGTCCGCCTGGTTGCCCACACTTACGCCACCAACGCCCGCAGACTGGGAGCTCATGGACGACTTCATGTTGGTAGGGCTGGACTGGAGTTGCCATGGAGATGGGAGAGGAGAAAAAGATTTGTTACTCTAACGGGCAAACACACGTCCCTCCTTATTACTTGCAGGCACAGGTGTGTGTGTGTGTGTTATGAATAGGAATATGTACCGTATTAGTGTGTATGTGTGTATATGTGGGTATAGATGTATACTGTAGGTGTGTGTGTGTGTGTGTGTGTGTGTGTGTGTGTGTGTGTAGATACATCTATATGTGTGTACAGGTGTGTTTGTATCATGCCTATATGTGTGAGAGTGTACAGTATAAAGCATGTGTTAAACAGGTGTGTGTATGTGTGTCAGTGTGCATGTGCCCTGTAACTGTTGGTGTATACTGTGTGTGTGTATACTGTCTGTGGTGTGTGTGTATACTGTAGGTGTGCATTAGGTGTGTGTTAAGTGTGTGTGCCCTTCCTACCTGTTGTACTGTATGTTGACGAGCAGGCTGGTGGTGGGCACACGTGTGTGTGTGTGTGTGTATACTCTAGGTGTGTGTGTGTCCCTACATGTTGTATGTTGACGAGTAGACTGGTGGTGTGTGTGTGTGTGTGTGTGTGTGTGTGTGTGTGTGTATACTCTAGGTGTGTGTGTGTCCCTACATGTTGTATGTTGACGAGTAGACTGGTGGTGGGCACATTAGCCACCCGTATGAGTGCAGTATATGTGTATGTGTGTGTGTGTGTGTGTGTGTGTGTGTGTGTGCGTGCATTAAGTGTGCATCCCTACCTGTTGTATGTTGACGAGTAGGCTGGTGGTGGGCACATTAGCCACCCGTATGAGTCCTCCAGACTGGAGCAGCTTGTGTCCCTGTGAGGCCCCAGAGGGGACTGAGGCCCTGGGGGCCAGCATGAGAGGCGGTGGGCCTGACCCAGAGCCAGAGCCAGAGTGCTGGTGGTGGTGGTGCTGATGGTGGTGCTGGTGCTGCTGGTGCTGCTGACGCAGGGACTGGAGCTGCTGGGGGGACACAGAGATGGGCTGGGGGGGAGAGAAGGGAGAGAGAGAGGGGTTAGAAGATGTGGAATAGGGTTTGCAGTGTGTGTATGTGTGTGTGTGTGTGTGTGTGTGTGTCTTACAGAGATGGGCTGGGGGGGGGCAGGGGTTAGAGGATGTGGCATAGGATTTGCAGTGCGTGTGTGTGTGTCACCGGTGCCCCTCTAACTATGGGGACATGATGATCTGGGAGTTATGAGGTGTGTGTGTGTGTGTGTCTCACCGGTGCTCCTCTGACCAAGGGAGGCATGATGATCTGGGAGTTCTGGGATCCGTGTTTGGACACCTGTTGGCCTCCTCTGACTAGCGGGGGCGGGATCACTGTGCCTGAGCTGCGTCCTGACAACACCTGTAAACAAAAACAACAACATTTGTAAACAACAAGAGCAAGAGCAGTGCCAAAATAACCGCTGATAACGAGGCAAATGTGTGCTGATGAACTGAAGGCTGGTGAGGTGCTAGTGGAGGAGACTGATCAGTGTGTGTGTGTGTGTGCGTGTGTGTGTGTGTGTGTGTGTGTCTCACCTGCTGGGAGCCTTTGGCTGCAGTGAAGGTTCCTCTCACCAGAGGAGGTGGAGTAGCGACAGAACCAGCACCCACAGCCTGAGAGAGAGAGAGAGAGAGAGCGAGAGAGAGAGAGAGAGAGAGAGAGAGAGAGAGGGAGAGGGAGAGGGAGAGAGACATAGAAACGGCATTACGGCATTTATAATTTTATATATGAGCTTAAAGGAACGGAGTGATTCAACACATAGCCCTGCTGTTTTATAGTGGCAATCGCTATTGATAGCCACGTCAATGACTGAATTGCATGCAACACAGACCGAGATAGCGAAAGGGCAGCTAACGGTAACAGAATGGGGCAAAACGGAACCAAATTCTGTTAGCGTATTCTGTTGCATCTGTCTGTCTTGAGTCTCTTGAGCTTGAGCGTGTGTCTGTGTATGTGTATTTGTGTGTGTACACCTTGGGCAGTGTATCCTTCTGCATCTGGCTCTGTCGTAGTCTCTAGAGCATGTGTGTGTGTGTGTGTGTGTGTGTGTACCTTGGGCAGTGTGTCCTTCTGCATCTGGCTCTGCCGGAGTCTCTTGAGCAGCACTAGTTTGGCCTCCTCCAGTCTCAGCTCCTCCTTCAGCTGCTTAATGATGCGCTCACGCTCCTCTGGACTGCTCTTCTGCTCTCACACACACACACACACACACACACACGCACACACACACACACACACACACACACACACACACACACACGCGCACACACACACACACGCGCACGCACGCACACGCACACACACAGTGAGGCCTACATACACCATGCAACACAGTATATCCATTTCAACAGGTATGACAATGTGGTTATTAAGATTTATGTGGACAGAGCTATACACATGCTTTAACAAGTGTGTGTGTGTGTGTGTGTGTGTGTGTGTGTGTTTGTGTTTGCGTGTGTGTGTGTGCTATTTGCATGCTTAAGCAGGCGTGTGTGTGTGTGTGTGTCTATTCTAAACATATGCTTTAACAAATGAGCATGTGGTGTGTGTGTGTGTGTGTGTGTGTGTGTGTGTGTGTGTGTGTGTGTGTGTGTGTGTGTGTGTGTGTGTGCCTCAGACATATAGAGTTGTAATCAAATGCTGCCAGGCAGGCAGTTCATACGAGGTGTCAGAAAGAAAGAGAGTCCTCAGTGGCACAGGAGTGTGTGTGTGTGTGTGTGTGTGTGTGTGTGTGTGTGTGTGTGTGTGTGTGTGTGTGTGTGTGTACCATGAGCAGGTCTGTGTCCAGCTCTTTAAAGTGGCCGTTCATCTGTGGGCTGGGCGACTCGTTATCTGAGAGGATGATGACATCATCATCGGGTGAGGGTGGACGTTTCTCTTTCTTGATCTCACTGTGGGGAGAGAAACACACAAACATAAACAGATGCACAAACAAACAAACGAACAAACAAAGTCAAGTCCATCTTTATTGTCTCCAGAGTGCAATTCAATTGCAGCCAGCTGAAAACACACCAACAATATACAGTGCATTGCACAGGCACAGTGATAAAAACATTAAAAAAACATAAATATATAAATAATTAGAACATTAAAAATAAAAATGATCAAGAGGTGTTTAAGAGAACTGGTACAGCAGGTAAAAATGACTTTTGAATCTAGTTCTACAACCTTTTCAAACAAACAAACAAACAAACAAACAAACTAGCAAGCTGGCATTAGCATGCGACATCCCATAATACACCCAATGTGGAGTTAGAGGAGGTTCAAAACCATGGTACACACACACACACACACACACACACACACTCCCCTTCCAGCTCCTTAACCTCAGTTGCTCCCCCATGCTGCTGTACTGCACACAGCCACCAGAGGGCCTATTGAGCAGCAGGAGTGTGTGTGTGTGTGTGTGTGTGTGTGTGTGTGTGTGTGTGTGTGTGTGTGTGTGTGTGTGTGTGTGTGTGTGTGCGTGCTTGACTGCACAACAGCAGTGCATGACGCTGTGCCTCGATACACCCCATCTGTCCCGCCATCACACTACACACACTCCCAGCTCGCTCTCTCGGCTAGCACAATCACATGACCAGTAAGCATGGGCACCCGCCCCTACACAACCAATACAGCACTCCCATTGGTCCTCGGGCCAGTCAGTCAAAGACAGAGCCACTACATCAGATAGGCGGCATGTTGGGGAAGTCAAGGAAAAGCTCTCTGTATAGGAGACCAGGGGAGGACGGGACTGAGATTGCAGGCGTCTTCATAGTGTGTGTGTGTGTGTGGTGGGGGGGGGGGGGGGGGGGTGGACTATGGAAGAGAAGAAAAATGCTGAGACTTCAAGCTTCTTCATTTTGTGTGTGTGTGTGTGTGTGTGTGTGTGTGTGTGTGTGTGTGTGTGTGTGTGTGTGAGAGAGAGAGAGAGAGACGAGGGAAGAATAGTGCAGAGGGAGCACTAAGGCACGGGAAAAAACATCTGGGAAAAATGCAACACTTCTCTTTTCCCTTTCTATTTTTATATTACAATATATGGATAGATTGCGAGCGTCTTCAAAGTGTGTGTGTGTGTGTGTGTGTGTGTGTGTGTGTGTGTGTGTGTGTATTGAGCTTCTTCAAGTTTAAAAATAAAACCTAAAAGATTTCTTGTTGCCAGTGTTGAGTGTATGCTCGGGCTCTGCTTCTATGCTTCTATCACACACACACTCACACACACACACACACACTCAAACGGCCTTACTCGCCACTCACAATACAAGAGGCTGCATATAGACTGACTGTGTGTAGTGTAGTGGACACAAGATATCAAGGGAGTGAAATGTTTAGCATAGTGGAGTGCAAATGTGTGCATCTAAGACCTGTCACCTGCCCATAGATGCCAATCACTGGAGATGGGTAACATCTGTCTTTGTGTGTGTGTGTGTGTGTGTGCCATGTGTGTGTCATGTGTATGTGTGTGTATTTGTGTGTGTACAGTGTATGTGTGTGTCGTGTGTGGTATAAATGTCTGTAAGATAAGTGACTGTAAATGTCTGTAAGACTGAGTGTAGCATGCTAATTATTTTACAGTACACATCCCAATAGCAGAACGCCTGTAACCCATGGCTGTATCAACCTTCTCACACACTCACACACACACACACACACACACACACTGATCAGCAAACACCGTTCTCACAGTCTCACCACTTCCGGCCGTGTTTAGCAGCAGAGCGAAGTGAGGCGTCTGAAGACGAGGCCAGATACTGCCAACAGCCTGACAGGAAGCGAGTTGGTTGGGGGTGTGGGGGTGGAGGAGGGGGGAGGAGAATAAAGGAGAAGAGGAGAGGGGGAAAGGAGAGTAGAAGAGGGGAGAGGAGAGGAGAAAAGAGGAGACGAGAGGGAGAGGGAGAGAGAAGAGAAGAGAAGAGAAGAGAAGAGAAGAGAAGAGAAGAGAAGAGAAGAGAAGAAGAGAGAGGAGATGAGAAGAAAGAAAAGGAGAGGAGAAGCTGTGCTTTGAAACGTTGCTGCGGTGACTTTTCCTCACTAAGGCCTCCTCTATGAGGAAGGGCAGTACAGAGATGTGTGTGTGTGTGTGTGTGTGTGTGTGTGTGTGTGTGTGTGTGTGTGTGTTAAGGTGGAAGCAGGTAGGAAGTAGATGAGGAGACAGGAGACGGCAGGGTGAAAGGTGACACACACACACACACACAAAAATGGCATCATACTCCCGCGATGGTCCTGTATGTTCCAAATGATGCACTCCATCATCAGAGCAGAGGTATTATGAGTGTGTGTGTTTGTGTATGGACCCAAAGGACACACACACACACACACACACACACCAAGTGCACCAAGCTAGTCCAAGCTAGTCCAAGCTAGCCAACTCTAACCCCCCCCCCCCCTCAAAAAAATAAAATAAATATATACATATATATAAAACAACTGATGCGGTGTGTGTAAGATACTGAGTGAGTGTCTGGGTTGGGTGGTAATTGGGTGAAGTTAAGCTGGTTTTGTGTGGCTTGAGTGTGTGCAGGTCTAGTGAGTTTGTTTGGACAGGTGATTACATAACGCACATGAGTGAATACATCTGTGTTGTGTACACACAGTCTCCACACACACATACACAGTGTGTGTGTTTGTGTGTGCAAGACATGGCGAATGTGTGTGAGTGGTTGAGAGAGATGGAGACTGTGTGTGTGTGTGTGAGCGAGAGAGAGAGAGAGAGAGAGAGAGAGAGAGAGAGAGAGAGAGAGAGAGAGAGAGAGAGAGAGAGAGTGTGTGTGAGAGAGAGAGAGAGAGAGAGAGAGAGAGAGAGAGAGAGAGAGAGAGAGAGAGAGAGAGAGAGAGAGAGAGAGAGAGAGAGAGAGAGAGAGAGAGGCCGACTGGGAGAGCGGGAGAGAGAGAGCGAGAGAGAGAGAGAGGAGAGAGAGAAAAGGAGAGAAAGAGAGAGAGAGAGAGCGGCGGACTGGGAGAGCGGGAGAGAGACAGACACTTCCTGTGTATTAATCAGTCCACAGAAGCAGGTCACATGACCCAAGTGTTTTTCCCCTACACCCTCATCATGTGACACCCCACCCCATCCCCCCACCCCCCTCCCCGTCCCTGTCCCCCCAACCCCCCCTCCCTCACAGTTCCTTCCAAAGTGGAAACCATGGTAACAGCTGGCTAGAACCGGTTTGTGACACATGGCCTTCATTTTGTGGAGTGAAGTAGGGTTCAGGTGCTGCTGCAGAAAATGGCTCTGCTTGCCACCACAACTGTGTGTCGCTATGCTGGTGTGCGTGTGTGTGTGTGTGTGTCTATCGGTCTGTCTGTCTGTGTGTGTGTGTGTGTGTGTGTGTGTGTGTGTGTGTGTGTGTGTATATATAGATATATGTGTGTGTGTGCATGTGTGCGTCTATCGGTCTGCCCATGTGTGTGTATGTGTGTGTGTGTGTGTGTGTGTGTGTGTGTGTGTGTGTGTCTGTCTGTCTGTCTGCCGGTGTGTGTGTGTGTGTGTGTGTGTGTGTGTGTGTGTGTTTGCAGGGGGACAGGGGCAAAAGTGATGGATCACTCAAACAGCTGACGCAGCACAACTGGTTTACACCAGTCCAGACCAGTACGTCTGTCACACATCACCACAGAATGCAGAAGTGAAGTGACCACTGACCATCTTAAATGAGCGACCAGAAAATATGAATACTGGGACTCACACTTACAACTCTGACCAGTTTAACCGTTTAATTAATGCAACCACCAACCAGCTTGGCTATCGACCACTGACCAGTATAATAAAGCTACTACTGGTCATCTTAATGTGACCACTGACTAATTTAATAATGTGACTACTGACCGGCTAGACTATGAGACCACTAACCAGGTAACCAATGCCACCACTGACCAGCTTACCAATGCCACCACTGACCAGCTTGGCTATGTGATTACTGACCAATTTAATAAGGTGACCACTGACCAGTTTAGCAATACGACTACTGACTAATGTAATTAATGAGCCATGGACCAGCTGAGATTTGCAACCTCTGACTAGCTTAACTAGGTGACCAATGACCAGTTTAACTACACAACAACGACCACCTTAACTAGGTGATCAATGACCAGTTTAAATACACAACCAGCGACCAGCGTAACTAGGTGACCAATGACCAGTTTAACTACACAACCAGTGACCAGCTTAACTAGGTGACCAATGTGACCAGCTTAACTAGGTGACCAATGACCAGTTTAACTACACAACCAGTGACCAGCTTAACTAGGTGACCAATGTGAGCAGCTTTCACCTCAAGGTGGCCAGTACTAACCATTTCCCCTGCACTCTCTCCCCACAACGTTATTTAACAACACCTTATATTTCTATAGCGCTTTTCAAGACACCCAAAGTGCTTTACAGTGCACCTAACTGACCACCACAAATGTGTAGCACCCACCTGGGTGATGCAAGGCAGCCATTATGCGCCACGAAGCTCACCACACACTAGCTTGAGGTGGAGAGTGAGGGAATTATTGAATGGGCCAATTACAGTGGGGGATGATTAGGGACAGCAGGGAAATGAATGCCAATGTGAATAAATTAGAAGATAAATCACAATCAGTAGTGCATGAAGGTCACACTGGACTTAGATCCCACATCTTGACATTATCATCAGTCTCTGTTTAACATTTCATGAAAATTATATTTTAGGCCTATGTGGGATTGGCTAAATGTGTAGTATGGCCTCCAGTTTGGACTTGACCTAGACTTGGAGTCCAACACTGGGGAATTGAAAATGGCCTGGTACTTGAGCTTCAGTGATGGGCGATGGTGGCGTAGGAGGTAGAGGAGTCGCTCAGTAACCGAAGGGTTCTGCAGGTTCTAAGCCAGCTTTTCCAGCCCCCATCAGAGGGTCCTTGAGCACAACGCTGTTCCCCACTGTTCCCTGTTGCTCCCAATGTGCACGTCGATGCCTTGCATGGCAGTCTCTGACATCATTCTGAGTGTGTGTGTGTGTGTGTGTGTGCGTGTGTGTGCGTGCGTGTGTGTGTGCACACTCCATTATACTGTGTTCCCCTGCCCAGTAGTGGCCATTCCTCCTGTCCCCTGTGCCCAGTCTTAGTGAGCCCTGAGCAGCTAAAGACGGGGAGGGGAATCAACAAACCCAGACAAACCTCTCAGGGGCTACAGTACCATAGGAGTATATCATGCTGTAAGCTGGGTTGATGTGGCAGATGTGGATGTCATCAGAGACACTTATATAGGAGGAGATAAATCCCTTCAGAAGTCCTCCCATTGAAATGCATTACGGACGTTCATCACGCAAAGATGGCGGAGTAGAGAAACTGGAAGTCCTGCCTTACATAAAGGCTTTACCGGTACTTCTTTACACACTGTAAAGCTTGTGTATTATCCCATAGGGTTCCCTTCCTCACATATGGATCTGTGCAGTAGCCCATAGGGTTCCCTTCCTCACATACGGATCTGTGCAGTAGCCCATAGGGTGGTGCAGAACCAGAGACACTTATATAGGGGGAGTCCAATCACTTCAGAAGTCCTCCCATTGAAATGCATTACGGCTGCTCATCACTCAAAGATGGCGGAGTAGAGAAACTGGAAAGTAGCTGCTCAAGGCGTATCCAATATGGCGGCCGAGTGACGTGACTTGCCTTAGAAGGACTTTGTGTGTCCATGCTTTTGGCTGAGTGTCACAATCATTCCCAAATATTGTCCCACATTATTATATGCTTTTCCAGCCGTATAAAGGTCATTCCCAAATACTGTTCCACATTAATATATGGTTTTCCAGCCGAAGACGTTTGTCAAAAGTTGTGGCTGGACAGCATTGCAGGAGGAATTGTGTGTGTGTGTGTGTGTGGGGGTGGGGGGGGGGGGGAGGGGTGTAGTAGCTTTGGATGCCACTACAAGATGCTGGTAAAAGTGTTTTTTTTGCATAAATACTTATCAAAACGCACTCACAAACATGTGAGACACACACACACACACACACACACACAAATCTTTTACCTGCCCATATGCTAGAATGTGATTATCTTGGAATGTCTTACTGTCTTAACCCAGGTTTGACCTCTGCACTGGCTTGACTGATCTTGCCTGAAAAGCAGTTAATCTCCATCAACATCAGCATAAAAGACCTCTATGGAGCAGGGCACGTACACTCTCACACACACACACAATTTCTCTCGCTCTCTGTCATAACACACACACACACACACACACACACACACGGAATTGCAGGCTAAATGGGCACTGTATTGTTGGCTACACTGAACACCAGCATCCATTCCTCCACAAGAGCAAGGGCCATCAGAATAGTGAGAACTACCATCTTGAGATGCATGCCCTACACACACACACACACACACACACACACACACACACACACACTCAGACGTGCGCACACACGCGCACACACACACACGCCTGTGTGTGCAGAGTGAATAACACAAGATGGCTCCAGAGCAGAGAGTGAAAATGACAGACGAGTCATCACCTCTCAGCAGGGAAAAACAGGAAGTGAGGTCAGCCGCCGCCCAAAAGTGCAGGGCTCTCTTTTTCTTTACAAGCCCCTCCCTCTTCCTCCTCCACACACACACACACACACCAAATAAAGCCTCTTCCATTGCTCTCACACACACACAGTGCAAACAGTGTGGATGTCCAAGGAGTGTCTGCTGTAAATGGCTCCAACACCCTCTGCGCACGCGCACACACACACACACACACACACACCACCTCCATCTCCTGTCTCAGAAGCCTCCTTCGCACCTCTCTGCAAAGCATCCTGGGATGTGTCCATCATCCACACACACACACACACACAGCCATCAGATATACTGTACACACACACACACACACACCCCTAACCCTTGCAGCCTAGCAGACACACACACACACCCATCAGATAGACTGTACACACACACCCCTAACCCTCTCAGCGGACACACACACACTCACCTCTTGGGGTTGGTACTCATGTCCACAGGGTCTTCCCCAGTCTGCACCTCCACACACACACACACACACACACACACACACACACACACACACACACACAGTGTCCTTACCTCTTGGGGTTGGTGCTCATGTCCACAGGCTCTTCTCCAGTCTGCACCTCCACCTTAATGGTGGCCTTGACCTCAGCACTCAGCAGGGCAGTGGAGGAAGAGGAAGATGAGGAGGAGGAGGAGGATGAAGTGGTAGTGGTGGTGGTGGTGGTGATGGTGGCGTTGGACTCCGCTCGGAGACGAGACGCCCTCTCTGGTCTCTCCGAACGCTCCGAACGCTCCTGACCCCCCGCCACCGCCTCCCCGCCTGCCTCCAGACGCGCCCGCTTAGCCTCACCCTCGGGTGGGCTGGAGGCTGTGGGGGCGGGGGGAGCCGGGGTGGGGGTAGGGGTGGTGGTGGTGTTGGTGGTGGGAGGGGCAGAGGGGTGAGAGTCCCTCTCTAGCGCCCTCTTCTGGCTGCGCGTTTGTCGTACGGCGTCCTCCGACATCACGGCTGCCCCTGCTGAGAGACAGAGCACACAGAGAAGAAGTACACTTAGTTAGTTAGATAGTATGCACTGGACAGCACAGCTAGTATACACTTGAGT
>JAODXP020000034.1:1602966-1630466 GCA_027497455.2 Sardinella longiceps
CACACACACCATAGCTTGCCTCACTAACCATGACTGACACACACACAAACAGAAACAGAATGCGCACCATAGCTTGGCTCACTATCCATGGCAGAAAACACACACACACACACAATAGCATGCCTTGCTATCCATGACTGGCACTGGCACGCACGCACACACACACACACACACACACACACACACACACACACACACAGGTCTCCATGCCTGACTTCCTCCTCTGTTTTGTCTAAGTCTTTGTTTTTGTCTTCAGCACTGAGTGCCATGGCCGTCATGACTTGGGACCATCCAGCAAAGTCTGACTTTACTTTTTTGTCCTCCAGACAACATACAACAGCACAGACATCCGCAACCTTCCCAACCTCCAGACAACATACAGCACAGTAGACATCAACAACCTTCCTAACCTTCAGATAATAGTAGACATCAACAACCTTCCTAACCTTCAGATAACATAACACAGTAGACATCAACAACCTTCCTAACCTCCAGACAACACACAGTAGCACAGACACATCAACCCTTCCTAACCTCCAGACAACATACAGCTCAGACACATCAACTTTCCTAACCACCAGACAAGATAGCACAGACACATCAACCCTTCCTAACCTCCAGACAACATACAGCTCGGACATATCTAACCTTCCTAACCTCCAGACAACATACAGCACAGACACATCAACCCTACCCAACCTCCAGACAACATACAGCTCGGACATATCTAACCTTCCTAACCTCCAGACAACATACAGCACAGACACATCAACCCTACCCAACCTCCAGACAACATACAGCTCGGACATATCTAACCTTCCTAACCTCCAGACAACATACAGCACAGACACATCAACCCTACCTAACCTCCAGACAACATACAGCTCGGACATACCTAACCTTCCTAACCTCCGGACAACATACAGCACAGACACATCAACTTTCCTAACCACCAGACAAGATAGCACAGATACATCAACCCTACCTAACCTCCAGACAACATACAGCATAGTAGACATCAACAAACTTCCTAACCTCCAGTCAGCCGTGTTGCTCAGAGGTTAAGAGTTAGAACTGAGTAAACTGGCCTGGTTAGCCTACCCTGTCTAGGAGTCAGTGTGTGTCCATGTGTGTGTGTGTGTGTGTGTGTGTGTGTGTGTGTGTCTGTCTATCTGTTTGTGTGTGTGTGTGTGTGTATGTTTATCTGTCTGTGTGTGTGTCTGTCTATCTGTTTGTGTGTCTGTCTGTGTGTGTGTTTGTCTGTCTGTCTGAGTGTGTGTCTGTCTATCTGTTTGAGTGTGTGTGTGTGTGTGTGTGTCTCTCTGTCTGTCTGTGTATGTCTATCTGTCTGTGCTTGTGTGTGTATGTCTATCTCTCTGTTTGTGTTTGTGTGTGTGTCTCCGTCTGTCTGTGTGTATGTCTATCTGTCTGTTTGTGTTTGTGTGTGTGTGTGTGTGAGTGTGAGAGAGAGACCACAGAAGGCGCGGGTTAGAGTGGTGGTGCGTGGGGCCCCTGCAGTGGCTGATGGGAAACCCCAGATGCCTGAAGCCCAGGCAGGTCTGCTGAGGGGGCGGAGCTTTGGGTGTCTATGGAGACGCTCATTTGCATAATAACCTGCTGTGATCTGGTGAGATCAATCTACTGTTGGGTATATACACACACACACACACACACACACACACACACACACACACGCACACACACACGCACACAGCGATAAGTCTGTTTGAAAACAATGGGACACACACGCACATGCGCATATACACAGAGCGATACGCCGGTTTCAATACAACAGGACACACACACACACACACACACACACACACACAGCGATAAGTCTGTGTCAATACAATGGGACACACACACACACAGCGATAAGTCCGTTTTAAGACAACGGAACACGTTGAAACACTCACACACACTCTTCTTTAATACACTAAGAAACACACACATACACACACACACACTCTAACTGAAAACTCTTCTTCACTACAATCATACACACTCAAATATTCAGTGTGAAGTCTTCTTTATTGCCCTAGAAAACACACTCTTTCACATACACACATACACATTCTCACACACACACACAGAGGATGAAGTGAGGTCACCCTCACTCAACCGCTGAGCCACACATCCAGCAAAGTGTGTGTGTGCTGAAATGCGCGTGCACACGCACGCATGCACACGCACACACACACACACACACACACACACACACACACACACACACGAACACACACACACACACACACTACAGAGTGTGGGGGAGGGGTGGTGAACCCAGAGTGGGTACGGCGGGAGAGACAGTCCGTGAGTGAGTGTGTGTGTGTGTGTGTGTGTGTGTGTGTGTGTGTGTGTGTGTGTGTGCGTGTGTGAGGCAGCCATCTTAGGGAGTCTGGTCGTGCCAGGGCAGAGAGCAGTAAGAGGAGGAGGAGGAGCAGCTAATGGAGGCCAATGACCCCCCCTCCCACACACACACACACGTACGCACACACACACACACGCAAAGGCATGCACACACATGCCAGCACAGACACACACACACACACACACACACACACACACACACACACACAAACAGAGGCATGAACACACACACACAGAGGCATGAACACACATACCAACACACACACACACAGAAAGACACACGGACACAAGCATGTATGCACACAAACAAACACACTCACTCTCACACACACACACCAGATCTCACCTTTGCGAGCACCAGTTCAGAGCCTTGAAAAGGCAGAGTAGGGCAGAGGACATGTGAAATGGCCATGCGTCGGCACCACACACACACACACACACACACACACACGTCAGTCAGAGAGAGGGAGCCTCTAAACAAAAGTCGCCTGTGCTGTCCCTCAACAGAGCGAAATAAGAAGGGGCCATCTGTTTTAGCTGTGTCATTTCTAATGCACTGTGTGGCCATACGGGCAGGCATGCACACACATGCGCACACACACACACACACACACACACACACACACACACACACACACACACACACACACACACAGACGGCATTGTGCACTAAGAAGGAATGATACTTTGTCTGATTGTGTTTTACGTCTGCATGTGTCTCTCTTTCTGTGTGTGTGTGTGCGTGTGTGTGCAAAATCGTGACGTCTTTTTGTTAGAATATCAGCATTATGGGATCATGTCACTGATCTCAAATAAACCCTGTCCCCCCCCCCAGCCCCAACAGAAACCTGTGTGTGTGTGTGTGTGTACGTGTGTGTGTGTGTGTGTGTGTGTGTGTGTGTGTGTGTGTGTGTGTGTGTGTGTGTGTGTCCCATTGGTCATCTCAGCTATGTGCCTATATTGTATAGGTCCAATGTAACTCAAGTGGTCAAGGTGGCTCCAATCAGAGTCTGTCAGACAGTCAGAGTTAAAATGTGTAGCTGAGGAGGCTGAGCAGCATCTATTAAACATTAATTAAATGTTTAATAACACACAAGTGAATAAATAAATGTTAATTAAATGTTTAATAATGGCATTTTAAATACTAATGACAGTCAAGCAGAATGTGATTGTGATGTGGTGAGAAAGTTGATTGAGGAAAAGAAATGCATTCCCATGAACACCTCCCCACACTATAGAGTGAGACCCTTACAGCTGAAAAGATTTCACTAAATCTTGCCTAACAGTTGGCAAATTACAGTCAAGATTTATTCAACCATAAAGCTCAACTTTAAAGTTTTATGTGGCAGCTCATGAAGAGCTTAAGAGCCAAGTGTGTATTTTTACAGGCCAACTACAATCAGGCCAACTTCAACCAGACTTCAGCCTTGACAGTGGAGAGAGAGAGAGAGAGAGAGAGAGAGAGAGAGAGAGAGAGAGAGAGAGAGAGAGAGAGAGAGAGCGCACGCATGACAGAATGAATGAGCTCTTATAGGTATACTGTGGTTTGAGGGTGAGCAGTCAAACCAACTGAAGGAGAAGGGCAATGAGCAGACACAAGGACGCGAGGGGAGGACACACGGAGAGAAATAAGGGAGCAAGGAGAGGAAATA
The DNA here is from genome assembly GCA_027497455.2 of Sardinella longiceps. Classification (NCBI taxonomy): domain Eukaryota; kingdom Metazoa; phylum Chordata; class Actinopteri; order Clupeiformes; family Clupeidae; genus Sardinella; species Sardinella longiceps. The sequence goes on from JAODXP020000034.1 coordinate 1,606,989, forward strand.
ATGAAGCTGTGGCCTTGAGTAACTGTACATTCAGACGGCGAGAGATAAATGTCCAAAAGTTGTCAGAGTGTCCCAAGAAACATCGCTTGACACCACAACAAAAGCGCCAAAGCGGGCCATGACATTAGGCATTCGATTTGAATGTTCGATACTTCCTCTCTAAACAAGCCACAATGGGACATTCTGATTGGTAGTTGCCAAACCATGCCATAGCTTATTTCCATTAAGTGAACTGAACTTTCACTTTCTCCCATCGCTTGTTGCCTCTGTTGCCCGTCTCAATAAAAAGTCAGTTCAGACTGAAAACGTCAGTTTCAGACATACGTAACCACACAATACAGTAGGTCTATTTCCACCTCAAGCTAGCGTGTAGTGAGCATTCTGGCGCATAATGGCTGCCGTGCATCACCCAGGTGGGTGCTACTTATTGCTGGTGGTCAGTGAGGAGCCCCTTCCGCACTTTGGGTGTCTTGAAAAGCGCTATAGAAATGTAAGGTGTTGTTGTTGTTGTTGTTGTTGTTGTATTTCAGTAAGAGGGCTTCATAGACTTCTAACTCATGCTGCATTTATGCACTACAATGGGTCACTTCATACTTCTAACCATACTGCACTGCAATAGGTATATAACATACTTCTGAATATTCATGTTATTTATGTTGACTATATTTTGATTGATTGTTAAAGGCTACTTTACATACTTCACATACTTCCCTCCCATACTGTAGGCCTAGTGCACTGGGCCTGAGGAGTTGGGGCGTCGCTAGACTGGGAATCCAATAATAATCATATCAGAACTAGAAACACGTCTTTTGTGGTCAGCCATCAGTAGAGCCGTGGGCAGAGAGTGTAAAGGCCAATTCAGACTGAAGATCCGCAATGAGATGAGACTGTTTTAGAGAGTAGTTGCAGCGTTGAGAATCAATCCTTGCAGGTTGTTGCAAGCAGTTGCAAGCCGTCGCAAAAGATTTAACATGTCAAAACGCAGTTTCAGAGTTTTAGAACGTTGCTGGTTGTTAGAACGTCGCAGCCAGTCACGTCTCGGATCTTTGGTCTGTAGCCACCTTAAAAAAGAGTCGCCCATGGTCACTGGTGCTTGACCCCATCTTTGGAGTGGCTTTGGGGTGCTTGACCCCATCTTTGGAGAATGGTGTGAGCAGAGAGAGAGGATAGGAGAGTGGTGTTAGAGAGGACCACCACAGGAGTGACTCAAGATCAGCTGCTCTCAACTTATCAAACCTCGGCTAACGCCGACCCGTAAAGACATCAAGAACACGACACCTGAGAGACCTCAAACCCGGGCAGTTATAGACTCCCAAACTGACCTCCGATCAGCCTTAGTCATCAAAACAGAACCCAAAAAGATCATACAGACAGACAGACAGATCTCAAGTTTATCTTAAGCCACCTGCACACCGGCTCCCACAAAGTGCTCTTCACTCCGCTACCAACATTCTATTCCAATGTTTTCAAAGCACACCAGCACCGGACACATCCGTCATTGATCGTAAATTACGATTGAAGTCTATTTCGTCGGAGCCGTCCATTGACATCCATTGTTTATTCCACAGGCTACTGTACTAGATTCGTTGCGAAATATTTGAATAAAAAAGTGCTCCCCAATGCTGTCGGAAACCGGTTTGCAAAAGACAAAAGACCTCTACTGATCTGTTTACAGGTGTCACTATAGCAACAGAACCCAATGACAATCCACACATCTCCGATCCATTTGCACCTCTCCTTGTCATCACTTGCTCCGTTCAACTTTTTACTTTAGCACTTTTTTATATCACAACTGCCCTTCTCCCATTGGACAGTATGGAACTGATGGAAGAATAGCACCATCATGCTAAATCTGCTCTGATAAATACACATCATATTAAATCTTCTCTGATAAATACTCATCACACTAAATCCTGTCTAAGGATACTATACTAGAGATTCCCCTCCGCTGAGGTCTGATTGAGGAGTGCTCTACTCTACTGCGTCTGAGTGGCAGGGTGGTGATGAAATCACCAGTCCACACGCGTCACACTCTATGCCCACGCTGCCCTACCCGTGTGTCAGAGTGGCACAGAGGAGCGGGTCATGGATGAGAGCAAGGTCATGACGAGGGCGTCATCACTCATCTCCCCACTGGCATGGCAGCGATGGCACATTAAACTGGCATTATAGCCTAACAGCACTGGCATGGCAGTGCCCATATGATGGCATATTATGGTCGCACTGGCATTAAATTACTGACATGGCAGCACCCATATAATGGCATATACAAGTCCCACTGATATGATGCCGCCAATATGATGGCATAGTAAAGTGCCACTGGCATCATGGTCCCACTGGTATGGCAGCACCCATGTGATGACACATTAGTCCCATCGGCATTTGAGTCCCACTGGCATGGCAGTGATGGCCATAAAACTGGCATTATAGCACTGGTATGGCAGTGCCCATATGATGGCATATTGTAGTCGCACTGGCATTAAATTAGCACAACTGGCATGGCAGCATATGATGGCACATTAGTGCCAATGCCATGATAATCCCACTGGTATTATATAAGCACTGGCATGGCAGTACCCATATGATGGCATATCAAAGTCCCATTGGCATGATAGTGACAATATTAAAGTTCCACTGGCATAATAGTTCCATTGGCATTGGCATGGCAGTGCCTGATGGTACATTAGAGTTGTTCTGGCATTAAAATCGCAGTGTTGTGGCAGCACCCACGTTGTACATTAAAATGATACTCCACAATTTGGGGAAATAAGGGGAAATGTTTCCACCTCCCCTCAAGTTCAACAATTGAGTTTCACCTTTCTCCAGTTCATCCAGCCGTTCTCTGTGTCTGACGGGAGCACTTTTATCTCCAGCCTAGCATACTGTAGATTAATTTATCAGAATAGACTGTTAGCGTCTCTCCTTTTAGTGTCTTGTGCTAAAGTGGCTTTGAATTGGGATAGTTCTGCTAATTAAAACCTGACTCTTCAGTAGTTGCAAAGTGTACTGAGACCAACAGAAAATGAACCATGGTGATTCTCTAGGCTGATATGACATGGACCTATAATCTCATTCGGTGTAATAATCAAGGAACTTTGCAACGTACAATTAGATAAGTGAAATGCACTACACTACACACGGAGGGACTATTTTCATGTCATATCAGCGCAGACAATTGACACGTTGGATTTCCTGTTGGTCTCAGTACACAAGACGAGCTAATTAGGGAAAATATTTAATTTTTTGTGTCACTTTTGCACAAGATCTTAATAGGAGAGATGCCAACCGTCTAAACTGATTTAATGATCTATGCTAGGCTGAAGCTAAAAGCGCTACAACCAGACTCATAGAACGGCTGGATAAACTCAATTGTTTAACTTGAGGAGAGGTGGAAAATGAGTGTATTTCCCCAAGTGATGGCGTATCGCTTTAAAGACACACTAGAGGGGTCATTATGAGACCTGTGCTAAATCACTAGTATTTCTGCCATCTGTGTGTGTGTGTGTGTGTGTGTGTGTGTCAGTCAATCTTGTCTTGACCATGGCTGGTTCTGACACTTCATCTCTGAGCACACTTAGAGATGTAGACATCAGGCGACTTCACAGGGATGCCCCAAACCTTGACCAGACCCACTCACTCAGCACAGATAGGCTCGCAGTACTTAGCCTATAATGTCTGCTTAAAGGACACCTTTGTGCTCTGCACTACTGAGCACTGACTACAGGACTGCTAGAGCCATGCTGAAATGGTTGGAGTTGTCCTTTAAAGCCACACAGTGCCACAAAGCCACTTCCTCCTCCTTACACCACTACAGCCATAGATATACTGTATAGTCTCCTATGTAGTTCTGTGACTTACAGCTCAGACTCTGGGGGACCGGGCCAAGGGCTCACTCACTCCTACAGACCACCACGGAGCACAAACAAGGGGTGTGTGTGTGTGTGTGTGTGTGTGTGTGTGTGTGTGTGTGTGTGTGTGTGTGTGTTCATATGTATAACTCACTGCTACAGGCCACCATGAAGTACAAACAAGGTGTGTGTGTGTGTGTGTGTGTGTGTGTGTGTGTGTGTGTGTGTGTGTGTGTGTGTGTGTTCATATGTATATCTAACGACTGTTTCAGACTGTACACGTCCGTCGACAGATCCCATTGACTTTGCGTGGAGCTTTCCCAGAATGCATTGTGGGTCCGTCTGTCCCGACGGCTTTGTTGCGTCCATCGAGAAGTTGAAAAATGTTCAACTTTTCAGGTGGCGACGGATCCCTCCAACCGATCAGAATTGACAGAATTGACTCCCCCTCCGTCAGACCCCTCCCCCGTTGTCCGTCAAGTCCGTACAGTGTGAACCTAACATCACTCCTACAGGCCACCACAGAGCACAAACAGGAGTCCACATTAAGGTGTGTGTGTGTGTGTGTGTGTGTGTGTGCGATCGTATAACATTCCTACAGGCCACCATGGAGCTCAAACTGGAGTCCACTTTAATGTGTGTGTGTGTGTGTTTTGTGTGTATACCGGTATGTGGGGTGATGACGATAAAAGCAGCAATGTGGGATTGTTTGCATGTTTGCGTGTGTGTTATGAAGATGCAATAAGACGATGCGTCTAAACGCATAGTATATGTGTAGGACAATAACAGTAAATGCCTCTGAAGTTGCAGAGTGGTGATGCTGCCGTGTGTGTGTGTGTGTGTGTGTGTGTGTGTGTGTGTGTGTGTGTGTGTGTGTGTGTGTGTGTGTGTATCCACTGTGGTTGCCCCTGCTTGGCCAGCGGAAGCATTTCCACACAGATTATTTATAGAAGCTGATGTAATGACCTACCCTGCAGGGGTTTAACTCAGCACTCTCGGTGTGTGTGTGTGTGTGTGTGTGTGTGTGTGTGTGTATATAAGTGCATGCCTGAGTGTGCCTTTGCATGCAGGGATATAGGGAACTCTGCCTTCACCCCTCCCCCACATCCACATCCACACACACACACACACACACACACACACAGATTATGAACCAGAATTCTGAGAAGTGAAGTGTCAGAGGAAAACAATGCAACAGAGACAGTGTTGAGCACAACAACATACATACAATCTCCATTGAGTCCGGCTTATGGCCTACATATACATACATACATACATGTGTGCGTGTGTGTGTGTGTGTACGTACATCAGGGTGAATATCAGCGAGGGAGAGCAAGAGATCACGGCTGACTTGCTAGATGAGGATGAACTCGCTCACACACACACACACACACACACAGTGAACACCATCACTCAAGCACAGCTCACGCCAACCAAGCCCCTCCCAGCTGACTAGCCACAGCCAATGGGAGCCCACAAACATCCAGGAGGACATCTGAAGAGCGCTTTTCATTGGTCAATAAGTGTTGTGGTTGGTATTTTTGTCCTGTCTCCATGTTGAGGTAGAGCAGAAGCAGAGGCGCCTCCACTAGTCAGGCCTCCTCCTCCTCCTCCTCCTAGTCCTCTCCCCTAGTTAGGCCTCTTCCTACAGTGTCTAGTCAGGCCTCCACTTCTCCCCTCTCCTCTCCCGTAGTCAAGGGCCTCCTCCTCCTCCTCCTCTACTCTCCTCTAACCAGGCCTCCAGCCAGGGGCCTCCTCTTCTTCTCAAGTCAGGGACCGCCTCCTCTCCTCTCCTCCTCTCTAGTCAGGCCTCCCGTAAGGCCTCCTCCTACCCCAGTCTCTAGTCAAACCTCTTCTTCTCTCTTCTCCTCTCCTTAGGCCTCCATCATGGGCTTCCTCCAGTGTCTAGTCAGGCCTGATCCTCTCCTCTCCCCTCCTTTCCTCAGGCCTCCAGTCAGGGGCCTCCTCTAGCCACTCCTCTCCTTTCCTCTACTCAGGCTTCCTCTCGCCTCCTCTCTGCCTCAAGCTCACGCTGCTCTGGGGGACACTGACATTAGTATGGGGGCCGACATCACTGCCTGACCCTCCACCTGTACCGGCAGCAACAGGTAGACTAGGCATACACATCATCCAGCACGCACCCAACGCTCCTAACAACAACAACCCTGATTACAAATCATAAGCAAATATTCAGTTCAGAATATTCATCAGAATATGTTGAATAATGTCCTTTATTTTTAAAAGTTTCTATTGTTGTTCAGTAGGATCATGTATCCCATCAATGGGGTAATGAATGACAGAAAAAGTGTAATGAAGGCACACAGAATCCCAGAATTTGAAACTGGGAGCAGGACTGAAAAAGGAAACACCAATGTAGAAGGAAAAAGTCAGCTTAACCAGAATTTGCTCCTGAAATTAGCCTAGGCTATATTTTAAATACTGTGGCGTTTCGGACCAATTGGTAATTGCTATTGGTAATGACTGACAGACAGACCAACCAATCCCTGCCAGACCGCACTCATGAGGATGCCATAGAGGGGTCAGTGGGAGACCCGATACTAACTGAACACCAGAGAGAGAGAGAGAGAGAGAGAGAGAGAGAGAGAGAGAGAACCTGACTGTCGTCATCATCAGATGTGTGTACCTGCCAGTGGAAGTAAGGTGCGCGCTGCCTCTGTTCATGATGCTCTAAACACCAGCCTGGTCCAGGCTACACAGGCTAAGCTAAGCAGAGGAGCTATCTGCATAGGCTTCCATAGGAGCTATCTGGGTCTGGTCCAGGTCAAAAGTCAAGGGTAACTTATAGGATGAGAGGAGAGAAGAGGTTCTACTGATGATGAGTCAATCAAACCTGATGATAATGGAGGCTTTAAGTAGCAAAGAACTGCTTGCAACTACAGGAGTGCCTTCAGGAGTCAATGTTTGTGTCCGTGACTTAGGTCTACCAATTTAGTATAACACTCAACATAATTAACAACAGGGTTGCCTTGAGAACATTCCAACATGACTCGATTGGCCCAGAGTCGACTTTTATCATGGTAAACCCCTAGCACTACCTCGTCTTTAAAGGAGTGTGAGTGGCATGCTAGGGATATTTCATAGGATAGTATGTTATCAAGGTAAACACACACACGCGCACACACACACACACACACACACACACACACACACACACACACACACACACACACACTTCTAAAAGACAGACCTACCAAAATCACACTCTCAGAAAGTTCCATGCTCCCCTTCAATAGCCTCCATGTCCAACTGGCAGTAGGCCCATCAGACTGGGCTATATCAGACCCATCAGGTTCCTATGAGAACCAGAGTCTGTGGTGGAACCAGACCCATCAGGCTCATATGAGAACCACTGTGGTGGAACCAGACCCATCAGGGTCATATGAGAACCAGAGTCTGTGGTGGAACCAGGTGGGGTGTGGGGTGTTCCCCAAAAGCATAGTTACCAGTTACAGTAGCTAGGCCTACTTGGTTGGCAGTGGGTAATTACAAAAGCAAAAATAGGCTCTCAAGGAACACAGCCCAGGACAAGATAACTATGTCCATGGTTATAAGGGATCAAAACACAAGCACACCCTTTTTTAGCATAGATTTTTCATGCTTACCTCTCTCTCTCTCTCCCTCTCTCTCTCTCTCCCTCACACACACGCACACACACACCCGCACGGCACACGCACACACACATTGATAATCCATTAGCCTACAGGGAAAAAACAGACTCTTACAGTACTCAAGACCAGTATAAGACCATAATAGCAAATGCCTGAGACAGACAGACAGAAACAGACACACAGACACACAGACACACAGACACACACACATAGCACTTGCTAAGAAAAATCTGTGTGGGGAAAACACTGCACCACCCAGATACATTTTTCCCATCAGCCACTGGGAAAGAACATGGAGCCTGATGATGAGACAGCAAAATCGGTCACACCCACCCACCCAACACTCACACACACACACACACACACACACACACACACACACACACAGAGCAGGTTTACACACCATAAGGTCAAATCACTCTTATTTCGATGGACCTTGATGGTGACATTATCATTGCACAGAACAAACATCCCACCTGAACCCACCTACGGCAGATAGTATCCCTGATAAGCAACTCTGCGCCGCCACACACACACACACACACACACACACACACACACACACACACACATTTGAGTGCAGTCTCCAGGCGTTTCACAGGCTGAATTAGCGCTGAGCTCCAGAGTCCCCCGTGCACCCCTTCACCCAGTCTGGCATTTTGGGGGAGCCAGAGGGGTCACAATAGCCTCGGTCTGCCCATACTTCCTGTCGTTGCATGAAATTTCATGATCCAACTCAGTATGGCCAAGGAGACAATTTCCTCAACTCTCAAGCCCAGAAAAAACAGGACCCAATGAGAAACGAGCAGGCCGAAGGAGGCGAGTTTACAATGACTCTGTCCAGCTGTGTCCCATAACAATGATAGAAGTTTGATAGCATTTGATAGACGTTTAGATTAACGCTCAGAATTCCCAGGCAATGCTAGCTTTGCCAGACCACAGTTCAGTTCATAGTGCAAGCCAGGCTAGGGTTGCAACTGTATTGCTTTGCTCTTTATGATGGCTACCATGACCAGGCTGGCCAACAGACAAGCCAGCGCCTTGGCCTATTGTTCAGCCCAGCAATCGGTCATCCATTCACAAGCCAACTCAGCAATGGGGAGTTTCAGCGTGAATAGTCTTTGATTCTCATTGCAATTAACGCTCACTCACTCACTCACACACACACACACACACACACACACACACACAGGGCCTATAGTTCATCTGATGAACAAAGGGCACTTAACTTCACTCAAATCACAAGGACTGTTTCAAGGAAGCACTAGAATTGACCACATCCACCTACTTTAAAATGCAGTAAATAAATAAATAAATAAGAAAAAGATGCATCATATTTCAATTATAAGTCTATCTTGTGAGGCTGCACACAAGACGGATTTGCAAAGAGCCACAAACAAACAAAAAAAAGCATGTGTGTGTGTGTGTGTGTGTAAAGAAGTAAAGCTCTAGGCCTATAAGCTAGACAAGTTGTCTTAACAGCCTCTCAAACCTGGCAAAAGTAAGAGCCTGCTCATCACCTGGGCTCAGCCATATTTAGCCTAGTACCTGGTGACCTGTGCCTTCTCCGGACCAGCCCAGGGACAGTGGACTTACTGTAGGTCCACTAATGGACTTAGTGACCCCAAGGTCAAGCAGGCAGGCTTACTCGCACCACTCAACCACACTCTCTCTCGCCACACACTGTACCCAAGTAGCCTAGACAAGCCTGATAAAGAAACTACAGGTCATGTGACACTGAGGTCAATCCGAACTTCCTGTCCCAATCATTTCCCAATAGTTTTCCTGAGTCAGCGTACATGTGGGTGACAGGTAACCACAAAACTAATCTCGAATTGATCATGCAGAAGAGGGCTAGGCCAAGCCTAGTTCTTCAAATGCCTCTGGGCCAGGAATGACTGCTATGTGGTAAATAAAACACTTTTCTTTTGCATGCATGCATACAAGTGGTCCTTTAAAACTCTGTTAATTCAAGAGCTAAACAACCTGTTGTAGAATACATTTAGGCCGACAACTCTACACATTAATGTTGAGTACAGGTTAGCCTACTAAAGGGTCTTTTGTAAAGGCACTTCTTCCACTTAATAACAACAGTTGCTTCAAAGAGTGTAAACTTGCATGTGATTTAACATAGAGTCAACCCATCAATCTTAACATCACTCAAAAGTTGTCTTGGAACAAAACTATTAAGCATGGAAGTGTTTTCGGTCTTGCTGTTGTTTTGGTGTTATGGCATAGTTTAAACTCGAGCCAGCACGCGACCACCTGAGATGCTTGCAGCCGTGAAAAGCGTGTCGTCAATTGAGTGCGTACAGCTTTAAGATGAGGAAGAGGATGGTAGCCTTGCAAATAAGGAAGATTACTAGGACTTTTATTGTGATATAGTAGACTGTTGGCAGCTTGTCGGGTTAAGTGCCACGACTGGGGGCTCAAACCAAACCAAGGCACAACGTCCACCATTATTACAACACGATTGACCCCCCCTCCTCCCCTTTCTCAAACATAAAAAAAAAAAATCCAAACATGCGACCATGTCTTGAAAGTATATAGCCGGCTTTTCACGATCCGAATTCAGCACACCCGCTATACTCAATAAGTTGAAATGAATCTCTGTTAACAATAATAATACTATTAACAAGCTCGCAAGACATTTCAGCAAGCCATCATAATGACCATTTATCATTAGGGTAGCTAGCAAAGCTACCTGACAAACTAACGTTAGCTGCGAAATGGGTGACGATGATCACCTATGATCCATGACATTTCATACTTAAATGTCAAACGATTAAACCAGTGCGACTTCAAACAATAAATCTTCCAGTCTAAGTTATGAACTTTCCTCCGTTTAGAAATAACAACAGCGACCTGGCACCAGCACCTCCGTTCAAGCCAATCATATGCTGAAACGTTAGCAAGCTAACTTGCTAGCGTTACCTCGCATTCGAAGAGGGGGGGAAATCAGCGGAAAATTTAAACTTTGAACATCCACCGAGGAAAATATACACAGAATAGATAAACGGCATTGCTCTTTAAAAAGCTGTTAAATGGTAGTCTAAGTGGGGATGCATGATTATTGAATTCCAAAATTGACAAAGGGGTAAGTGTGTCTGTCTCTAAAGAATTCCAACTCCCACGGACACTCGTATCGTCATGCTACCCACCCAGACACTAGGGTTCAGTCACCGGAGCTAGTTCTGATTATGTAGGTAGCGTGACACAAAACATCAAACTACTCATTGAAGAGTCCTCCTAAATTCTCTAAGCCACGCATTATTGATGGAGCAACTTCCATTTAGTCGAGCATCCATTGAATCGTCCTGATTCTCAACTACCCTGTCCTCTTCCTCGAAGATTGTTTTTGCTCTGCGGAAAAGTGTATTGGCTACTTTCAAACAACCCATTACTCCGTCGTCGCAGACGCAGATAGGTGGAGGAAGCGCTGGCTTTCGATAAGTACCGTATAAAAATGGATTCTTTCAATCGCCCTCCCACCAAACTTCGGCCGCATCTTTGTTGACTTACTGAGTCGATGTGACACCGATCCTCTCCCCCGAAGACCTTAGGTCCGATTTTGGATGACAATTAACTCCGATAATTCGGTTTAGAAAAAATCCCGGGGATACCCTGTCTCCTCAGCCCTCCCCTGCTGCTGCCGCCTCGGTTGCCAAATAATGCGCCTCACACACATGGAGCCGCGGCGTCGTCGCACTGGGCATGCGCGGTTGAGCGCACCAGGGGGATCAAGTACACTCCATACTACCACACTGACCACCACCAAATCTGAGGGGTATGGCATAGCCACCCATGCCCCCGATGCCGCCCTCCCTCCCCCCTGCACTATTGTGCCAGCCTTCCACTGCCTTCAGCATACCTGTGCACTGGAAAGAGACATGGTCCAGCAGAGCAAATGACTGAACAACTTTCACTTTAACTTACAATGTTTACAGTAAGGCTTTGGGACACAGTGGTCTTGGCATGCATGAAGTTACTGGGACACAGTGCTGCAGATTAGCTGCGTACACCTGTTTTCTGCCATTCAATAGTTGAAACAGTAGTTTTTAGGTGAGAGAGAGAGAGAGATGCAGGAAGAGAGAGAGAGAGAGAGAGCACAGGTTTTATTGTAGTCTATTAGGTAAACCAAGCTTTTCCCCGGAAAAAAAAACATGATTGTTTGTTGTTTACTTTGTATCTCAGATTAAAAAACCTGTCTGTTCCATGCATCTTTTTACAAAAGCTATAACGCACCACGTGGGATACATACAGTACGTAACCTACAAGAGCAATAGAGGATACGTTCGAAACCAAGGTCATCCCACATAGTCCAGTCTAGCCCAGGCCTCGAACTCACAACCGCAGATCAAGAGGCACTTGTCTTATAGCCATTCAACAGAAAAGCCCAGGAGCGTCTCTCACACATACACACACATGCACACACAAACAAACACACACACATAAACACACATGCACATACAAACATAAACACACAAACATGCACAAACAAAGATAAACACGCATACCCACACCAACATAAACACACATACAAACAAACACATACGCACACATGCACACACAATCATAAATACACACAAACATAAACACATGTACACAGGGGCATAGCGTCAAATTCTGGGCCGTATGTACAGAGGCATTGGGGCCCCCCTCAACCCCTACAATACAATTCCAGACTCCTCAAGGGCCCTCTCCCCACTTGGGGCCCTGGTAACTCAGTCCAACTTTTCCCTCATACGACACCCATGCATACATACATAAACACATAACAGGCACACAGAGACACACAATTGAATTCTTTATTTGACCCAAGCAATAATATTTATCACAGAAAGGATGCAAATAGTTTGAGGTGAAATACAACTTTGGCACTCATGGGTACAAAAACATGCCTGCACTGCACAACAAGGCTGCTGATGCAGAACAGAACTTTTCAAGTTGATTGGATCTTCCTTTAGTTAACCCTACTAGCCTTAACCCACTTATAGCTGATTTGTGGACATATCCTAGCCTGGGAGTTCCCATGCTCCTTTGCGCGCTTATTTCATTCCACTCTGCAAAGCAGCATGGTGACCATGGCCGTTTTTCTCGCCTACTTTTGGTATCCAATCGCAGAAGAAAAAGGGATTTGTACGGGATTTTACGTCACGTGGTGGCTCTGGTATTGGCTCCGAGGTATGTACAGACGCTATGATAGACATTCGTAGCGCCCAATAAACGGCTCTGGACAATCGTAAACGATGCTTCTGCTACGAGAAATGCAATAGGTAGGTCCCCAGACTAAATATCACTTGTGATTTTAGTTTGGCATTCGCCAGGCTAGACATATCCTAGGATGACCAACATAGAAGCAAATACGAATTTGATGATCTTTGCAAGAATGGGCTGATACTTAGTCATCATATCCATACACACACACACACTGTAACACACTGTAACACATACACACATGCATTAAACACGCACAAGGAAGTCACGGTGGTGATATTGATAGGTATTTATGGGGATGACACTGATAAGTTGTCATGGTGATGGTGGCACTGATAGGTTGTCATGGTGATGGTGGCATTGATAGGTTGCCATGGTGATGGTGGCACTGATAAGTAGTCATGGTGATGGTGGCAATGATAGGTAGCCATGGTGATGGTGGCACTGATAGATTGTCATGGTGATGACACTGATAGGTTGTCATGGTGATCGTGGCACTGATAGGCTGTCATGGTGATGATGGTCTTTTCCATACACAAAGTATCCTGTCCACCTCCAGTCTTCCAGGGCAGTGCAGTGAAGGGCAGTGAGAAGACTCAAACAGACCCAGAGGGTTCCAATTAAACACATCATTGGTCTCAATCAGCGCTCGTCTGGACCATCCAACATCTCTCCTGCAACTCCTCATCCTCAGCACCCATCCTGTCCAACCAGCCTCCTGACTGACGGCCTGACACCACCGGTCTTCCTGTCCTCCGTGCTCCCTCCTGCTTCTCACTGTCCCTATGGGCCAACCCAACTCCTTATAGGGGTCTCTGGTATACCACTTTTCTGATAGTTACTATAAGTGCAGAAAAATGTCCTTGCTTTAGACCTGCATGGAACAGGTGCAAAAATGTATGTCAGGATGTGGCCTTGTTGGGATGGGGGGGGGGGGTGTCTCTAGAGATGTGTTTTGATTGGCTGGCCTATATGATACCAGGCTGAGAGGTTGAGTGGCTTATGATTTGCATTTCACAGGCAGACTGACTGGGTCCATCCGCAGATCGGGCAATAGGGCCACTGGGCAGTCTGAGTGGGCAAGGGCAATAGAGCCTCTCCAAGAGAGAGGTGAAGATCACAGAGCAGACTAACTGAGAATGGGCAATAGGGTTCAGGGCGGACTGATTGGCAAGGGCAGTAGAGCCTGAACAGTGCAGGGCAGACTAAGTGGGTAAGGGCAATAGAGTCTGTCTGAGGGAGTGGTGAAGAGCACAGGGCAGGCTAACTGTGCAAGGGCAAGAGGGTTTCAAGGCAGACTGACTGGCAAGGGCAATAGGGTCTGTCAGAGAGAGTGCTGAAGGGGAGACTGATAGGCCAAGGGCAATAGGGCCACAGGGTGGACTGGCTGGGCAAGGGCAATAGGGTCTGTCTGACTGACTGACTGGGTCTTTTCAGCACAGACGCAGATATCAGAGCTCATCAGAGCTCAGCGCTCATCTTACACAGCCTGTGAAAATCAAACCAGCACAGCATAATCTTATACAGTTTATGGGCATATAAAAAAACAAGCGTACAGGTACACAAGAGTGACTTCACAGATGTGGGGATTTAAAAACCACAGGTTTCAGTACAAACATTTCAACAGAACAGAGTTCTCAGTGTGACGACCCAACAGAAGCAGGCCAGCTCAAGTCTCCTGCTGGAGGAAGGCCCTCTTCAAAAGCCCTATAAACAACAGGTCCTTATCATCAATCAGTCTAAATCTCATTTCTCGAGTAAATCTCGGAGGTAGCTATACTTGTAGAGACCTCTAAACACGTACACACACACACACACACACACACACACACACACACACAAAGAGAAGTAATTCGCTGAGCGGAGCAGGGAGATGGGGGAAATGACACGTGTCATGACTTACAGTCGTAGAGTTTACAGGAAGCACCTCCTTCATTTGCCTGCTGTTGCTGCTGGGAAATTAAACATATTTGTGTGTGTGTGTGTGTGTGTGTGTGTGTGTGTGTGTGTGTGTGTGTGTGTGTGTGTGTGTGTGTGTGTGTGTGTGTGTGTTTGTTTGAATGGTATTACGTTTTTTTTTTCTTACCACAAATATCAAACATCAAATGGAACAGAATGAGTAAATAGGGTAAAAAAAATGTGCAAAAATGCATAATTATCAGACCTTTAATCTATTATTTTATTCTTTCATTCTGACATTCCTTGTACCGTTGAGATTCTTTGTGAATGAAGTCTGTGTGTCTGTGTGATGTAATGAGACCCTGTCTGTGTGTGATGTTTAACGGCAGCAGCAGGCCTAATAGCTCTGGCTCAGATTGAAACCTCCAGCTGTTCACATTGTGTGGATGAGAAGGAAAGAGGAATGAAGCGGTAACAGCCAGATCAGACAGACAGACACTTCCCATCCATCAACTTCCTCACCTCCGGAATACACCTATAGGCATCATTTTAAGCAATCATAATAATTTTGAATTTATGTATAAGTTCCTTGAGATGCATCATCTCAATCATTCTTCATGATCACTCTTAGTCATTCATTTTATAGGCATGAATCTCATATAATATACAAATATACGCTACATTATACAAATCTTATATACTCAGGCATTAAAACTTGAGATTTGAAACTTGATTATTGCAATCTTTCAGTTTTTACAATTAAAAATGGAAGTTATGGAGGTGGCATAGCTCAGTGGGCTAGTGCGTCATATCACAAATCTGGGGACCGGGGTTCAGTTCCGACCCGAGGTCATTTCCCGATCCCTACCCTTCTCTCTCTTACGCTCATTTCCTGTCACACTCTCTACTGTCCTGTCGAATTAAAGGCAAAAAGTATCTTTTTTTTTTTTTTTTTTTTAAAGGAAGTTATTTGATCAAGATGTCCGAAGAGTAGACTCTGTGGTTTTACCCTAGCTGATCTCTAGGGTTATTTTTGGTGGAGGAAAAAACACCACTTCATTCCAAGTTAAAAAAAATCATCATCATCCATTGTTTATTCAGGGAAAAATGAGCATCAAGCTCTTTTACAGCATTGCCCTGATATTACAATAATAAAAAAAGATGCAAGCAAACAAGAGTACAAGAGGGAAAACAAAAAGTAGATAGAAAAAAAAATTAAAATAATAATAATAATAATAATAATAATAATAATAAAGAAGAAGAAGAAGAAGAAGAAGAAGAAGAAGAATCAAAAACAAGAACACTTATGTACAGGATTCATATTAATAATTAAAGCTTTAAATTCATCTGCAGACACAATTTGATTTAATTTCAACACTTCAAAAATGCATAGTAACTTGCATTACTAACAATTACCGAGGAAAATATTATCAATTTTTCTCTGTAATGCCTTACATTACCAAGTTACCTCAAAAAGCAATGCATTACAATAATAATCAGTTACTTTTGTAACTCGTTACTCCCAACACTGATAAGTACCCAAAGTATATTGTAACATCATAAAAAGTTGTTTGTCAGAATTTTGATAGGTTAGTGCAGGACGGAGAAGACCACTTGCTAGTTTTAGCTTCTGGGGGCATCCAGCAAGGGGGTAAGTACCTATTTGTACGTTACTAATTTTTCAATGCCTGGATTTAAATGTTGGAACTGGGGCTATTTTGAGCCTTTCTATGGTCTAAAACAGCAATTTGGCCACTAACGCCTAGCTGGGTGCCCCCTGAAGCTACAACTAGCAAGCAGCCTTCTTCAGCCTACACGAACGTATCAAAATTCTGCTTCTAGGCAAATGTTCCACACTTTTTATGATGTTGCAATATACCTTATCACACCAGACTTGTCCTTTAAAGAGCTGGACTGGGCTGAATCAGCCTGGCATGAAGTGGGTTCATCCCAATTCAGTCTTTGAGGGCTTTTGAGGGCCTCTTCTCAGACTTGTGGTAAGTCTAGTTTGCCTAACCTGCACTTCTCCCATCATTATGTGTCTACTTGTGACTACTTCCCTAATAACAACTTCACACGTCTCTGAACTACCATCGTCTGACTTCATTCAGAAACTCTGCTTGCACTGCCTGAATTATCAGTGTATTTCTTAATGGCTTTGGAGTATTTGAGTCCACTCTTATGGGCAATGTTTGACTTGAGCCTGGTCTTTGGGTAATGTTCGAGTACTTGAGTCTGGTGTTTGGGTTGGAGTAATGTCGGAGCACTCAGCTCCCTAAAATTTTTCCGCCTTATGAATGGCTTTGGATAAAAGTCGTACCCACATGAACATACAGTATATCATGTAATGTTAATCTCTAATGCTATGTTAACTGGGAAGAGCAGTAGTTGTAGTCCATGGTTTCTTTTTTATCTCCACACAGTCAGTTCTGGCCAGACAGAGTTTGTGTGTTAAGTCTTTCACAGTCCTGACTAGACACATTTTCCTCGGTCTGAAAGGCTGTGTTATGTCTTTCACAGTCCTGACCAGACACAGAGTTTTCCTCGGTCTGAAAGGCTGTGTTAAGTCTTTCACAGTCCTGACTAGACACAGAGTTCTCCTCAGTCCCAGGCTGTGCTACGGATTGTGCCCCTGTGTTGGGCATTAAACAGTCCTGGGCAAGTTGGGACTGGTCTGGGAAGAACCCAGTATAAGACATGGTGCTGCTGTTGTGTGTCTATGGGGTTGACTGGAAGTACTGTATATCCCACTCAAGGTGCTGCCACAGTAGATTTAATGTGTGTGTGTGCGCGTGCGTGTGTGTGTGTGTGTGTGTGAGTGTGAGTGTGTGTGTTCATTCGAGTGTTCACTGCCTGTTTTAGAACTGAGTCAGTCCATGCATAGAGAATTACTCATAATGGTATCCAAGACATTTTCTCTCCCTCTCTCTCTCTCTCTCTCTCTCTCTCTCTCTCACACACACACACACACACACACACACACACACACACACACACACACACACACACAACATCCCCTCCCCCCACTCCAGCAGGACATTCAGCAATGGCGGTCGCCTGCCTGCCTGCCTGCCTGCCGTTAACATGACAGCCTCAACTTAATCCCCGTTAAAGTACAGTAGCCTAGTAGTCGTCTAACTCCACAGGAAGTGGGCCTCTCTGTCACCATCGGCCAGGCTCACTATTTGGCAGGAAGTGAGCACTGGGCTTGGCTCAGCTCAGCTCTGACTGACACCCAAGAGGAATCCACTAGTTAGCAGCACATGATTATTATTCTCCCCTGCTGTCTGAGCCTGATTAAACACACAGCTGAATGAGAATCTTCAACACCAGCAGTCTGTTCAGGACTAGATGACTAAGCGCACATTTTCACTCGTGCCACAGCCTACTGTCAGCCAAACTCAGGGCAGTGCTTGGATATGTTTAGGGAAGTGTTTCATGTCTCAGCATTGTGTGTGTGTGTGTGTGTGTGTGTGTGTGTGTGTGTGTGTGTGTACAGGACTCATTGAGTTAATGTCTTATCAGAGGAATGCCAGCGTCGTCTCTGTGCAGGAGATTAGAACTAAAGATCGATCATGTGACCGAGCGAGCGAGCGTCAGCTCCGTGTGGCTGCTGCCTGAGGGCCCATAGCTCAGCCTGCTGTTGGCAGGGCTCCCTCAAGCACACCAGTGTATTAGCACACACACACACACACACACAAACACAGAAAGAGGTCCAAGTACACAGGATGCATAGAGATACTTTATACACACACAGACACCCCCACACAAACACACACTCAAACACACATGCATTCAAACACAGAAAGAGGTCCAAGTACACAGGATACATGGATATACTTTACACACACACACACACACACACACACACATTCAAACTCAGAAAGAGGCCCTAGTACACAGTACATGTAGATACTTCATACACACATACATGTACACACAAACAGAACACATGAAGGACATATTTACACACTTACACACAAAAGCATTTCAGACTGCTCCACACACACACACATAAAAAGATTTGTACATACAACTAACAATTGGAATTTGTATAATGTACATACACACACAGAGGAATGTGGGGCTGGCCCGGGAGTGGGACACACACACACACACACACACATAAAAGAAATAAACACACCTTTCACACACACACACCTGAAGTACCAAAGCTATTGGAGTATAAGGACTGCAGGGCACTGAGCTCTGTCCAGAGCATTTAAACTCTTACAGATGTGTCACTGTTGTCCCATATTCCTATCGCCTAATGTGTCAAATTAATAATTATTCTTTATGATTATTATTCTAGACGCCATCTATTATCTCCCTGATGCTTGTTTGCAAGCTTATCACACAGAGTGGAATGCAGAGAGGGACTGACAGACAGAAATACACGCACACTCACACAGACCTACTGTATATTCATTCATTCAGTAATCAGATGCTCTCCATACAGCTCAAGTGTGTGATGATGAAGGTACAGTAGTGAAGGATGGGGTTGGGCAGGCAGGCTGATATGAAGACTTGTGTTTCAATCGTGTGCAGGAATGACAGCTATGCTAAGTGAAGTGTCTGGCTATCAATAACATTCAACAGAGCTCATTCTCCTTCTGAATAGAAAGTTTATTAGAAATATTTGACTTTGTTCCGCTAATGATTCTGTTGAAGTAAAAGAAAAACAAACTGACACCCACAATGTTGACACTGAATGTGCAGTGATTCTCCCATTGGTGTCCAAAATAATACTCTATTGAATAAACCTGCTGAGCACTGTACTGATCGAGGGAGAGGGAGAGAGAGAGAGAGGGATGGGGTGAGAGAAAGAGCATGGAGGAGTGTGAAAAAGAGAGAGCGAGGGGCATTGAGAGAGACTCTGACAGTCATAAACATTAATACATACAAGATGTCTGATAGGAACCTGATGCAATACTCTTAATATTTATACAAACTAAACATTCAGAAGAGAGAAAGCAGTCGATTAAACTTATGCTATCAGTGAAATTGTGAGGGTAGAATATATAAATATTAAAACTGGATACAAAACATAATAAATGAATCTGTCAACCCACAGAGAACAGGAGATGCATATTTTTTTGAAGAAACTAGTTGGCTACTACTCTAGCATGTTTTAAACAAAGAAAATAAAATTGTGATAAAATTCAAACAGATCTTCCAACAATGAAGAAAAATACAGACAAAAATATACAATTCAAGCTGTGGCACTCTTGAGAATATATCGATTACCCCTTTAATAAAAGAGTCTAACCCTAAATTTCAATTAAAAAGTATTGCAAATAAAGTCTGGCCGGTAGGCTGCTACAAAAGGCCTTGTGAAGAGAGAGGCCGCTTGTGAACTTCAGGCCAAATGTGGCCTTCTGGCGCCCCCTGTTGACGGTAACCCTCAAGTGTTCATCATCCTGCAGGCCAGCTGGCCAGCCCAGTGCAACAGCAGAGATACTAGTCTCAGTCAAACAGTGAATTTCCAACAGCGCTCTTCATCTCAGACATGGCATTTACAGAGGGTGAGTCTCCACTAACATCACGTCTTAGTTACCAGAGGAGTTCAAATGATATTCAAATCACTGCTGTGCTCTACGGTTTCTTGAGATTTTATGAATTCCAAGATTTTTGTGGCAAGTTCCTTCAGCTCAAGCAAAGTAGCACAGACATGTAGCCCAATGTGACGCCCAGTCTGCCCCTTTGATAAGTCATTTGGGCATCAAAATTACCTGTTACATTTGTTTTAGGGTTGCATGTTGCATGGCAACAGTCATTATTGCACAGCAGAGCTGCAATCCTCAGGGGAGGATGCTGGGAGAAACAGAAGGGGAGGAAGCCTAGGGTACAGTAGGTAGACAAGGGGCCAGCCTAGCGCAGGTAGCCTAGCGTGGGTAGACAGGGGACAGTAATGACAAAGGGCAGAGGCTACTGAGATGTTTTCTGTGCGTGTGTGTGTCTACGCACGCACGCACGCACACACGCACACACACACACACACACACACACACACACACACACACACACACACACACACACACACACAAAGCATGCATATGTTCCGTAGAAAATCAAGACTTGCATGAGGGGCAACAGAGGGCTAGGATTCAACACTATTCATTCTGCTTGGTAGAAGAAGCGCAGGAGACAAAACAGGACGACAATAGAACAGAGAGCCCATTTCATGTGATGCATTTCCTGTAATGTCTGCTGCTTAGAAGCACCTTTCATGTCTGTGGGGACACCTGTCATGTCTATGCAATGAAAACAAGATAGTTCAGCAGCAGTAGCATTGCTCGGTGAAAAACACAAATGAATAACAATATCAACGATTTTATGCCGGAATGCTCCTTGCAAAGTTGAAAAAAAGAA
The DNA here is from genome assembly GCA_027497455.2 of Sardinella longiceps. NCBI lineage: Eukaryota > Metazoa > Chordata > Actinopteri > Clupeiformes > Clupeidae > Sardinella > Sardinella longiceps. The sequence continues at coordinate 1,627,954 of JAODXP020000034.1, forward strand.
CAAAAAAACAAAACAAAAACAAAAAAACCTCACAAAAATAGTGAATTACTACATATAACCACAAATATTTCATTTTCACAATGAATGCTACATAAACATGTAAATAGGTATCTCCACAGAGAAATATAATGTACAAAAAGAAGTTAAAATAGGCATCTATAAAACGAGGAGGAGACATCAAAGTGAAGTGGACTTCCAGGCTGAGACTGCCTTCACCTGCGCTCAGGGACAGGGACAAAGCAAAGCCAATCACATGCAGAGGGCACCTGTGAGGTCATAATCCCTGTGGTCTCTGAGCCAATCAACTGAGCCGTCACAACTGCCCAGCAGCCAGTCAGACTGAGCCTGTGCAATGGCCCCCTCGGGCACATGGGGCAACGTAGTGAACAAGTAAAAAATATAAATGATTTAGAGAAATGATTTCAGATCAATCTGAAATTCCTAAAATAAAAATAAAAGTCAGCAGAGGCCAACATGATTGTGTGTGTGTGTGTGTGTGTGTGTGAGGGTTTTCTCCCCTTGGTAAGTAAGTCTTAAAGGAGACTGGCCAGGCTGGTGGTTGGTCCATTCTGAGCTTGGATCTGCACTGGAGGAGGCCCGTCAGTCCACTAGCAAACAAACAAACAAACAGACAAACAGACAAACAAGTTACCCTCTCGAATTGTTGATAAATTGTTAATGTTAATTTTGCATTTGTCTCTACATGTATTTGTCTCAGCGTCCACACGTATTTGTGTCAACAACACTTAAGTTGATATTCATGACCCAGTATGTGTGTGTGCATGTAGAATGATAGGCGAATGGTAGCACAACTCCACTATCTAGCTAACGTTGCTGTGGGGTGTCAGAGCAACTGGCTGACCGGCTCCACTAGCAGGTCAACTGGCTAGCCATTATATTATTATGTCACTGTGGGGTGTCAAGTTAATTGGCTAACAATTCTCAATCTAAAGTTGCTTTGCTGTGACAGGTCAACTGGCTAGCACGCTCCGCTATCTAGCTAAGGTTGCTGTGAGGTGGTTTGAGCCTGGGGCGGGATGACATTGGCACTCACACTTATTAAATTGTGTTCAGGCAGACTACAGGCAGCTATGTGGTCCTGCAACAGCTGCTGAGAGAAGTTCTGATGCATCTGTGCCGCCTCATGGGCATCGATGGTGTTCCCACACGCCTTGTTAAGGTCTGGAAACACACACACACACACACACACACACACACACACACACACACACACACACACACACACACAAACACAAACATTTATTATTTGGCACATTTCTTAAATCGGCAGACATTGCATTTCCAGGGAGGTCTAGTGTATGAGCTAGCAGTGACGCCATCAAATACAGGAAACAGAGATGGTGACTAGAGAATAATCTATGATGAGGGAGAGTATTTGCGAGAGTAAGAACTGTGTCTATCTGTGTGTCTGTGTGTGTGTGTGTGTGTGTGTGTGTGTGTGTGTGTGTGTGTGTGTGTGTGTGTGTGTGTGTCTCACTGTACTGTGAGATGGAGGGAAAGATGTGTTAATCAGCCCTTACCCTTGAGTAGTGCAGAGGACCAGAGCTGGACAGACATGTCAGGGATTTTGCTGGCCAGCTGCATAGCGGGAACTACCATGTTGTTGCTCTCCTAGACACACACACACACACACACACACACACACACAAATCAAACTCTAGACCATATAATTAATGTAACATTCAATACACAGGCTTGGTTTCCATCCAACATTTAAGTTGGCAAGGCCTGCAACTTCACATCAGTCCCCTTCTGAGAATATAAATGTGATTTGCTTAAGGGGGTGGATTAACTGTGATTAAAGTTGATGGGAACAGTTTAACTCAGGCATATTCACATTTACCACATTTCTATCCATTTTTGTCCTGACAACATTATGTTTTAATCCCACAGCTGGTCTGAGGACATGACTTGATTAGACTAAAGTGCATAATACACACAGTTGGGTGAGCCAAGTGGTCATGAATGTCTATATGAAATGTGAATAAGGCTATGGCCTCCTCTTACATGCAAAGCTATTAAATTATGTTAAGTTTCGGAGTGTGTGTATGCTTAGTTTGTATGTATGGATATACACATTGAATTCCCTGCATGTTCTTGTGTGTGTGTGTGTGTGCGTGGCGTGAGGAGAGAGAGAGAGAGAGAGAGAGAGAGAGAGAGAGAGAGAGAGAGAGAGAGAGAGAGAGAGAGAGAGAGTGTGTGTGTGTGTGTGTGTGTGTGTGTGTGTGAGAGCAAGAGAGAGAAAGACACTGTAACCCAAAGAGAGAAAGTGTGTGTGTGTGTGTGTGTTACCCTGTGATTGCCCAGCACATAGAAGATGTGTCCCAGCAGCACCAGAGAACAGGCCGTCAGACGGTTCAGATCCTCAGCGTTGGACATCTTCAGAGTCTCCCTCAGGAAGCGCCTGACACACACACACACACACACACACACACACACACACACACACACACACACACACAATGATCTCAGATATAAAACTTCTCCTGATT
>JAODXP020000034.1:1635466-1647282 GCA_027497455.2 Sardinella longiceps
GCGCTACAGTTATGACTCAGTTGCTAACTAGCTATTATCTTAACCTTAAATAAATACACTTTTAATCATACACGACATTCTCGAATAACATGGGCGTGCGTATTACCAGTGATGCATTTAACTATAAACCCATACAGAGACTTGACGTTAAAGAGAGCGCAACAGGACCAGTCCAAGAGGCCTGCTCTCAAAGATAAGTTATCCCCATAATATTACAGCCTCGGTCTTTCCAAGGCCAGCCTTACCGCTTTTTCCAAGTGATTCCGGGCGAGCTCGCTGTTCTTAGTGTGGTGATACAACACAGAACCAAGCTGCAGATGGGTTCGCGCTTCCACCCTTTGCGGTGGCTTGAACTGAAAAACGGCTTGGAGGCAATGTACGCAAAGACGGATCTTCGGGGGACTAGACGTCCTAAAATGTTCTGCAAAACCCAGCAGGGCAAGGTACCAAGATTCCGGGGCCTCTCCTCCGGTCGCCATTTTAACAACAATAACAATAGCCACAGCGCAATTTCCGTTCCTTTGCACCAGGTGGCGACACAGTACCATCAGAGAGGATTCAAGCGTTATCTTTGGTACCAACATCAGAACTGTACATAGATGAAGCCGTTTTTGTTTGCAACACAGTGTAGAGATAATTCATCAAGAGCAGTCAGCTCATATAAATCTGAACTATTTTGTTTTACCACTCACGACCATTTGGATAATGCAGTTATGATGATGGTACTCTGCAATTCTTGTTTGTTTCCACTAGGTGGCGCCATATCTATTCAGAGATCAGAGTCGTAGAGCTCTGTCAGACAAGAGGGTGTTGACGTTTTTAAAGCAATATTTTGTAATCTTTCTAATTTTTAAATTTAAAAAATATAGTCAATATTTTCGGTAGATTGATGATGATAGCCTGTAGGCCAGATCACATTGGGCACAATGTGACCAAGAGTAGGCCAGTCTATCTATTTTCCCTGACTCTTGTTTAGGCCCAGCCAAAGTAGGCTACTTCTCCCTTATAAAAAGACAAGGAAAAGGTCTACAAATATCACAACAGACTATCGACACTAGTGTCACCATACAAAGTCGAAAGAGATACAGTTAGGCCTAAAGAAGTTTTTGGTCTGAGCTCATGTGGTACTGTAAACTATTCCAAAGACACGGCATATGAAAGCCAGATCCTCTTATGACAGTCGTGAGTGAGGCATCCTTGCATGCAGATAGGAGAGGTTGTGAATGTTGACGGTGTATAAATTAAATGGCATGTCCATGATGTCGCTTATTGATTATTTGGGTTGGATTTGATATTTTTACAGGAAGTCAGTGCATTTCGGGACCAAGAGTAGGTGTGGGATGATTCACGGATTCCTTTAAAGGACATTGCAATTAGTCCAGTCTGGGTTTTAAGAGTAGCCTATTTAAGGTCTCCAAGGTCGTAAGGACCCCAAGTTTTTTGACTAGTGGTTTTGTAGACTACATGTGGAGTACAAGGTGTTCTCTCAGGACCTTGTTTTGCTAGAGAGGGCCAAATTAAAGGACCTTTATGACTGTCTGTTGCACAATTACTATTCCAGCTGTTTGGACGGAGAGAGGGCGGTCCTGCATCTGATTTTGATCACCATGCTGTGCACCTCATGGATTTAGTGAAGAAAAACATAACACAAGTTTATCTGCATTTCACACAGAAGTAGTTGTTCATCACAAATAAAAGCAAAGTATCAGCAAAGGATAAAAGTTAAAAGGAAAATAATGATAATAGACAAACTCAAAATCAGCTAGCATAGAATTATGTAGATCATAGAAAATAAATGCATAAAAGAATAAATATAACAAATATATTTATAAATATCAAGTCTATTTTCATGACGACATGAAATGACATTTCATCATAGGAAGTGTTCAAATGCAACAGTGTTCCGCCTACCGCCGAACAGAAAGGAAACAACCAACTTCTGTATTTCAGTCGTTATGACATGCTACGTCTAGAATAACAATGTGGATCATATGGTGTCTAAACTACCTGAGCATCATATATCTCACCGTATCAGGTAAATACTTTAACTCGTAATTGAATATTCTGGCTGAACTTTATTTTGAGGTTTGGAAAAGCACAAGATGGCCACTTGTTTGATGAGGCATGTGGCTTTGATGCTGATGCAGATGCAGAAACGCTATTTAAGTTTCAGTTTAGTTTAACACAGCTTGCCTTTTTGGCAGCCTGCAAGTGTGGTATTTGCAGAATGTAGGAAGGCAGCAGAGAGCCTTCTTTCACCTTGTAATGAGCCATTTAACAATCAAATCTTCATTAAAAAAAACTATCCAGTATGTCTCTCTTCCACAGTTGGGTCTCCTGTGTCCGTGTCCAGTCAAACTGGAGAATCTGTCACTCTGGTGTTCCAGCAAACTCAGCAGCCCACGAGGGAGAGTATTGATATCATACTGTGGTACTTTGGCTCAGAGAAAATACTGAAATATGTACCTCTCAGAGATGCTGTTACAGTATTAAGTATACCACATAAAGACAGAGTGGAGTTTAATGAGGAGACCTTCTCTCTGGAGCTGAAGAACCTGCAGAAGAGTGACAGTGGACTCTACAGAGGAGAGATCAGTGCTGGAGAGACTGAAGTTAGGACAGAGTACAGCCTTACAGTTCAAGGTGAGGATGACTCATGTGTCACATATATACACACCAAAAATATTGTTTCTTCATTCATACATCTCCAAACCCTGCCTGCCTCTAAATTCCCCTTATATTCTGCTGGACACATCATGCATTTATTTCTTGCAATGCCCTTTGGAGTCAGAAAATAAACCAGCTACAGTTTGTCCAAAACAGCTGCAATAGAGTACTTGGCCATACTATCACATCAACCCCATTCTGCATACTGCTTCCCAGTCCAAACACCTATGGCATCCAAACTAAAATTCTTTGGGTTTACAAAATCACTTCACGGGGGAACTGAGTCCCAGTTAGATAATGAACACATACCAGAAAGTTTTGACCCCTTCCCTTCCTGCCCTGGAGGAATAAATGAAGCCAAAAATGTACAGTAGGCCTATATTATTAAAGTAGTACTGAAGTGCTAAAAGGGCTCCATAACCTATCCCTGCAACTATCCCTGCAATCCTGCTTGTGCTCCATACGGTACAGTTGTTCTGTTATTTAGTGTGAATGCCCATTTCTACATTTTGTTGGATTTACAGTATAAACTGCAAAGTTACCTTATAAAGGCTGATAGTGTAATAGGCTTATTGCCAATAATGTAATAACTGCCAATAGGCCTAATGTAATAATTTTGACTGTTTTTAATGCAGTAAAGCTGTAATAACTTGCCAATAATATAAGAAAATGCTTGAAACAATATCGTAATATATTATCTGTGATCTGGTATGAGCAACTATTTAAAAGACACAATAATAATATCAGATGCATATGGTGTCATGGCAAAGAAGTGTTACACCATATGTTGACACCATATGTCAAAAATGTATTGAAATTACATTTTTGTCAGCAATAATGTAATAAGCCAATAATGTAATAATCAACTGATAATGCAATAACTTATTATATTATTACAGTAGCTATGTAGAAGGCATTTTCGGAAACTGGAACAGTTTTCTATCTTATGGTCATTTTGTAATGGAGGGCCATATCAGTCAGTTAATGAGGCACTGGTCATGTAGGCTGTAGGCTTTTGCAGCTTGCCATTTTTGGAAACAGCATGTGTGCACGCTCATTCTCACGCAAAACTTGGCATTCATCAATGTGATGATTTATATCCCAGACTTTTATGCCTTCCTTTGATGCTGCTTGTCAAAACTAATTGGACTTGCATGATGTCAGGTCTAACTCTAGGTTAGAAAAAAAGTCAGATTTTGGACGATTAATGACATCGATGTCACAATTTCTAGGGGTGAGGCCTCTTTTGGCATGACAATTAAATACTTTCTGCCGTCAAATTTACTGCTCTTTCTTTATGCTTTTTTTGAACAATAAGAATGCTTCATAAATCTCACAAGCTTGTTTGGAATTGGGCGACACTGTAAATATGCACTATATTTTGGTGATGGTGGTGGTGGTGTGTGTGTCTGTCTATGTCTCAGATCCAGTGGAAGCCCCTGTCCTGTCCGTGGTCTCTAACTGGTCCAGCACTGACACCTGTAATGTGACAGTGACCTGTAAAGGTCGTGACCTCAATCTGACCTCCACTTGTATCAGCACCTGCTCTCCAGAGCGAGGGGCCTCCAGTGACTCCAACCTCACCCTGTCTGTCAAAGATGGTAGAATCATCTGTAACTATAGCAACCCTGTCAGCTGGGCTAATGACACCATTGAGATCAAACCACTTTGTGCTTTTTACAAAGGTAAGTATGAGATGTCGGACGTCCCCCAGGGACGTGTATGTGTCTTGCCTTCCTAGTTTTTGTTTTACACCTCCATATGGTACTGGTGTACAGCAGGACCAAAACAAACATGTCAATCAAAGGCAACACATCAGTTTGGAGAAATCCGGTGTGAATCAATCCAAAGCCCTGATGTTGGAGATCACTGTGCTGATGGTAGGGATCCATACTGCAGACCAAATAGTGAGTTGACAGTTAATGGGGCACAGAAACTCACTTTCAGTTTCATTTGCCTATGCTCCATTCAGTTAGCATTAGCTGCCAGTTAGATATCTGGTTGTATACATTTTTTATTTTTTTATCAAATTTAGATGTCATTCTGTTGCCTCAAACAAAGCAGTGGATTGAATCACACTGGATTTGTCATTGAACTGGTCCCAAACAGAATTTGGGTTTTCTGTAACCCCCAATGTTTACTAAGGGACTATGTTAGAAAAAAACAGTAAACTATAAGTAGGTTTTTGAAATGTCCTAATTCTACCACCATTCATATTTTTCCTTAATAGAGCAAAACAAGACTCCTTCAGAAACTACACATGTGGGACTTGTACTAGGACTTCTTGGAGGAATCATAGTTCTGGGTGTCTTGTTATTTATGGCCTGGAAATCAACGCGATTTAGGGCATGTATGTAAAGACTACATGTATATTCTTTTAACTTGATCATCGGCCATTCATCTCTGCTGTGAGAGAGAACTGACTATGTTTTTGCTATTCTGACAGATATACAACCTACACAAACAGAATATGACTCAGTTGGGGTAACCAAATGTTCTTCATGCCTTCACTGTCAGAAAACTAGCTGAATGTAATTTTTGAACATTCCATAACTTTGGCTCCTACTAAATGTGCTTTTAATTTCTCCATTCTTCCTGTGTACAGAACCAACAACCAACATGGAATGGGAGACATTCTGCACTGCAGGTTGATATTGAGGAATTATATCAATATATTGTAAATACAACATGATAGTTGCCATCTGTATACTGCTTATCTTATCTTTGTTGTGACTGTACCATTATGCCCTAGGATACGTCTCAAACCTATGATCCAAAAGACACAACCGTGTACACCACTGTGCAGAACTCCTGTATGCCTGCCTCTAATGGTCAGAAAGCCCAGGTAAGGAGCTGCATGTCACAGAATCCTCTCAGATCAGGACAGCCAGTTAAACAACCTTTATCCACACAAAACCTGCCTTCAGATACCATGCAGTAAAGTTATGGAACAAACCACCCAGTTTTAAAAGCAATTATTATTATTATTAGGCAAGGCAAGGCAAGTTATTTATATAGCGCATTTCATACACAAAGGCAATTCAGTTCGCTGTACAAAAATAAAAGCAAGTACAGTAATTGGTAGAAAGTAAAAGTACAATAAAGACATAAAATAATTATGTGAAAATTAAAAAAAACAGGGCAAGAAGAAGAAAAAGGGAATTAAAGGTTAATACAGAATAGATAATATTGAGGAAAATAAATGAGACCTTTCATTACGAGACTTATTATTATGATAAGTAGTAGTCGTAGTAGTAGTAGTGATAGTAGTGTATATGATCTTTTTAATTCTGCAGTGTAACTGTATGTTCACACCAAGGGCTACTAAAGCACTTTGTAAGGACAAGAGCGGCAAAAGCGAATAAAGCGATAAAAGCGACTAGCAACTACACAGCTGTAAATCTGAACTGCTGTGCTGTTAATTGAATGACAACAGGCACATCACAAGCGATTAGACCGACTTGAGCGAACAGGAATTTTAGCTGCTACTGTTTTGAGCGACAAAAGCCATTTAACAGCTTTAGTAGCTCTTGGTGTGAACGTACAGGAAGGCATCGAGTCTGCCTTGAGTATTAAATGTGCTATACCAACTACAATAACCTACTGTATAGTTGCAAAGCTGTATCACGTTATTGTTACAGTGGGCAAAAAGTCACTCAACAATAAACACAATTTGTGCTCTTGTATGTACAGACCCCTCAATCTCTGCAGCCTGATCCTACTCTCTACAGCGTGGTGAACACTTCCAAACCCCGGGTAAAGAAGACACCAAACCCCTGAATGGTCTTCCACAATGCACAATCTACATAATGAAGGTTTTGATAGTGTAAGCTAAGCAGGTGCAACAAGTCTTATGATGTACTATGATGGGGACTATACACCAAGGGCATAGAGAGAAACAGAAATATATAACTGGTATATAACTGCTGCAAATAAAGTATGCAGCAATATTGTCGATTAACGTTGATTCACTGAGTGGACAGAAGCGTTCTTAAGGGTTGTGAGGATTTGCCACATACAGTAGGCTACTGCCTCCTGCTAGCCCATTCCGATAGACTTGCTTTAGCCTTTGACCCTGTGATAGATAGCACTGATGACCTCAGATTAATCCGTGTTCAGGATTTGTGGAGTTGGACTATGGGGATCTAGCCTGACATAGCCCGCCCATAATACGAATGTTCATCCGTATCCATGGTCTGGGAACGGTCCTCTGGGGCGTGTTTACATCGGTAGAGAGTCTACCGGCCAGTAAGCGAAGCTGATTAGACGAGCTATTCAATCGTTTCAAACCAGAAGTGAATGCCCTCCCCTCCGCAGTATAATCGCGTCAGGTTAAAGAACCTCCAGACCATGAAGTATTATGGTCGGGCTATGTCAGGCTAATGGGGATCCATATATGAAGGAATATTCCACCATTTTATGAAATTGGGTTATTCACAGTCTTACCTGGAGTTGCATATGGGTAAAAGCACTTTAGTCACAGTGCATGTGTTTGCAGACTCCAGTTCATTGGAGTCTGGCAACTCCAATTTTAGATTTAGCATTTTTTACATAGGCGCTGCAATGTAATGTTGCCAAAGAGTTGCTATGAGGCTACTTAACACTCCAGCATATGCTAAGCTAAAGCTAAGAAAAATGAACATTTATATTGACAGACTAGGAAAATGCATGCACTGAAATCAAAATGCTTTCATCCACATAATCCAGGTAAGGTGGTGAATGATCAATTTTCATAAAGAGGTGGAATATTCCTTTAATCCCTGAATAATGTTATACCTACACACATCGTCTTGTCTGCCCTATTTGCATGTGGTGTGAGAGTGTGTGTTCTGGAGATGTGTAGATGTTCACACATTCACACACATACTGTATATGCAACTAAGACTTTTAACCTAGCTAGACCGTTCAGTCCAGTGAGAAATATAAATAACACCTTGCCCATGTGTGTGTGTGTGTGTGTGTGTGTGTGTGTGTGTGTGTTACAGTCTGCGGTAAACCCCATCTACAGCCCCATGCAACAGGAAGCACCAGTTACTTTGGCGCATCACCACTCCGCCCTGGTCTCCTCTCCCAGCAGTCTCTATGCCACTGTGAATACCCGTGATAAACATGACAGTCCTCATGAACACTCTTCTCCTGATGACAGCTAATTTGTTGGTATTCTTGCCCAAAAAGAAGAATGTCCTGAATTAATGAAGAGTGATTGGCTTCTGCCTTAACCCAACATTTCTCAATTAAATTCTGAGTTTATTATGGCTTGACCAGAATATTTCAATTGATGCCAAGTTACATGTCTTTCTGCATTGCCGAATGAGACTTTTACATTTGCAGTTTGCACTTTGGTTCTACGCTCCTGGGCAAACCACACCAGCTTGTCATGCGGTGCTGGTGGTGTTATTTTTGTCATGAAAATTGTGTGTAGCCATTGTGTGTGACCACTGTTGTGCTTGAGGCAGGCACTTAACCTTCCGTTGTTGTAGTGGAGATTGATTGGTACTGAAATAATTAAGTATGTGTCACTTGTCTGCCTAATGTACTGTATAAATGGAAATGATCATGAGGAATAATGTCATGAAACTCCAGTAATGGATGGCTCTATACATGCGCTCACACACACTCTTTTTGCTGTAATTGTCAAACTTGTGTTTTCAACTTGAAAGCTAGCTTATGAATGTACTCTAGTCTAAATGAACCCAATGGCCCTGTTGTTTAAATTCAACGTCTGCTGTTATTAGGAAGAACAACAAAAATGACCACACTCCAAAGTAAAGCTAACTGAATGGTGAATGGTGCATGAATAATGAAACCAAAACAGTGTCCTTGTTCATATGAGTTAGCTTTAGATGGTGGTTTACTAATTCAGTCGATTCGTTCATCTTCCCACCAGCACTCTGACCTCCAACAAGAGGGTTTTGGGCTCATTTATTCTCAAATTACTTACAATACAAGAAGGAAGTATTTGTTTCTGTGTTGTAAGTAAAGTATGCAGTATTTTGTGATTTCAGAACTTGTATAGTAAACATGTCATTTATTATGTTGTAAGTAGGGGTAGTGCTGTAGTTGTTAAGGAAGGTAGCTGGGCTGCTAGCATGGAGAGGGTGAAATCAAGTCCCAGCTGCCACTATTGTGTCACATTACTCAGTCTGGGGCCAGAGAGATATTTCCCAAATTGTATGATATTTGTGAAAAAGAAAACATCTCCTTTTCACCACCAAGTCCCCAGAACTGTAAGACCTCCACTTCCCTATGAAAAAGGACTTTGTATACACACCAGCCTAAAATATACATTGTATTTATCGAGTGCTTCATTTAATGTTGTGTGTGAAAATTGTTGTCAATGTATATTGGGCCATGTACTTGTAACTGTGATGTACTTGTATGTCATTGTTGGAGTTTTAACTGTGAAAAGTTTTGTATGAGTTTCTACCCCTGCACATTTGGTACAATTAATTCTAGGGTAATTGATAAATTGTAAATGACTGGCCTATTTAAAGGCTGTCTCAGTAATTGTGAGCCAGAGACACAGAGTGAGAGACAGAATCTGAGGAGTGAGGTAAAAGGCTTATCTCTGCTTGTTGTGAGGTAGGGATGAAGCTAAAAGTTATGGTACATATGGTACGTCATTTAGTGTAGCTTATGGGGTTTCATCGCAGTAATGTATTTATATGGAAAATATATAAGTGACTGTTTATGAGGCCTTCAGCTGGACTTCCTTGTTTACTTTAATCAAGTCCTCGTCAGGCAGCTTAATTGACCCTTCCGCAAACTCCTCCCACCTTAGCAACGTTTGCTTTATCAGTCAAGCTTTCACGTCTCCCAGATTCTCAGCATTGGTATGAATGGCGTGGCAACATGTTTTCAACCGTGTCAATTTCGGCTTTACCCAAAGAAATCACAAACAACTTTTGGAAAAACGGCAAGATCTCAGATCGAAGCAGGCAAAAGGGTCTGCAATATGCTTATGAAGGCTACATCCACGACATTACATGCCGTGTTTGTAGCCAGACAAATGAGTTCCGGATAACGTTAGAGGCACCGGTATAGCTGCGACTGGATTTGGGTTTTCAGGTGTGGGTTGCCCATCAACAAAATGCTGCAATGACATTGAGAAACATCAGCGAACTTACAACAGTTAGCCTATTCTAAGACTAACAGCAGGGGCGGTCCTACCCTCTTTGGTGCCCTGGGCGAAGACCTTATCTGCCCCCCCCCTCCCCCCCGCAGCACACCTCATATTATCATGGCCTAGAACAAGAGGATAAAAATAACAACAAAAATACAAAAATAGCCATTGCTGCTCATTTCCATTTCTTTCCATATTTTGCTAAACTCTTACTTATGGTAGCTATTAGTTACTCTACTATATGCATGTCTAGCTTTTCTATAGCAAAGGAGAAGATCTGAACCCCAAACCCCTCCCCTTTCTTGTCTTGTGTGTGAGACTTCAGCACTGAAGTCTGAAGGCAGGCAAACCTTAAGGGATTTGGGGTGTTCATTTTCTGCAAATGGGTGATAGCAAACTCTTCTGTTCAAAATAGGTCTATATCATAATGTGTAGTGATTGTTTTGGTTTAATTTTATTTTTTGAGCTCTTGGTTATTAGATGGAACTCCAGCAGCCAAGTTTATAACACCAGATAAAGATATTTCAAAATGGGGGCGATCTTTACCCTGAAATTGAACGCCCTCATTCTCAAGCAAGTACCTTACAAGTGGCACCAATGCATGCCTCTGGTTGTCTACTTTAATTTGATACCAAATACTTAGCACAGATATACCCGTACCAAAGCTTCCGAAAGACAATGAAGCAAAACCGGATCACCCGCGATTGTAATTTACGGCGCTCGCGTGCGCAATAATTATACAAAAAAAAACTTCGGAGTGCCCGTGATGCCGCCCTCCTGTCCATGCCGCCCTGGGCGACCGCCCATATCGCCCATGCCAGAAACCGCTCCTGACTTGATGTGTAAAAAACAAAACTACTCTTCACCCAGCGCTTCACACTGTTAGCACAAGCACTTTTTTTCTTTTTCTCACACATGGTTATAAACAACATTTAGAGCTACACAGGAACTGGCTGTGGTTTCCTGTTCTCAGCTTGTGTTCCCCTCCTTTTCAAATACAGGTGCTGTATGTGAACCCACTCATATGCAGCTCATATTTATTACTTTATCCTTTATTAGCTTTTATCATATTTAGGATCTCCAGCCCAAAGGGTCACTTGTATGGCTTGGATTGCCGTATAGACGGCAAGTATATTGAGTATCACCATATTGAAGTATAGACAACTCAGTATTGTGATGTACAGTAGTTTACACTGGCTTTGCGTAAGATCTGAAAACAGTGTTTGCTTTTGTGTGCAGTTGCAACTGTTCAAAGGTGTCATGACTGTTGTTTGAGAGGGGTAACTTTTATATGGACATACAGTCATCATGGGCATAGTTTATTTATGGACATACAAGGTAGTGTGATTGGCCTTGGCGGCCTACATCTACTCCGGATGTGAGAAGCTGCAGCTGCAAAGTCCTTTGAAATTCAAACATCCCATAGCATCCATTAATATATTATACACACATGATCAAATACACAAAAAGCACTGTTCTGTCAAATTTGCTAAGTAGGCCTACTGAGCACGTCAACAGGCAAGATAGAAGAGGAAGCAAGTAAAACAAGCATCCCTGCACTGTAGCACAGAAATGTGCAGTGGACCATAGTGCAAAGGGTGTTATTGTCAGTAGCAATACAGGAACTTTTAAAAGTAGGACACTCCACACATCAATGCTAGTCCTGCAGTATCAGGTGCAACTCATCTGGACTGAAGTTCTTATCGAAGGAGAGGACATATGTCAATTTTGCACAAATAAAAGACTGCTAGTTTTATCAGTGTGCTCCTGTCCTCTCTTTCAATTAATACAAGATCTTGTCAGTGCAGAAGAAACCAAAACAAAGGCAGGGTAAAGTGATTACACAGTATAATATAATAACACACAGTGAGTACAGTTCAATACACAACACAAGAAGTAGATCTAAAAAGTGTGCATGATGGGGGGCTGGTAATGGTTTGTTCTTAGATAACATCGGCCGAGCCATCCAAATATGAACAGAGTGCATGACACCATTTGCACCTTAATGAATGCTTTTACTTTCATT
>JAODXP020000034.1:1649882-1654882 GCA_027497455.2 Sardinella longiceps
ACACACACACACACACCAGGAAACGGACTAGATGTGTTTCAGAGTCTATTTTAATTCATCCCACACACACACACACACACCAGGAAACGGACTATGGGCCCTATCTTGCAGGCGGCGCACCATGCCTTCGCGACTCGCGCAAGCTGTCATTGCTATTTTGTGCGAGCGCATGGTTCGTTTTCTGTCAAGTAATTCACGGTGTCTAATTAGCAAGTGACTTAGTGTCCTCGGAGGTGTGTCGAAGGTGTGGCTAGGCGCGAAGCGCAAAGATGCTATTATGCAGACGCAGAAAGGGATCCGCCAGTGACTGGAAAAAACCTGGTCATTCGTCAGTCATGGTCATTCCTGAAATGCTATTTTATGGACGCACAACGCAATAGGTAATGCAGTCCGTGTTCCAGCATAACAATGACGGCCCCAACAATAATTATTACAATCGGAAAATCATTATGATGCTCAGGAAGATGTGGTTAACCACAATTTATTAGCCTGTAACAGAAAACGAGTGAGGATATAAGAAGGGGGACGTTAAATGGAGAATCAAGTTTACTTTCGCTTTCGAATGAATATTCCGAGATATCTATCGGGACTAAATCAGCTTCCTTCATGTCTTGTGCAGCCTGTAGACATCAATTTAATATTACCATACCCATTACGGCTCTAACTATGACTAGACCCAACGTGTGAGCTTGCTCGGTATTCAATATTTTAATTTCTTTAAATGCCCAAGGAGGAGATCAGCTGGTGTGATAGCAATTCACCAGGCGCTTTGCGCTGTTCGTTCTTAAAGGCAATGAGAGATTGATCTGTCATTGGTTATGCCTGTGTTACACCCATAACACACCCATGATTAATTAGGCATCCTAAGTCCAACCTTTTTGGACTTTGCGCCGCTGCGAAGTTCATTTTCTGCACTGTGAAAATGGCAAAAAGCCACCGACACGCCCCCAAAACCATATGCGCCATCCGCCAAACAACAGTTGACTTTGCGTCGTCAAAATAGGGCCCTATATGTGTTAATAACAGAAAAAAGGGTGTAGATGTGTTAAAAACGGAAAAAAGGGACTAGATGTGTTAAAAACGGAAAAAAGGGACTAGATGTGTTTAAAAACGGAAAAAACGGAATAGATGTGTTAAAAACGGAATATCCCTTTAACCTCTGAGAGCCATAACAGCCATGGCTGCTGATTCAGGCTCACCGGTGTGTGTGTGTGTGTGTGTGTGTGTGTGTGTGTGTGTGTGTGTGTGTGTACCAGAGCCAAATGATCCACCTGCATGTCTTCAGTCGCTAATGGAGGACTAGCAGAATACACTGGAGTCTACCATATTACATACGTATGTGTGTGTGTGTGTGTGTGTGTGTGTGTGTGTGTGTGTGTGTGTACCAGAGCCAAATGATCCACCTGCATGTCTTCAGTCGCTAATGGAGGACTAGCAGAATACACTGGAGTCTACCATATTACATACGTATGTGTGTGTGTGTGTGTGTGTGTGTGTGTGTGTGTGTGTGTACCAGAGCCAAATGATCCACCTGCATGTCTTCAGTCGCTAATGGAGGACTAGCAGAATACACTGGAGTCTACCATATTACATATGTAACGGAGTTAAAATAAAGACTCTATTTAGTTGATGTGAATTCTTTCACAAATTCTATATACCCAGGATATTGTATAAAGGTTTTCAGGTTGTACCCATTCACATTAGTTGAATAAGAGGCTTCGCGGCTGCAATTGTAATTTACTTTCACTTTTGTTTATTTTTGAGCTCTTGCGCTTTCCGTACTTCTCCAGTCAGAGCTCTAGTCTGCTGGAGGTAAGCTGGGTCTTGGAGCGCTCTGCGTATAACTTCATATTTTTGATAAAAGAGCTCATGCCATAGTAACACTTTAAATGCTTATGTGTCTATAAAAGTAGTTTAACTGATATCTTTGGAAATTAGCGCAGTAGAAGTTATAGGACTATGTTTTATCCAAGATATTAACCCTTTTGGAGGGAAACACGTAAGGTTATCTATTGCGCAATGGAGAGAATTGCTTTCGTTTGACCTTCCCTCTATTGTACGTTTCTCTGTAGATGTGATGCAGTCGCGATTGCCATTCTCACGAAGTGAATGTTTTATTTTGTGAATGCAGGTACGTGGTTAAAGCAAAATGTAAAGGTTAAAGTATTTGTACAAGTTCAAGGATAAGAACTCTCACTGTTGCAAGTGTGTTCCAAAACTCTATACGATCACTAGGCTATATGGCTTTCTGTTGCGTATTTCTTACGTTTCCTTACTATGAAAGGCTCAGTCACTTTTGTATTTTTGAACTTAGCTTAAGTAAACTAATATGCTTGTGCAGTCAGAGCTCTAGTCTGCTGGAGATGTGATGCAGTCGCGATTGCCATTCTCACGAAGTGAATGTTTTATTTTGTGAATGCAGAAATAAAAGCACAGTGAGGATCATTCCCGAGTCAGACCATCTTTATCTCCGCCATTGAGCAGCAGTAACACAACCGTCACACATACGTATGTGTGTGTGTGTGTGTGTGTGTGTGTGTGTGTGTGTGTACCAGAGCCAAATGATCCACCTGCATGTCTTCAGTCGCTAATGGAGGACTAGCAGAATACACTGGAGTCTACCATATTACATACGTATGTGTGTGTGTGTGTGTGTGTGTGTGTGTGTGTGTGTCTGTCTGGAGTCTAACACATTACATTGTGTGTGTGTGTGTGTGTGTGTGTGTGTGTGTGTGTGTGTGTGTGTGTGTGTGTGTGTGTGTGATGAGGGGGTGTGACTGGATGCAGGAAACCTAGCACAAACACACACACACACACACACACACACACACACACACACACACACACACACACACACACACAATACCTCTCTGCCACTGGGAACTCATTTTGACACCATCTCACCTATTTTCCAGCTCAATCTGTTGTGGTTAATATCTTTCACACACACACACACACACACACACACACACACACACACACACACAGGCACCGTCTCTTGGCTCAGGATTTGGACAGTTGTGCCTCTGGCAGGTGGATAATCCACTTATCATGTGGAGGGATGCAGAGTCTGTGACACACGCACGCACACACACACACACACACACACACACACACACACACACACACACACATACACACATACACACACACATACATACACACACAGACAGACGCACGCACACACACACACACACACACACACACACACACATTGCACTGTACTTTACACACACACACTGTTGATGGTGGGGGAGGAGGAGACAACACACACACACACACGCAGACACACACACATACTGTACATACACACTTGCACTGAGACGGTGACTGTTCATGGTGGGGGAGGAGGACACACACACACACACACACACACACACACACACACACACACACACACACACACACACACACACACACACACACAGACTCACACGAAATGCAGAAACAGAAATGAGACAAATGTGTGTGTGTTTTAGCGTGGGCTACTGAATGTGTGTTTTAGGGTCTGCAGCTCTTCTGAATATGTGTGTGTAGTGGTGGGATATTAAATGTGTGTTTAGGGTGTGTAACACTTCTAAATGTGTGTGTAGTGGTGGGATATTAAATGTGTGTTTAGGGTGTGTAACACTTCCCTCTGTGTGTGCCTGCACCTCCTGACTGAGTGTGTGTTTTAGAGTGTGTAACACTTCTAAATGTGTGTTTAGGGTGTGTAACACTTCTAAATGTGTGTTTAGGGTGCGTAACACTTCTAAATGTGTGTTTAGGGTGTGTAACACTTCTAAATGTGTGTTTAGGGTGCGTAACACTTCTAAATGTGTGTTTTAGAGTGTGTAACACTTCTAAATGTGTGTTTAGGGTGCGTAACTCTTCTAAATGTGTGTTTAGGGTGTGTAACACGTCTTGTATTTAGTCATCTTGAAATGTTGGAAAAGAAAACTAAGTCTAATTACTTCCTATAATCACTAACAAGCTTCTTACATTCCCAACTGGAATTCTCGACCACTCTTCTGTTTCCAACTGCTCCAGATGTCTGACATTGGAGAGCAGTATAGTAACTCCACAAGCAGCCTGTAACTCCACAAGCAACCAATCAGATTTAGATCAGATCCATTGCTGGACACTTCCAGCCTGACATAGCCCGCCCATAATACTGCTGTTCATCAGTATTCATGGTCTGGAGGTTCTTTAACCTGAAGCGATTATAGGGCGGGGGGAGTGCACTCAGCTCTGGTTTGAAACGATTGGACAGCACGTCAAATCAGCTTCGCTGATTGGCCAGTTGTCTGTTAACAGACTAAACCCTTCCCAGAGGACCATCTTCTCCAGGCCATGAATACGGATGACCAGAAGTATTATGGGCTGGCTATGTCAGGCTAGAACACTTCAGAAGTCTGTAGTAGTGCTTTGTCAACCATGGGTGCTTTTTAGAGTATGTTTGCAGAAATCGCAGTCACTTTCCTGCGGAGACACCCTTGACACAAATACAGCATTCTTGATCATCTTCAGATTTCATTATGTCATTATGCACCAGAGGCATCAAAACAACCCCAAACCATCTTTAAACCTCCACTGTACTTGATTTTAGATTTCTGTGTTCTTTCCTTTGTAGACCTCATTCCATTTCCTGTTAAAGGTAGAATGATGTGCCTTTCATAAAAGCCATACATAACCCTGTCAGGAGTTTGCCAAAATGTACTCAAGAGAGCCAAAGTGCTTGTGGGAGTGTATGTCTGTGTGTGTGTGTGTGTGTGGGTGCGTGTGTGTGCGTGTGTGTGTGTGTGTGTGTGTGTGTGTGTGTGTGTGAGCCAAAGTGCTTGTGGGAGTGTGTGTGTATGTGTGTGTGTGTGTGTGTGTGTGTGTGTGTGTGTGTGTGTGTGTGTGTGTGTGTGAGCATAAGTGCTTGTGGGAGTGTGTGTGTGTGTGTGTGTGTGTGTGTGTGTGTGTGTGTGTGTGTGTGTGTGTGTGTGTGTGTGTGTGTGTGTGTGTGTGTGTGTGTG
>JAODXP020000034.1:1661509-1679009 GCA_027497455.2 Sardinella longiceps
GTAAGGTGCCACATCACCCTGTGGAATCTAACCCACCAGCTCACATAAATGTATGAACAAAGTGTTTGGGTCAAAAAATGGGAAAGTAACAAAATAAGAGGTGTGTGTGTGTGTTGTGTCCAAACAAAACAAAACCAAAGGTGTCGACTCAGGCTACAATCTGTTGCACACAGGCAGCGTCCCTGTGCTGTGCAGCTTGAACAGGTAGTGGCTCCAGAAGTCCAACAGCATCCATTGGGTCTGCTGCATCCTCCGGTTGTTGGCCCCCAGGCACCAGGCAGATGTTATGGAGGATGCAGCAGGCCATAATTGCTGCACTGATGTTCTCCACCTTCATAATTAATAATTAAAGTATTTAGTCATTGTCACAGGTGTATAATGAAATAATTTACAGCATCCACATTCACTTCCATAAGGTGCATAGTTGAAAGTGCAAACCCAGTGATAAAAGCCCTTTAAATAACTAGTCTGAACAATTGACGCAGTATGACAGACAGTACAATATGCTTTGCAAAGGTGATTTCTTCAATGAATAAATTAAGTGCAGTGGAGGACAGGGACACTCAGATAGATATAAATGTGGGTATGTTCACCTTTGAGAAATTCAAGAATTTCAGGAGGCCAAATGCATGTTCAATAACCACACAGGCAGCATGAAGTTTCCGATTAAAATTACGCTGCCGCGCTCTTAGGTGGCCGTTGTCCCTATAAGGTCTCAAGAGCTCAGGCAAGAGGGGGTAGGCCGAGTCCCCAACAATGTGCATGCCCTCTGGTATGAGGGAACGGGGATCCTCGGCCAAGGCAGTTGCCACAGCAGTATGCCGAAAGGCACGGGCATCATGCCAACTGCCTGGATGGCCTGCATTAATGTGACAGAAACGCCTCTGGCTGTCACAAAATCCAGTCAGAATAACAGAATAATACTGCTTTCTGTTGTAATATGACATGGGGTTAGTGGTTGGCTTTTGGATGGCAGTGTGGCATCCATCCACAGCACACACTGTGCCTGGAAAGCCAGCCCGGGCAAACCCCAGCTCCGACCTTTGTAAGGCCTCCCCCTCTGGCCATGAAACATGATGTGACAAATGTGCATTGATAAGTGTGCAGAACTTATGAAGGTGCACACAAAGAGTGGATTTGGATATATTAAACCTCTCCGCAATGCCCCTGTATGCCTCTTGCCAGTGGCATTGGCCAGTGTCCAGAGGCTTGCCAGGACAAATTTATTAATGGGGATTTTTGTGCCCAGGGGATTTTGGTAGTAAGGCCCAAGTGCTGTAATTATATCCTGTATCAAGACCAGAGAGTAAACATACTGTAATACAGAATTATTCAATTGACCTATGGCTAAGCCACGCCCCCTCCACTCACTCGGACAAACAATCGGACATTCGGTGACGGGCGCTATTTCAAGTGTTACAGTCAAAGACATTTCTCAGGAGGTAATTGATGGCTTTTGGAGACAGAAAGATAAGATATCATCTCGAAGTCATCAAAAGGGCCTTAGCTATGCACTAGAGGATTATGTTAATAATTTTGTCTTTTAGCAAGTCGATGAAAAGCTTAAGTTACACGTAACAATGTAAGGGTCCCAGTGTAAAAATGATAAACCTTATCTCGTTGCCATCGCCATTTCGGACAAGATAGACGTTAATGTTAGTTTAACAAGAGCCATTTGGACAACCACTGTACAAAAGCTAGAGTATAAGAGACCAATAAACTCCCATCAAACAAAGTTACATGATGAACAACGCAGCTAGGACATAAAGTTGGGCAGAGACGTTGACTAGCGTTAGCTAACTTTCGCTAACGTTAACATTAGTTAACGTTGATGTTGTGGTTAACGTTAGGGACGTTAAAATAACTTTCTGTTTCTTTCCAGCAAAGTGACTAGTACAGCAGATAAGTGCATTTTTCCACTAGAATACTTCAGTTAGGGAAACAATTCTGAAATTTTGTACATAGCTTCTCCAGAGGCTCCTTTAAAAAAAATTCCGAGTGTCCACGCAAAATTTCAAAATTTCAAAGCAAATACATGGAATCGAAGTTGATTTCCCATTGAAATCAATGGGCTTGGTTGTGGATTTTTAAGGAAAATATACACATCTACATTTTGGTCTCTGAAACATGAGGTGGAAACTAATTTCACCATACATCCCATATATTTTCTGAAAGCTTACACCCTCAGTATGTGACATAACATCACAAGATGTGGCAGTGAGGCATGTCCCACCCTCCTTATTACAATAAAACCCATAATCAAGAAATTTGGTGTTTGCAAATTCGGCTGTTTTTGGTGACATTTAGACTTATAGCACTTAGTGGGAACATGTAAGACCCCTTAAACCATATATTTTCTGAGAGCTTATACTCTCAGGATTTCATCCAACTTTTTTTTTCAAATCCTACCCCCCTCCTTCCATTTACAGCTTATGCCTATATTGGGGGGAAATTAGTATTTGGGTGCATTTCTCATACAAAAGTGCCTATGGAATGTAGGAAAAAGTAGTTAACCTTGATAACTGATATTTGTTTTGAAAACAGCAGGTCTCAGGATCTCAGAAAACATAAATTAAGACAGCTTCCACCCCCCTCCTCCCTATAATTTCCATTTATAGATCATTTGGTACTGGTGACTTTGGTGTATAGCCAATGCATTTGAGCCTGAGACACTAAGAAGAAACAAATCTACCCTTTAAAGTATACCTTTTCCAAAAGCATACTCCCACAGGGTATCATATAATATCAATTGAGACACGTCCCACCCTCTTCATCTCTTCACTACCCATTAATACAACAATTAGTATTAGTAATCAGGGTACAGTATAGCTCATTTGCATACTACAATTAATTTTCAGAAAAACTTGCAATACAAAAAATGCTACTTTTCATGGATACTTTCACTGTATAAAGTTTCATTTTGATTGGACTAAAGGGAAAAAATACCCCCATTGAGATGTAGGCCTATTGTTTTATATTGAACAATGAAAAATGGTGAAAAAATGGCGGCCATATTGAAATTTTGCGTGGACACTCAGACTTTTCTAAAGAGTGTGTCACAGTGAGCATCTGTGCCAATTTTCATGCTTGTTTCACAAACTGAAGTATTTTTCCACTTATCTGCTCTACTAGACAACATGTTGGCTCAAATACGATGTTGACTTGCCTTAGAACAGATGTAGACATCCTTGTTAATTTTGTCCACGTTCAGTTAATGTTGTGGTCTGTCTG
This sequence comes from Sardinella longiceps, assembly GCA_027497455.2. Taxonomy (NCBI): domain Eukaryota; kingdom Metazoa; phylum Chordata; class Actinopteri; order Clupeiformes; family Clupeidae; genus Sardinella; species Sardinella longiceps. The sequence continues at coordinate 1,664,741 of JAODXP020000034.1, forward strand.
CTGCATAACTTTATCCAAAGCAGACACTTATCTCGGTTTAGATGAGGCTTGGGAAAAGGCAAAAATACACCCTGTCGCCCAGCCTCTCAGGATACCTTGTGTCTGAGTTGCTTGTACCCCCTGTACACCGTTTGACCATTTAAAACTTGAAATACGGTGAAAAAACGTATAAAAACGAACAAAAACTGGCGAACTGCAATGTATTTCAATGGACGTGCAAGCAGAGAATGTCCGAGTGCATTGGGAGCTATGCACACTGTGATTGGCTCATCGCGTTCGGGGGCGTGGTTTAGCCATAGGTCAATTATATGAATGGCTGAAATGGCATTTAAAGAACTCACCTCCACTTGGGCTTTTGAGAGCCTGAAATGGCTCTTGAACTGAGAGGGGTATACCTTGGGACAATGTCCTCCACAAAGTTCAACCCTGAAGAGATGTGAAGAACTGGTCAGATTACTGTATATTTACACAGGCAGATTTCGGCAAACTACCTGCGGATGACTTGTAATATGTGTAGTTTTGTCAGTACTTGCTCATCAACAGTCATGTGCATTGTTGGTATGTTTGAAAAAAAGAGTTAGGCCTGAATAATGCAAAAAAGGAACCTTAATAGGGCTTCATATTCAATAGGCTATTCAAATTCAATGTGTGTGTGTGTGTGTGTGTGTGTGTGTGTGTGTTTCCTCTGTTTTTGTTAAGATACTTTATCATGAGCACAATAACACAGAAATATATATTTTTTTAACCTTCTTAAAAATGTTAAAGACAGTTGAACATAAGCTAGCATGCTGGTGAGGCATGAGCATGATTTTGTTATTTGGTCCAGGTATTAACTGTATTATTAGAGTTATTTTGTCTACACTAGGCTTGTAGGCTACTTATAATACTTGTGTATAATTTACAAATTACTTGCAAGAACATGCAATAGTACCAACTCAGATGAGTATTACTAGGCTACTAATCTACTGGAGGATGGTGGATGTGTTGTGTGGGAAGCAGCCTCTTGCAGCCGAGCAAAAAGACATGCAGGTATTGGCTGTGGGCGTATTTTGGTGACGCATTCACAAGCTTGGTGAAGTCAGCCGGAAGTCGGACACCGCGTCTAACCACAATAGATACAGACGGCAAGTCCGGGCACGCCCATAAAATCAGCTCCTCGTGTCCCCCATGTGGGGGAAAACAAACCCTAAATTAGTGAAGGAGTCAATGGCATGCTAAGCTACAAGTTACACTGAGCACCATCTACAAGGAGCCAGACACATTTTTGAGGGCAATGCCTGAAGGTAGTAATGATGGTCAGATGGTCCGATGTGAATTCTGAACTTGACACCCCTCCAAACGCGATACTGACGACAATCTAGATGATGTTTGTTAGCTTCATTAGCTTGCTAACTAGCCAACTTCATTGATCACCACAGTAAATGTAGCTAACTTTAGCTTGCTTAACTGAGCTAATCAGACTTGTTATTGAAAGTTGCTTTACTTTTGACAGGAGCAGAGATGGCTCATGACATTTCTGTTAGTGTAACTGCAATAAACAAATGATGGAAAAATTATTTTAGTCTAAACACAAGTAGGCAAACAGGTCATGATTAGACAAAACATCTAATATGGACTTTGTTCAATTTTACTTAGCGATCTTTTATTGTTAAGCAACTTTCTCTACCTTGTCCATTCACCATAATGTTAAATTGGCCTCTGTTATCCCCCACGCTGACTCCACCCTCGCATTTTGGGGGCGTTAACCGTACTTGCCGTCTGTATCTATGCATCTCTGGCTGCAGCCGTTTTAAGGTGGCTGCACAACTCAAACATGCCTATTCTCTGTTTTGAGCCACACCCACTCAGTTGGCCAAAGCCAATGAGAAGAAGGCAGTAATACTTGGCCCCATATAGGACATGCTGATATGCTACCCTTCTCACATAGAGCTGCATCATTTCAGTTGGTGGAATTTTGAGAATGCTGTGTCTTTTCAAGGTACCTTGGGGGCCCCAAGCAAACAGGGCATGGGGGCCCTTCACTTAGAGCTACATAAACCACATTTTTATAATCTTCAAGCATCTTTTATTATTATTTTTTTTTGTGTTGATAGCATGGTTGTCTAACTACAGCCAAAAGTAACATTTTATTGAAATGCACCTCAAAATAAACTACTAATATTTACTAAAACAGCCAATCTTGGGGGGCCCCATTGAGTTGCCTGGTTTGCCTGTCCTGTTGAGACGGCCCTGGGTGAGCAATGTGCCTTTTTGAAAAAAAGTTTTTTACTATCAGTGTTCAAGCTGTCACTTGTAGTAGTTCTATCATACAGTAGAACTGTGAACATTTCAACTGTCTCAGATATATGAAAGGGAGATGGAGCACAGCTCAATTCTAACAATGCCTGAGTTAAGCACAGGGAGGACTCGCCATGTTGCCTATGCTCTTCACTTTTTGTTTCTTTTGACAAAAAATGTTTGTAAGGAGGTGGTTGCTCTCAACCCATACCCTGGATTCGTCATCGGAGGCGTTGCTCAGGCTAGTCTGAGATTTACAAGGAAACGAGACGAGTTGATGACGAAAAGGGGCGTGGTACGCGTCATTTCCTCGGGCCATGCGAGATCCGAGGTCAATAAAACGTACCATCTGACATTTTACAGGTAGTAGTGATTCTCGTAAATCACAGCATTTTAGGGTGTGCTATCACGTTATATGGACAGATTGGCACTCAACAATGGCGCCTGCTTACTTCAGGTAGTTTCGTCGGATTCGTGTATAGCTCAGATGAATGTCTACAGGTGTAGTGTGTGGAAGTGTCCGTCTAACTAGCTTGTATAGCTCAGATGAATGTCTACAGGTGTAGTGTGAGGAAGTGTCCACCAGGTGGTGCCCCAACTAAGACTTAAGAAGCTTTCATTGCTGCAGATGAAGCAAACTTACTATGTCATTGGTAATGATACACACTTTTTCCCACCTCAGGAAGACTCAGATATAGCACACACACACACACACACACACACACACACCAGTGACCACTGCTGGTTTTTCAGATTCATATTGACAGGTGTATGTGTGATCAGTATAGTAGGTTGAAGGGCTATGCAGCAGGAATGCAGCCTGAAGCAATGTTGTCCTCTTATACTTTAAGACTTATGTGGGAGGATGGGCAACATAGACACAGAAGTGCAGAATAGCTGGCAAATTAATTAGGACCCAGGAATCCATATGCAGCACAGGAACAGCAGAAAGGGAGAGGAGTTTATGAGTCAGTGTTTGGACAGAGAGGGGTGTAGGTGTGGGGCACAGTATGACAGGTGTAGGGGCAAGGCAGTGGGAACAGAGGTATTTGTGTGTGTGTGATCAGTATAGTAGGTTGAGGGGCTATGCAGCAGGAATGCAGCCTGTAGCGATGTTGTCCTCTGTCATCTCTTGGATAAAGGGCACAACGGTGAGTGCTGACTCTTCATGCGTCTCCTAGAAGCCTGGTGATGGCAGAGTAGACTGAGGTTATAATCACAGGAAACAGAAACGGGCCTTAGATCACATGTGTCTACTTCAATGGACACTGGACAGTATTCATTTCTGCACCATAACCACAGGAAACAGACTGCTCTGCTGTTGTACATGACAAGAACATTATTTATATTCCTGTTGAGGATGTTGAAGAAGGAAGAACTGTTTTAAAACAAGTCACAGAATTTCTCTCTCAGCACAGCCTCTTTGATTCCAACCAATCAGGTTTCAAAAGTGGCTACTCTATGGAAAGCACTTCTCTCAGTAGCCTTATTAGAAGCCAAAACAGCAGCAGGACAATCCTCACTTCTCATGTCACTCCAGAACATGTCATTTATCAATCCCAGATGAGTTCTACACAATAGTAAAGGTACAATGAACAGGACATTTTACCTAAATCCTGCAAGCGGAGGCTTTAATACTCCCAATACTAATCTCTTACCTATGCCAGTGCATTCTCCCTATCTCCCATCCCTGGTATAGTTGTTTCGTTAATGCAGATACAGTTAGTGGTGTTACATTTCATATAAACTATCTCTCCATTGCTGAGGAGCTCAAATTGACCCGGTACTTTCTTAACAAATACCTTAATAACACATCATTTTAAAGCGTTACCAGTTACTGGTATGTCTCCCATGGCCAAGATGTTAATACTTCTAATATTCCCAATACTAATCTCTTACCGTAACCAGCACATTCTCCCCATGTCTTATCCCTGCAGTAGCTGTCTGTGGTTGCACACCATGGCTTGTCATAGTAATTGCTTGTGCATCTCTCGTACAAAACGTCCCTGTACTCAAAAGGGAAAACACAAGGTGCCCCTCCGGCATTTCCATTAAAATGGAAACAGAAACATAAATACCTCTTTCACATTACAGGTTTTGGGACACTTTATATGAAATTCTCTGTAGCCTTATTTTGAATACATGTAATATAGACATGGTTGTAGCCCTGTCTAATTGTGTAAATGTACCAAATGTACACTTTCATTCCGGTTAATCATGTTAGTTGCTACATTGATTGTTAGTTGCTATATTGGTTGCAATTGTGGAAGTGGGTAGGGTAGTCAAGGTGGATAGGGTTAGGGAATTCAGAAGTCCTACCCGGTCAGCAGCTGGCCAGACCAGCGACAGCTACGCCGAAGGTGTTACGTCACTGGGAGGGCGTGCTAGGCTAGGCCATTGCATAGCTGCCTGTCATAGTTAAGTCAGGGAGTTAGCGGTTTAGCCAAATCTAGATGTCATAGCAACAAGACATACATTCATCAGTTTCAACCTTGCATGTTTTTGTCACTCATCACTTTTGAATGCGTGTTTTTGGAGCAGAAAACCACGATCAGTCTGAACGGCGGCCACTACCAAAAGCAGGCAACATGACCTGCTGTCACATCACACGCCAAGCAAAGTTGCAGACTTCCCAAAACACACAAACCAGACGATATACACGCTGCAAGTGAGGAGCACTCACTACACACTCACAGGCCTATGTCACAGGCACAGGCAGAACTTAGCCAATTAGCACACTAGCCAACACAGCATAGCCCAAACAATATGTGCAAGGGCAATACCTTATCTACCATCTTTAAATTTATAAGTTTCTAAGATCTACCTCACATGGCCGTTTAAGGTCCTAAAGTAAAGGGGAACTCTTAATTTTTTCTAACTTTGAACATGATCCGACCTAGGAGACTGTAAAGGAGATAAGTTAGCTTCATCAGATATAAGCTGTTTGTAGACAAGTGGACTATTGCACAAAATTGAAAAATGGGTTTACAGCCAACACTTTGTTCCCAGGGGACTCCTAAATATTGAAACCTTTTCAAGACAAACCCATGTTTGAGGCATCAGGATTTGACAGTTGTGACAGATGGCAAGCTTCTGATAGTTTGCAGACACAGTTTAGCACCTTTACTGTTCACATACAAAAGCCTATGGTTGAGTCTCCAGCAGTCTTGGTGGAAATGCTCACAGGCACTTTTTTGGAATAGGGGAGGGTGCATTCAAAGGCATAGTTTTCATAAAAACATTTGAGTTACTGAGCCATAATTTTGCACACCTTCCCTTGAGAGGTGAGGGCACATAATATCTGAGTATCAGACAATTCTGAGGGGTTGAAGTTGGAGCTGTTGGTCCATTTGACACGGAATGACCCCTATGCTTTCACAAGTTTATGGCAGTGTCTAACTCGTTTGTGGCAGTGTCCACAGGTGTCTATGTCTAACTAGCTTGAATAGCTCAGATGAAAGTCTAGAGGTGTAGTGTGTAGAAGTGTCCACCAGGTGGCCATGTCTAACTAGCTTGTATAGCTCAGATGAATGTCTACAGGTGTAGTGTGTAGAAGTGTCCACCAGGTGACCATGTCTAACTAGCTTGTATCGATTGTCTACAGGTGTAGTTTGTGGCAGTGTCCACACACACACACACACACACACACACACACACACACACACACACACACACACACCTTTCTCCACTTTTTCCCTCATTTTAAACCGTTGGTACAATACTTAATCGCATCTAATCTGGCAACATTTCTTGCTATAAGTCCTAAAAGCCCAATCAAGGTGGTTGATCAGGGGTTTGATGCCCAATTAAGGATGGTTAATGAGTGGGCTGATGCCCAATTGAGGTGGTTGGTAGCTGGTTTAATGCCGCTTCTGGTACCTGTAGCACTTGACATTTTGTCAAGTTGGGTTGAGTAAATGTTGATCAGTAAAAGCCAGTTCAACCGACCTGTCATCTAGAGATGTGTGTGTCAGGTTTGCCAACATAGTTGTTTGTACATTATTGGAAAAAATGTTACAGGTCTCTCCCACTCATATTAATCTAGAACTGGAACCATAATTGAAAGCCAATTTAGTCTGTTTCTGCCCAGTGTATTAAACACTAATCCGAGGAAACTAACGGAAGTAAGCAGGCGCCATTGTTGAGCTGTTAGATCACCAATCTGTCCATAGGGTTAACGTGATGGCACACCATAAAATGCTGTGATTTATGAGATTCACTACTACTTGTATAATGACAGAGTATTCCATGGTCTTTGCTGTTAGCTGTCATTGACTGTGCATTGTCAAAAGGGTTTGTTTACAGTCCAACAATGGCGTCCCCACAAGATGGCAGCATACACAAAATGCTCGTTGGATTCGTCTATAGAACCCAAAGCCAATTTAGTGTGTTTCTGCCCACACTATTTAACTTATTCTAGAACTCAAAGCTAATAGTTTTCTGCCCAGCGTATTAACTTTCCCAGTCTATTACTCAAAGCCAATTAGGCTGTTTCTGCCCAGCGTATTAAAGGTCCCATATTACAAAAAAAATCACTTTTTATGGCTTTTGAATGTGTTTCTTGGGTCTATACTGCCTCTACACACACTTTAAGTGGGATAAAAAGCCTCAATTTACACTGTTAGTAACTGTTCAGCGGCTGTGTGCTTAAGAAAGGCAACTTCAGTCATTTTCAACAAGAGCTCCATTGCTCAAGCTACTTGAGATTAGCCAATACTGAAGAAGCAAGACATTTTGGTCCAACCATAGGTAATTTCCTTGAACAGAGAATAATCACTTACAACTAGCCCAATGGGGCAGAATTTTGAACTGTATTTTTAACATCTTAACATACTCCAAATGTCACCATAAAAACTATGAAGTATCAACAGACAACTTACAACACAGAACTGTATTGTGTGACTACAAATGGCTGAAAAAGTGTTAAAACTGTGTTTATGCAAGCAGCCAAACAAACGGTTTTGTAAACACTGCACTAAAACACTATTTTAACCACTTTGTCAGACATTTGTAGTCATAAACACTACAGTGATGTGTTGTACTGTGTCTGATGATGTTACATAGCTTTTGGGGTGATATTTGGAGCATGTTTAGATGCTGAAAACAGTTTAAAAATCTGCCCATTTGGGCTAGTTGTAAGTGATTATTCTCTGTTCAAGGAAACCTATATGGTTGGACCAAAATGTCTTGTGTTCTCAGTATTGGCTAATCTCAAGTAGCTTGAGCGATAGAACTCCTGTTGAAAATGACTGAAGTTGCCCTTTAACTTAGTCTAAAACTCAAGGCCAATTTATTTTTGCAAATATTCTGTCATATATTTTCATGGGACAACACAATAGAAATAAAACTTTGATAAAATTCAAAGTGATTGTTGTGAAAATAATAATATCTCAACAGGCAGCAATTAATGTCTAAACGCTGGCTACAAAAGTAAGTGAGCAATAAATAGCTATAGATAGACTGCTGTAGATAGCAAGAAAAACAAAAGAATTTGGAACACCTTGGAATTTGGAACACCTTTGGAATGCCTAAACGCAGTTTATATTACCTTATATTACCTTATTTTCAATTTCGAATGATTTTGTTGCCATGGACTAATTGTAAATTGTGTCTTTTGCATGTGCATTTTTTGTATAATGCAACATTTAGCAATGTTAAGTGCAGTGTTTGATTTTATTTATCCTTTATTTAACCAGGAAGAAACCCGTTGAGATTAAAAATCTCTTTTACAAGGGTGTCCTGGCCAAGTGGCGGCACAAGTTATTAAAATTGTAGTTGCATTAAAATGATAACAAATCAAGTATAACAACAACAAATCAATATAAACTCTATTAAGAGGTGAGGAAGAAAAGATGACAGGAGGGTAAACTGTGTTTACTTGTGTTTCCCACCACTACATCCTTGGTTGTTGGGGTGTATGAGTGTGTACTGTTTAGGTGTGCATTGTGTGTGTGTGAGTGTGTGCGCGCGCACAGGGTGTGTGTGTGTGTGTGTGTGTGTGTGTGTGTGTGTGTGTGTGTGTGTGTGTGTGTGTGTGTGTGTGTGTGTGTGTGTACATTATAGCATGTTGCTGCATGATTGTCCCTTTTTCTTTGGGGTCACACTTGAGCACCCCCATCTCAGACAAGACAATGACATGCCAGTGCCAACCTATCATAACTCAAACCGTCAATGTGTGTGTGTGTGTGTGTGTGTGTGTGTGTGTGTGTGTATGTGCATGTCAGGTGAAGTAATGACATGCCAATACAGCTCTCCCTTCCTTATGTCACACACACTAGACAAGCTCCATGTCCTGGTTATGCAAGACCACTATGCACTTTGGAACCACTTCACTGATAAAGACGCCATACAGATAACACACACACACACACACACACACACACACACACACACACACACACCTTTCCTGACATACATATTCAACTGTATTCTCCACAATGGTTCACCTTGTTCTTTACAGCCTAACCCCCCCCCCCCCCCCACACACACACACACACACAAACACACCCTACTTCCCTTACAAGACAGTGTTGCATATCATGGCATAATTAAGAGTCATTATCATTACGCAATTTACTGGAATAGTTTGCGTGTGTCTTTCTATACATATGAATCTGCCTCTGAGTGTGTGTGTGTGTGTGTGTGTGTGTGTGTGTGTGTGTGCGTGTGTGAATGTGCTTCTATGTGTCTCCATGTGTCTGTTTCTATGTGTTTAATCAGATTTGGAAAAAAAATTCAGACCACCTGAAATTTAAGCCAGATACAATGTGGATATGCAAAACTTTCTCTCATTTTTCCACAATCACACTTCCTTGACTTGTTTATTTTCCACTTTGAGCCCTGATTTAGTGGGTGACGATTACTCGTGCCATCGAGGTTCGCTTAGAAAAGCCAAGTTTTACTCTGTCTGTCTCCTGTGTTCTCGTTGGGCGGCGAGACGAGGAGAGCCTGTCTTAGAGCTCTGATCCGTCTATGATCCACTCCGACCACCGCCGCTGCCACAGCCTCAGGTCATGTTTACTTAGGGTTGGCATGGTTACGCAACTCTCCTTTCCCCTCCGCACTGGCATTTATCTGTGAGAGAGAGAGAGAGAAAGAGGGGGATAGAGGGAGAAAGACTGAGAGAGAGAGAGAGCACAAGAGAGAGAGGGGGAGGGAGAGAGAGTAAGAGAGAGAGAGAAAGAGGGAGAGAGAGAGAGAGAGAGACAGAGAGAGAGAGAGAGTCTAACTGCACTGATATAAGGAGGAAGAAGTTTCTAGATGTTCTGATGGCTCCACTGATTAGGGAGCGACTCGGAGACAGATGCGGTTTTGATGCGGCATGGAGTCGCCTGATCAAGGGCAGACCCACTCAACTGCTTGGAGTTATCTGGAAAATAGATACACCCTGATATGAACACACACACACACACACACACACACACACACACACACACACACACACACACACACACACACACACACACAATTACTCAGACATGGTGAAACAGCAAAGTAAACAGCATTTACTGATAGCCTTGCCCCCTCACATATAAGAGTCTATTCTGAAATACACAAGAGGGAATAAAAACACACTTATCAGTGCAGACTAACCCAGCCTAAATCTAATTCGTCAACTTTCTAATGCCTCCTCTGTGGCCAGCCCACCTGAGTCTCCTTCCTAGGATTAGACGAAGTACACTATGTGCTTTAACCTGCGTACGTTACCTCATGCACAGTATGCAGGGGCGTCGGTAGGAAGGGGAAAGTTATAAGGGGGATGATTCTAAGGGCCTGTACTGTCAATGACGGGGTCAGAGAAAATATTTGAAGGGCCCAAAATTATTTTTTATTTGAAATTTTTTTTCGTGGGACCAAAATTTCTAGCAGCGCCCCTGACAGTATTTAGTATGTACTTTAGTCTGTAACCTGTGTAGGTTACCTTATGTGTGTAGTATACTAGTATGTATGTGTAGGTTACCTCATGTGTGTGCTTTAGTGTGTAACCTACGCACTGTATATGTTAACTCATGTCTGTACTGTAGGCCTATAGTATTTGCTTTTATCCTCTGAGTTGATCCAGCCAGGTTTGTCCCTAAGCCGTGTAGCCTACCTTAACCTTTAACCCCTCACCTTTCCAGGGGTCAGAGTGGAGTTGACTATTCCCCCAGCTCAATACAATGTTGCTTGTCCAAACTCATACCATAGAATTTAGTTCTCCTGTCAGTTTTGTTTGGTTGTGGGGAAAAAAGTTTCTTAGTAAATGAAGTTTCATTTCCTGAGAAACGGATGTTTTGGAAGAGCAACTTTCTGCAATTTTTGTGACTGAAATGCTGCTGTGAGGAAAAGGCTAACAAGCAGACAGGGCTGTTTCTAATGCAAACAGGACATGGGGTCCTTCACCCCTACAGACGCATTTATGAACCACATTGTTATACCGGTTATCTTCAAGCATCTTTCATTACGTACTATAATTATTTCTCTTACTGTAAACATAGTAGTTGCCTAACTCCAATCTAAAGTCATATTTTATAGAAAAACCAACTGAATTCTCTCAGGCTTGGGCCCTGGGCAATTGCCTGGTTTGCTTGACCTGTTGTGACGGATTTGTTAACGAGAACAACAACAACAACAACAACACCAGCACCATGATGACACAAGCAGAAGCAGGACTTGTTAAAGACATGTCTAAGCCTGTTTGTGTTTGTGTGTGTGTGTGTGTGTGTGCGCTCTGATAAATGACAAAGTCAACAGAGCAGAACTGGGCCACACTTGGGCCGGATCCGTTTCCATAGTTACTGCTCCTATCTGTGGGAACCCCCTCCATGATTCACAGAGTGATCTGGTGAAGTTTCACCTTTGTCCCCTCAAAGCACACACACACACACACACACACACACACACACACACACACACACACACACACACACTCGAAGAGCCAATCCATACACAGTCACAACGCACACTCACACCCACCAGCTAAAACTCCTGAGCTCACACACACACTTCAATCAAGACAGGATTTACACACACACACCACTACCATTTGATTTCACCAGGGACCCCCCGCCAGAGGATAAGTGTACGTACACATACATAGAATCTGCCCTCTTGGGTGAATCTGTGGGAGCTGACGACTTGCGGAATAAGGAAGCTAAAACCGTCCGAGACCTTAGCACCGGCCGAGACCTCAGAAGGTGCCGAGACCTCAGTGGACAGTCTGGGCCAGCAACAAACCTATGACTCTTCTGGCCAACACGGTATGTGAACAACTCCTCTCTCTCTCCCTCTGTCTCTATCTCAGTCTGTCTGTCTGTCTGTCTGTCTCTCTCTCTCTCTCTCTCTCTCTGTCTCTCTCTCTCTATCTCTCTGCAGGGAAATCGATTTGTTTTATTTCTGTGTCAGTTGGCTACTATTTACAATGTAGAGTTTGGTTTCAAGAGGAGATAATTCATACACCCACACACAGACACACAAACATACACCCACACACACACACACACACACACACACACACACACACAGAAAGTTATCTGAGATGTCTGTATTATGTTCTATAGTTTTCCATGTCATGTCAGGTGACCCATGATCAGGTTGTTACAAAAAAATCACAATTACTCAGTAAAATCACCACCTAGACTGTAAAACTCAAAGTGCTCTCCCCTCCTCCTCTGAGAGAGATAGAGAGAACTAGAGAAAGTAAGGGACTTGTAATTCTGATGATTAAAATTGTTCGGACAAAGAGCTCCAAATGGGAGGTGAGAGATGAATAGTGAAAGAGAGAGAGAGAGAGAGAGAAAGTATGAGAGTTGTATCTGATGATTACTGTAAAACTGTTCAGACAAAGAGCTCCTGATGGGAGGAGAGAGAGAGAGAGAGAGAGAGAGTGAGTGAGGAAAAAGAGAGTGAGAGAGTTTGAGAGTTGTAATTCTCATGATTAAAAGTGTTCAGACAAAGAGGTCCTAATGGGAGGAGAGGGGTCCAGTACGATCCGAACCCTCACACCACACCTGCTAGAGTGAGAAAAGTGGGTCAGAACAAACAGAACTTCTTCTATACTTTCTTCTCAAAAGTTGGAGTTCAGAAGACCACTTTGCTATGATGAGGCTTTGAAGTTCGGTAGCAAAAATACACAGCATGTAAAAGTAAAAGTTATTTTACATGGACGGAATACCTCTTCTGGTTTGGTGTGTTCTTCAATCTTCAGTTCAGTAGGGATTTGCACACACATCCGTTTAGGATCTAGACTATACGCTAGGGTTGGTCTTTTCTTTTTGGGATGTAGATTAGGCTATAGTATCCGTCTGTCCATGTAGGATGTATAGATTAATATAGATCTTTTTCTTTTTGTGACGTAGATTAGTATCCATCTGTCCATGTAGGATGTATAGATTAATATAGATCTTTTTCTTTTTGGGACGTAGATTAGTATCCGTCTGTCCATGTAGGATGTATAGAATGGTATTGGCATATCCTTGTGGGATGTACAAGGTTAGGCCTGTCCGATTATTTAAATGAAATGATGTATGATATGATGAACTGGCATTAAACAATTGTCCAGTGACAGTGTCCACGGCAGAACAACTGGGCTGGTCTGTATCATCTCTGTACACATCTCATTTAGTGCATTATTTATTTATTTATTTATTAATTGTGTGTGTGTGTGTGTGTGTGTATATGTGTGTGTACAGTGTGGGTTCAATATACCCACACTTTCTCTCTCTATGGCGCGTTGTGTGTGTAGGGGCTTTGTGTTTGTGAGAGAGTGTATGTGTAATGTAGGTGTGTGAAAGGGGTGTATGTGTGGTGTGCAGTGTTGGGCAAGTTACTGCAAAACTATAATGCGTTATTTATTACTTGTTACTGACATTTTAAAGTAATCCCTTACATTACAATATTAGTGTTTTGAAAATGTAAGGTGCTACATTACTGTTGCATTACTTTTAGGTTACTCTTCAGGCCCTCCGGTAGCCTGTGACCTTCATTAATTCGTTATGTTGAGAATGACAAGCGGAGACTGTAAAGTTCTACATTAATTCCGGCACAGCAGACGTTTTACTCCTGCTGACCTCTCAGTGATTTTTGGCGAGGAAAAAAACACCACTTCATTCCAAGTTAAAAATGCGTTGTAACTTGAGTTACTGACAATTGTACAGAGTAAAATATTACCAATTTTTTTCCTGTAATGCCTTACATTACCAAGTTACCACAAAAAGCAATGCACTACAGTAATTAGTTACTTTTGTAACTCGTTACTCCCAACACTGGTGGTGTGTTCTGAAATTTGTTTGTATAGTATGTTTAACGTTGATGTTGATGGTGATGATCTACCCCTTATTTCATGGCATTTACTGACATACTGTATTTGACTAGCTTGGGCCCGCCCATACCTCCTGTTGCTGCATGAAATTTCGTGATCAAGTCAGTATTTCAAACCCGTAAAAATCAACTTCAACTTTCCAACCCGTAAAAATCAGGACCCAATGAGAAACAAGCAGGTGGAAGAGGTAAGCTTACGATGACTCTGTCCAGCTCTGTCCCATATATTGATAGCAGTTTGATAGCATTCGATTGACGTTTAGATTAATCCTGCCCGGAATGCTAGTTTGCCAGACCACAGGTAATTTCTGAACATTGTGGCACAAGCCAGGTAGCCTCGTGAGACCAAACTGATCTCGCGAGCTTCAGGTCTTCACTCGCAGCTCAGTCTGGCTACTCTCCGTTGAAGAGAATTTGGAGCAGTTCGCCAAACGAACGTCTAATCAGCGTTGGCTTTGAGGCATGTTGAGGAGTGGCGCAACGAGAAGTGGGTCTAAAGAACATGTACGTACAGTATGTTAGTACGTCATATGCGGTCTGATTGGTTGATTTGGCCCGTCTATCACAATCACAATCAGCCAAAACTAAACTAACGAAAACGAAACTAACGACCCAAAACTACTTCAACGGATGGTTCCCAGATGGAGTTGCGGGAGCAAGTCCATCTGGCGGAGTCAGGTTACAAGCCAGGCTA
>JAODXP020000034.1:1699009-1734009 GCA_027497455.2 Sardinella longiceps
TGATTCTTGACTGCATAAATGTTGGGCCTGCACTATTGAAAATAACAAAAAGGATTTTTGAGTGAAGCCTGCTCCCATCCTTCTGAACTCCCCTCATTTGTTGCAATGTCCTGAGCCAGACAGAAGGTAATCCTATGCACTTAACAAATTAAATAGCTTGTGGGGAGGCAACACATACCCCAGGGGGAGCTTGCTGTTGGTTGAAGCATATACGTCCTTTTAAGTCATTTGGAGCAGAGGAGCTTTTTCTCTCTCATCACCGCCAGGGAGCACGACTTTCCCAAGAGGATCTTCTTCAGGTTGAAGGAATCAACACACACACACCCACACACACACACACACACACACACACACACACACACACACACACACACACACACACACACACACACACACACACACACACACACACACATTACTTTCTGGGTGCCAGGATTACTTGTTAGAACCCTAGACTGACAAGTAATTAGCCTTTATCTATGGCTGAATCGGGTGGCTATGCAGCATGTGCCTAATTAGGCAAGGCAAGCTCAGTTATTTATTTCTTACAACTTGAGCTTTTTAATGTGCTTTACAGATAGGAAACGGTGTAATTGGAGATAAACTGACACCTATAATATTAAGAAATACTTCTGAAAAAAACGAGGTTGGACAGAATATTCATAGAACTTTAATATTCGTCTGCATGACATGAAACTGTCTTCAGCCCAACTCTCCGTGCTAGTCCAGGCAGCATAATAAGGGTCTGGAATGAATGGCTATGTTCACACACACACCGAGCAGAAGCATTATTACCATATTACTGTATCATTAGAACACATCAGAGAGAGAGAGAGAGAGAGAGAGAGAGAGAGAGAGAGAGAGAGAGAGAGATGTGTGTCATGCAAACATTTCCACATTGATGTCGCCAGGCAGACCATTTTTTTACATGTAAAATGGACGAATACTCACTGAAAGTCTGTGGCCCTTCTTAGGTCTGTTTTTTTAGGTTTGGCCCTTATTTCTAATCGAATAGCACAGGCCATTTTTTATTCTCAAACACCTGTTCTTTAATCCCGTATAGCTGCTCTCTTTCTCTCTCGTTTGTCACTGTTTTGCTGCTCTATCGATCTGCCAGGATAGACACACAGTCAGTGTGTGATCCCTGATCCATTTCCATTTTCAAATGTAAACACAGACAAGTTCAGTCGCTTGAAACTGTCAGCACACTCTCATCTAAAGCATCGCTGCACTCCCTCTGAGCTATTTCTCTCTCTCTCTCTCTCTCTCTCTCTCTCTCTCTCTCTCTCTCTCTCTCTCTCACACACACACACACACACACACACACACACACACACACACACACACACACACACACACACACACACACACACACACTTATCAAACATTCTGTGTTATGTGGATAGCAGGAAAGTAAACTGAATAACTGAAGACTAATGTTTGCCATAAATCTTTCCCCTTGATCTGTAAACAAGGACACTGTGTGTGTGTGTGTGTGTGTGTGTGTGTGTGTGTGTGTGTGTGTGTGTGTGTGTGTGTGTGTGTGTGTATCTGTTTTACAGTAGGCTAGGCCTATTTTGTTTGGGGATATGACTGCAGGTCATGTCAATTTTTCATGATGATTCATCTATTAAAAATCTTTCTTATCAATCTTTCAAATGTCTTTCAAGGCTATTTTGCTCCAACTGACATACTAAAGCACATATAAAAAAATACAATTGTGACAGCACATAGTAGCCTATACAAAAGACGGGTATGAGCAGTTAGTAGCCTATGAAAGGTTATGGGGACCCAGTGCTCTAAACCATTTACACTATGAATTGCAAATTATTTAATGAAATCTTACAACTTGTCTTTAAGGAATAGCCTAAATGTCATTATTTCATTGACAAATACAGTAGCCTACCTAGGCCACTTAGGCCTATTATTATTATTATTATTATTATTATTATGATTATTTTCAATTGTTTTTTCCCCCAAACAGATGTTTTCCAATATTTAGACAAGAGGCTATTTCTTGCAGTTGATACGTGTTTGTGAGTAGCCTAAATATTCTCTTCCAAAAAGACATGCATGCATTGCAAATGAACCTGCATCACCCGTCAATCTTGTCGTCATCCCTTAAATGAGTCATTCTGTGAGAACTGCAGCCTGTTCTCTTTGATCTCTCACGTTTCGTTCTCCATTCTCAAAAAAGTAGCCTATCGCTTGGAATAAATTATTGTAGGGGAGGAGACGAGTCGAGGCGAACTGCTGGTTTCTAATTTAGCTTTTTACTCTGTGAATGAACGACTGGTGGCGCGCGCCGGCTATAAAAGCGCGGGCTCCGCTTCGCGAGCTCATTCAGGTGCAAGGGGAGCGTGCAGGTTTCAAGGAGAGCGCGAATACCGCCGAAGAAGACTGATCTCTTGGGAAAACTAAACTAGCCTCTTGCACAAGGTAAGATCGTTTACCTGCCGTCCGCCAAAAAGTTAGAAATGTGTCTTGATATATTCTTACAGAATAATTAGGAAAAAAAAACCATTCATAACATTCATATTTACACTGAGATCACACAAAACTAATGCACAGCATTACATCAACGCAAAGGAAAACGTTTGATCGAGAGTTTTTATTTAATCCATGTTATTTTCAGTAGTGACAATTACAGCAACAAATAGTTTTAGTTCCTTTCTCTCTCTCTCTCTCTCTCTCTCTCTCTCTCTCTCTCTGTCTCTCACACACACTCACAAACACACACACACACACACACACACACACACACACACACACACACACACACACACACACACACACACACACACACACACACACACGATTTATCTGCGTTGATGTTGTGTGGAGTGCTAAAGTTACATTAACTCATCCCAGTGTAACCAGACTGGAATGATGACAATGAAGTGTGTGATGAGATGAGAATGCGATCAGAAGCCTCTTGTATAGAGCGCCGGCCAGGTGTCGTGGTCACTAGTGGATATTTAATCAGACGTGGCTCCACACACAGGAAAGAGAGAGTGGAAAAGAGAAAGGCGAAGGAAAAGAGAGAGAGAGAGAGCGAGGCTGCGTTACAGTATAATCTCCCTTAGCATAGCAGTTTTCTCCACTTGGGTTTGACCTAGATCCATCCCCGTCTGGACTGAGCAGCCCCCTGCTACACACACACACACACACACACACAGACACACATCCCCGTCTCCACTGCGCAGCCCCCTGCTATGTGGATGAGAATAGAGCAGCAGGTGTGTGTGAGTGGAGACACACACACACACACACACACACACACACACACACACACACACACACACACAGGGAAGGCTTGTTAAAACCATCATAACTGCATTGTATTTCAGTCAATTGGAAACATCTTTATGCTCCGCGTATAGGAGTTCTGTGATTGAGCCAGAGAGTGCTTAGAAAAGAGGATGTTTTTAGGGCTGCTTTTTAGGAGCCGAAGAGACTCTCACATATCTCTATAACTCAAACCTGACTTAAATGTAGGAACCCACTGGCATACTCCTAAAGTAGTCCACTTAGCTCCTAGAAATAGTGAGAAGCTCACTGGTAATGGGCCAGCCCGACATTCCGGGATTGAGAAACGATCGGGGCTGCTGGTTGGATAATTGCCGGTAAGGTAGGGAGAAATGAGACTCGAAGGGAAGACATGGCCAGGTTAAAGAGAAAAACTTTCCCAAAGTTTCTGAAAGCCAACATCCTTTAACTCTGAAATCACTGCTCCCAACCCTTTGTGTGTGTGTGTATGTGTGTGTATGTGTGTGTGTGTGTGTGTGTTGTGTCTGTATACTAGCCCTGCTCTGTGTGTGAGGTATGTGTATGTGTGTGTGTGTGTGTGTTTCTGTATATTAACCTTGGCTGTTGTGTGTGTTGTCTCTGTATATTAACCCTAGATGTGTGTGTGTGTGTGTGTGTGTGTGTGTGTATCTGTGTTTGTGTGTTTCTGCAGAAAGCATGTTGTTTGCCTGAGGGGGCCAGAATCGCCATGCAGTGGAACAACAGTTCAGTGGCGTTGGCGGGTCCAGCATCTGGGCCTGGCCTGCTAGGTGGTGCTGGTGCTGGCCCTACGGGGCCGACTGGGCCTGGGGCTGGAGTGTGTGGTGTGGCCCTGGAGGAGGGCCTGGAGCTCGGCAACCTGTCCCTGCGCTGCTGGCTGCAGCTGCTGTCCCTGGAGGAGGCCGGCGAGCAGCCTGGAGACGCTAGCGCTAGCCTAGCCGTCCGCGTGGTGGTGGCACTCGTCTACCTGGTGGTCTGTGTGCTTGGCCTCGTGGGTAATCTCCTGGCTCTCTACCTGCTGCGTTCGCGGCACCGCCTCAAGCACTCGGCCATCGACTGCTTCGTAATGGGCCTTGCGGTCACCGACCTGCAGTTCGTGCTGACGCTACCCTTCTGGGCGGTGGACACGGCGCTGGACTTCCGCTGGCCGTTCGGCTGGGTGATGTGCAAGGTGGTGAGCTCGGTGACCACACTCAACATGTACGCCAGCGTGCTGTTCCTGACCGCCATGAGTGTCGCCCGATACTGCTCCTTGTCGTCTGCGCTGAAGATGCACTCGCCCAAAACAGCCGTCACCGAAGTCCGCTGGGCCAGTGCAGGGATATGGGCCGTCTCCATGCTCGCTACGCTACCCCACGCCGTTTATTCAACCACTGCACAGGTGAGACAGAGACACACACAGACGCTCACACACACACACACACACACACACACACACACACAGGGATATGGGCCGTCTCCATGCTCGCTACGCTACCCCACGCCGTTTATTCCACCACTGCACAGGTGAGACAGAGACACACACAGACGCACACACACACACACACACACACACAGAGGAATATGGGCCATCTCCATGCTCACTACGCTACCCCAGCTGTTTATTCCACCACTGCACAGGTGAGACAGACACACACACAGATGCACACACACACACACACACACACAGAGGAATATGGGCCATCTCTATGCTCACTACGCTACCCCACGCTGTTTATTCCACCACTGCACAGGTGAGACAGACACACACACACACACACACACACACACACACACACAAACACACCCTCACACACACACAGAGGAATATGGGCCGTCTCCATGCTTGTTACGCGACCCCACGAAGTTTACCCAACTATTGCACAAGTGAGACAAACACACACACACACAGACACACACACTTACAGACGCAAACACACACACACACACACACACACACACACAAAGACACACTTACACCCACACAGAGGAATATGGGCCTCCATGCTCGCTATGCTACCTCATGCCGTTTACTCGACGACTGCACAGGTGAGACACACACACACACACACACACACACTCAGACAGTACATAAAAACAAACATATACTCTATGTAGACACACTCACACATTACGAACATACACGCACGCACACACAAACAAAAAGTGAGAGAAAGAGCAAGAGAGAGTCTCTCAGTAGTCATGGGGCATAATGTTTGTCAGGCATGCGTTGCCACAGGTAGTGATTTCAAGGCTGTGTGTGTCGCTCTTTGACGGGTCGCTCAATAACGGTTCCCGGTGGGACAGCAGGAGATCGATATAGCTGTGATGACATGAGGGGATCAGAGCGCTGGCGGAATAATTCAAAGAATGAAATCTGTGTGTCCAGAATATATCACTCTCTCTTCTTAGTATGTCTCTCTCTTCTCCGTCCTTCACAGTATCTCTCTCTCTCTCTCTCTCTCTCTTCATCTCTTTTGTCTTTCAATCTTTCTGATAGATCCTCCTCTCTTTTTTCCTTTTCCTCACTCTTCCCTTTCTCCATCCTCCGTCTACGTATCTCTCCCTCTCTAAACAGACTAGAGTGTATTTATTATTCTTTTTCTATTCATTCTATCTCTGCATGTATCTATTGATGAGCTATGTTCAGTGCGCTTCCCCCAGTCAGGTGTCTCTCTCTCTCTCTCTCTCTCTCTCTCTCTCTCTCTCTCTCTCTCTCTCTCTCTCTCTCTATGTGCATAACTCTCTGGTTTCCTTTTAAATTTTATTTATAGCCTAGTTTTCTTAATGCTATTTATTTATTGTGGAGAGAGTGCCAAGGCACACTATATTTCATTGCTGTGGTACTGTACCTGTATCAATATGCATATGACAAATAAACCTGAACGTGAACCTGAACCTGCAGGTATCTGATGATGACCTGTGTTTAAGGAGATTCCTTAACTCTCTCTCTCTCTCTCTCTCTCTGTCTCTGTCTGTCTCTCTCTATCTGCAGGTCTCTGATGACGAGCTGTGTCTGGTGCGGTTCCCTGAGTCGGGTCGCTGGGACCCCCAGCTGCTCTTGGGCCTGTACCAGACCCAGAAGGTTCTGTTGGGCTTTGTGTTCCCGCTGGTGGTGATCACTTGCTGCTACCTGTTGCTTCTGCGCTTCCTGGTGCGGCGCCGTGTGGCCAGTCTGCCACTGGGGGGCACTGTGGGCCCTGGTGGAGGGGTGTCCTCGGGGGTCGGAGTTCACCAGCGCCAGCGTCGGAGTCGCAGCTCGCGCGTCACTCGCTCCGTCATGGTGGTGGTGCTGTCCTTTTTCCTGTGCTGGCTACCCAATCAGGCGCTGACGCTGTGGGGGGTGCTGATTAAGTTCGACCTGGTGCCGTTCTCCAAGGCCTTCTATAACGCGCAGGCCTACGCTTTTCCGCTGACCGTGTGCCTGGCGCACGCCAACAGCTGTCTCAACCCCGTGCTCTACTGCCTCGTGCGCCGCGAGTACCGCGCTGGACTCAAAGAGCTCCTCCTACTGCGCCTCAGAGCCCCGCCTTCTCTGCGCAGGCTGGCCAATCGGGCGCTAGCGCTGCGGCGGGGCAAGAAGGTGGCTGAGGCTGAGGCCCCTCCCACCACAGCGACGGTCACCATGACAAGGAAAGTGGGCGTGGCTCCACAACCATCCCCATGTCAGGACAAACCCACCTTAGCCATTGTGAAACTGGACAACAACATGTGACTGGATTAAGTGTATATATTTATATTTATGTTTATTTATATGCATTTCAATTCATTTATTTAATCTAATTAATGTTTGAACCATGCGATTGGATGGATACAATGGAAGGAATAAATGTGGAGCCCATGATTGGAAGGAGTGCCCGTGGGCAACATGCATGGCAGCAGGCTATTTGACAGCTGGAGACACTGGGGATGGACCCTGATTGGGCAGTTAAGAGAATGGCGGTCATAGTGGACGTGGGTTTAGAGGACAGAGGTCTTAAGGATGGGGCAGAATGAGGAGATACATTACTAGTCATTCCTCACTGTCTCCTGACCAGAGATCTGACTGGACACACACACACACAAAGATGCCAACAAGCACACACACACACACACACACACACACACACACACACACACACACACACACACACACACACAGATGCCAAACAAGTACACACACACACACACACACACACATGCACACAGAGGGTAAACAAGCACACACACACAAAGATTCTAAACAAGCACACACACACACACACACACACACACAGATGCCAAATGAGCATGCACGCACCGACACATAGATGCCAAACAAGCACACACACATACAAGCACATCCACATCAAACCAGATAGAGCCAAAACCGATTCACAGCACTGAGGTTCCAGAGGTTCCACAAACACACACACACACACACACATAGTATTTGACTTTTCTTACAGGACTCCACACACATACACACACACAAACACACAATATGTTCAACCTTTCTTACAGGACATGTGTACTGTACATTATGTGTGTGTGTGTGTGTGTGTGTGTGTGTGGAGTTCCCATGGCACTGTGTTCCAGATGGCACCCATGTCGGACTGCTCTCTCTATCTACAGTACTGCATGCATACTGGGTGCAGCTCTTTGTGTGTGTTACTAATATCATATCCTCTCTGGCACACACACACTGGCAAGGTTCTAATTGTTTCTTGGCAGCTGAGGGGTAAACAAGGGATGTAATAACCATGGCAACCTGAGTTGAGTTCTCAGCCCTCCCCTCTCATAGCTGTGCCCCCTGGACACCTTATAATCTCTCCCTCAGTAAATAGCCCAGATCTCAGCTGTGTAAATATGTTGTATGTTATTGTTTGGGGGAGCAGGCTGAGTTACCGGGGCCCTAAGTGGGGAGAAGGCCCTCAATTTTATTTTCATTTGAAACCAGGCAACATTTTTACTGTTAATTTACCAGCCTCAAAGTCACTTTGATAATTAAATGGTTCATTACGAGGTGACTGATGGCTCTATCATCAGTCTCTAGCATTTGTTTTACGGTAATCCCCGTCTGGTGCCGGGTCTACGAAATAAAGACTGAAAGTAGATATAACTGAAATCGCATTTATTACCGGCTTGTCAGACAACGTAACACACGAAAATGATCATCTCTGGTTCATACTCTTGGGTTTCCAAAGCGATTTACATTGATTGTTGAGAATGTACAATGTTGTGTATTTTTTCTAATATTTCGGCAACTGTAGGTGGAGCTCCGGAAATAGAAAACAGTAATCCTGCCTGGTGTCTCTTTAAATATGTAATTGTAATCTACATGTGAGGGTGGCCCCCATGGCTACTGCTTATGCATAGGGCCCAGACATTTAGTGCTACGCCCCTGAGGATTATTTTAACAATGACCCAAGATAATAAAAAAACCACTATCCAGTCATGAGATTTTCTGTATGTTTCAAAAGGTGTTACAGACCACATAAAATCACTCATAGCATCATTGACATCATATCAAATCTTACTTTATTGACCTGCACCAATGTTTTTTAAGGACCACCTGCTCTTGCGCCCCCGCTCCATATCACATGCTGCTACCCTAACTAAATCAGCGGGCTTGCATAGGCATTTGCAGGCAGACAGAATTCAGACAGAAGTTTTTAATATAAATTACAAACCTCCCTCATATAATTCAGTAAAGAACTCATTCTTAGCCTTCAAATAATAAACAAACTAAATTCACACATATTTTTTGGAAATCTTTCGTAGACCACTTGAGCTTGCTCGCGGACCACCAATGGTCCCTGGACCACACTTTGAGAACCACTGAGCACAGCTTCCTCCCTCAAATGATCCCATATCAAATCTTACTAGATAGACCTGAAACAATAAAAGGCCATTGTGTCTCAGAACTCATGACAGCCTTTAAAGGCAGAGTTGTCAAGCGCGGCTCTAAAGGCGGTGAAATGCTGCTGTTTTGTCATACTGTACTAGTTTCTCTCTGAAACCTCCAAAAGGTGGCTGTGTCCTCGGCTAGTCAGGGACGACAAGTCGGGCATCTCTCCTTATTGTGTTTGCCCCTAGGAACAGCCTTTTTACAGTTTCATATTGCCATAGACCTAAAAACAGAAACATTTTTTTGCATGTTTTTCTTGCCTTTAATTGGACAAGTTAGTATAGAAAATGAGTGAGTGAGATATAAGAAAGGATTGGGACATGACCACGGGTCAGATTCTAACCCGGGACCCAGGATCCATGGAATGAGACGACCGCCCACTGAGTCATATCACCCCCCAAGAAACAACTTATTTGGCATCACTATAAGAAATGCTTGTGGTGTGATCTGCAGAAGGCCTACTTGTATTCAGCATGGATCAGACACAATATATGACATCACATATATGAGTCATCTAGAGCAGGGGTTCTCAAAGTTTTGACACATGAGTTGGATATCAACAGTTTATGCTACCACTGCAATAAATAGATGAATGCCTATAGATGTCACTAAATACCATTAAATGGAGATTCATTCTTTCAAAGCAATGTTTCAAAGCTTATAGTTTTACCAGTTTTACAGATATTATGATATGACATCGCGGGCCACCAGGAAATGTTTCTGCGGGTCGCCATTGGCTGCACTTTGAGAAACTATAATCAAGAGCATAAAACCTGTATGCTATAATACTGCAGTGCTGCTCCAGTGATATCTCAGACCCCTATGGTAATAGCACACAGACTTTTCAAGTGCTCATTTGCCTTCCCAAATGCACTGTGTCTCCCATATTCATTTGGACTTAGACCAGAAGTAGCTGACAAAAAGCATAAATGTTGTCAAAATGACCAAGAAAACCCTAAAGCTGGAAAGAGTTGAATTGAGGCTGAGTGAAAAGGCATGTATGAAGTTGGAACAATGGTGGGCAGTCACTGCATTTTAAGATAAGATAAGATACTACTTTATTCATTGCGATGGAAATTCAGGAAAATGTAATTTTATATCAAAGCATTGCAAAAGCATCTACATTTTCAATCATGGGTGGCACTGTCACCGTGATTTAAAATTTACATTTACATTACATTTATGCATTATGCAGAAGCTTTTATCCAAAGTGAAGTACAAAAAAGGATTAACAATCAAGCGACATAGGATTCTTGGAGGAAAATAGCACTAGAGGGTCTTTAGAGTGTGAGAGTTGAGTGCAATGGAGGGGGGGGGTGGGTTAGTAAGGAATAAGTGCTAGGATAGGAGACGCTCTCTGACAACACAAGTAAAGAGTCTGGATTGTCTTGTGCAAGGTGTTGGGACGGCCAGATGGCATTCTTTTGATATCTGGAGTTACCTTGATGAATATGACAGATGATGAACACGACGATTAACATGACAGCAAACATAATCAAAACTTAAAACAACTGAAATTAAATCCCCTTACCACATTTTCACCTATAAACGTGTTTTGTCCATATTTGTCCAACAAAATACTCATAATCGCCTTTTGGGTTGTCAACAATACATGCTTGACTAGACAGGGGGCGCTACAGGGGCACTTCTGTTAGAGCTGATGATGGAAGGCTTTTTGGAACAAAGCCCAGCAAAGTTGTATGTTTACAATGTACCTCATTAAGTGCTTGTGAAAAGCTATGTGCAATGCCACACATGTCATAACAAATGTATCAAGTCTGGTGTTGCTGCTGTACATTGCTTATTAGAGAAATAAACACGATTATCCCAATGTATACAATTGCAGTGTAATTCTTATATATACAGTATTCACAGATCCGCAGCACACAGGTGGAAAAAAGAGTGAAATTGGATGTCTGAATAAAGTACACCAGTGTGTTGTTGACTGTATGTGTGTATATACCTCGTGTGCATACAGTAGGTAGGCTTACTGTATAAATCATGGGACTACAATCAAGCTTAAGCACATTTTATTTCCCTAAACATGGAACATGTGACCCATAAAGGCTGTTGAAGACAGTCGGTACACTGCAAACCCCAAAACATTTGATCAGGGGCGCCACTAGAAATTGTGGGCCCAAAGGCAGAAAATACTTTTGGGCCACCCAAACAATGTTAAACAACAATATTAAAATTTCATCTGGGGCTTCCCTTTCAGTGACAGGCCCATAGAATCATCCTAACATCCTAATAATATTTTACATTTTCGGTGTTCGAGTTTTTGAGGAAACAATCAGTATTTTAATTGGTCTGAACGGTATTTAATTTGGGGAAAATACATTTCTTTTTTATTTGAAAAATTTACATATACAAAGACACAGACACCATATAGACCCCAAACACACACACTTGATTCCGGTCTTAATAGCAGTGGCCTTGAATCCCCATCACTGTTGTCAGCCAGTCAGGCAGGAGAGCTTTTTTTGTCTCTCATTCTGCTGTATTTAGACAGTGTAGGTCTATGGTGCTTTCACACTGCCTTTGAGGTCTACAATCCTATTGAGCGCTGCTGAAGACAGCTGTCAGTATCTGGGAGAGTGTGTCCCAGTAATAGGTAAACAGAACACAGCACTTAATGTTGCTATCTCGCTGCCAGAGCTGCCTGGCACCTAGGGTTGGCTGCCTGTGCCAACAAATGACACATTGGACGTGTGAGTGGCAGCGAAGCAGCTGCCAGCTGACATCCATTTCAGACAGGCTGTGCTGTGATGTGGTTTCAACAACAACCATGGCAAATCATCCCTCCAGTTTTATTTTCTTTCTGCCATTCCTCTCATTCCCAGTGAAGGCAACCTATCAATCCCAAGGCTCTGCATCACATTTCCATACCTTATACAAAGTATATTATGCATGCATACACAAACGCACACCACATGCATACACACATGAAGTGGCCTAACTGGCTGAAATTCAGAGACAATTCCCTTGAAAACGTCAGCATACACCCATATGCCTATTGTGGCAGTTATGCTGGTATTCAGATGCAGATATCGTCAAATGCCATTGTTGTCTATCAAAATCAAATATGGAGCAAGGTTCATATTTAGTCATTTATTCAGCACCAATTAAGCTTGAGAGGCAGCCCTAATTGGTGTTACCCTAGTCAATGTCTTCCAATCAATTTTAATTCCTTTCATGACTCCATGACTGGGATTCCGGCCATTGACCTTGTTTGCATCGGCAGCTTCGAGCCCGAGCCAATCAGCGAACTTTAAGATAGCTGTGCGAGAATATGATAGGCAGCCAAGGACTGATACAATCATGAATATAAACATCTCCAGCATACAATTGTTTCTCATTAGCCGAGATCCCACACCCTTGTTCAAAAAGAAACATAGACCAAGGGACTGGTTATGACCAGGCTAAATAGTTTTTTTTAAATGTGCATCAACACAGGATTGCAGGATTTTCAAATCATACAAAGTTATATAGGACAACACATTTCTTTTGAAACAAATACTAGCTACATATTTTAACAATACTGTAGCCCTATGTTTACATGGAGTTCTAAGAATAATTTCAAGGACTTCGTGTTCTTGCAAGATCATGCAAAGAAAAGTTTGCTTTTCAGTTTAATTGGACCTGACCTCCATCTGGAGGGCACACACTGCACTCTGTGCCAAATCCACATTTAAGTTAATACATTTAGCATTACATGTAATATGACTAGGCTAGCAGAAGGACGATTACTGGAACACAAACTACATCCCAGAGGAGCCCGGAGTGAATGAATAATAGCTTAGCAACAACAGCAGGAGGCTGCCAGAGAATGAGAGGACAGAACTGTAGGGGAGCAGTGTAGAGCTAGAATACATTACATTTCAAATCACACCGACTAACATGATGGAGGAGGTATACTTGGTGTGTGTGTGTGTGTGTGTGTGTGTGTGTGTGTGTGTGTGTGTGTGTGTGTGTGTGTGTATTTACAGTATATTTATCAAATAGAAGAGTCAATTTGATAATTAACAGTTTTTACAACTCATACCCTAAAAACAAACAGTAGTGAGATTAGCTGAATTTCTTAAGATAATAAAGTATGCTACTCAATTTATTTTTTTGAATAATGTAATTGTTCTTATACAATACAATTATGCGTAGACATTTTTCTCCCCAGTCCAGCAGTCCTGTTGTCAATCAGAAGCAGCCTGAGGGCACCATTAGTAGGCTACTGCACAAGCTCTCCCAGCACACAGCCACCTGTTGCTAAGATACTACAGCGCTGGATAACCAGTTCATTTGCTCTGACAGTTTATAGTATATGCTGTCAAAACAACAGCTTTCTGTTTTCCCTCCGTTGTTAACACAGCTGTCTATTTTTGTTTGGATCTCCCAGCCATAACAAATGCTCATTCCTCTGTAACAGTGCCTGTTTTGTGCAGCCATCTTGGAATGTCGCAGGTCTGATCTGATGGGTTCTTCCTCCTTCTTCACTCCAATTGATCCCTGGGATGGTGGCTGCACTTAAAGGACAACTCCTGGGATGGTGGCTGCACTTAAAGGACAACTCCTGGGATGGTGGCTGCACTTAAAGGACAACTCCTGGGATCGTTGCTGCACTTAAAGGAACTTACTTAAACTCCAGTCAATCTCAACAAAGACTACAAGCTACTCCAGACTTGCCAGTGCCAAATATGTCAGAGACCCCATGGAGCCAGCCAAACAGCCAAATAAACCACATTGTTAAAATCTTCAAGCAACTCTCGTTACTATATTTATTTGTGTTGAACTTGCAATTGTCTAACTCTGTCATATTTCATTGAAAAAACACCAGCAACTGAACTACTAAAATCATTGAACAGTCATTTTTGGGGGCCCCTTTCAGCCTGGGCCCCCAAGCAATTGCCTGCTTGGACTTCTTTTTTTAGGCACAATATTACTCAACAGCAGTCAATGGGTTGCACAAAAACTACAATGAAACCGTGTCAGCATATCAGTGAACAGACCACTCAGGTGAGTTTCACACTTTTGTAAACAAATATTTTACAAATTTTAGGAAGGATTGCTCCACTGCACCTATGCAGTTGTGGAAGTGGGACATGCTCCATCAACAACCAAAAATTTTCGGAACAGAAGCATTTGTCAAATGTTATCAATTTCAAGACAATGTGATTACAGATGGTATTCTGGATCGCCGATTGCCACAAAAATCGAATCAGTTCTTTCTTGTCACAATACACACGCTGTCTGACAATTTCATCTAAATCTGTGCTGTAATTTTCAAGTTATATTGTACACAGACAGACACACACGCCGGCGAAAACATAACCTCCTTGACGGGGGTAATAAGCCATAGGGTCACTGGTGTCAGCCTTCACTTCCCTCTTTGATATAGGTTTGCATCTTCTTTTTTCCCCCATTGTTCAGGCCATGACGAGACTTGAAGCTTAAAAATGCAGAGCTAGCGATCAGTTCAGTGGAGAGCCGAGGGAACTTCTGCTTTCTGCAGATTATTCCCCAAAGCGTTGAGGCCCAGCCAGGCTGACAAGCTGGCAGAGCAGGGCAGGATGTCTCTGATCTCCTCCAACACTCACAGGGGGAGACATGAAACACGGACAAACCTCTTTTATCAGCTCAGCAAAAGACAAGCCTGCTGCTGGTCAAACTTTGTTCAAACACAGAGCTCTTGCTCAGGGGAAACGCATTTGAAGTGTTTCATGTCTGATGTCGTCCAAATCAGTCTGACCAATTCATCTGAGGTTGTTGGCATCAAACTCCTGTCTGTATGTGTGTGTGTATGTGTTCTTGGAAATCTGTTGAATTTTTCTAGCTTTGAGGTTTTTTTTTTTTTAGAGCTTAACACGTCAGACTGACAACAGATATGCTCCCTCGACACACTCCACACAATTCACTTTGGGTTAGGTGAGACACACACACACACTCCACACAATACACTTTAGGTTTAGGTGAGACACACTAACACACTCTTCAACACACATGGGTTAGGTGAGACACACACACCCATTCCCCAACACAGATGCATTAGTTTAGACGCACACACACACAGCCAGAGCCGGTTCTAGCCCTAGGCCAGATTTGAGTTTTGCCCCCCCTTTTCTAAAAATATAAGAGAAAAACTGAAGAAAAAAAAATAAGAAATGTATTGTGATGCCCCCCTGATATTTGGTGCCCTAGGCGACCGCCTCGTTTGTCTATGCCTAGAACCGGCCCTGCACCCAGCCCTTAAAGAGTTCAGCAGGCAGACTTGACTTCTCACAGGGGACTTGGCGTCTTCATTTAGAGGCAAAAATGTCGACATAAGACGTTGTGGATAGACCCTCTGGCTATCACATCTGAAGGTTGTCTTTCTTGAGAGGAAAAAATGTATTCCCACTTCACGATGAAGTCAGCCTATTTTATGGTGGCAGAGTGAATCAACCGGTAGCCCTGTCGTTTCACATATACCATAGTGCTGTCGATAGCTATGAGAATGACCAAATTCTGTGCAACACAGAGCGTAATAGTGGGACGGCAGTTAACGGAGGCAGGTGTATGACAACAAAGCCTGATGATGTTCTAGTGTTGTAGTGTGGGCCCCACCAGTCTTCACTCCCACACAGTCATCACGGTGGCTCTGGTATTGGCTCTGAACTATGTACAGACGCCTTGATAGACATTTGTAGCGCCCAATAATCGGCTCTGGACAATCGTAAACAACGCTTCCGTTATGAGAAAAGCAATAGGTGGGTCTTCAGACTAAATATCACTTGTGAAGTCTTCACTCCCACAGAGTCACATTTCTCCAGCTCTGGTGTCATGTGATCCTCTGTGTCAAAGAAATAAATATTCCCGGTCAGTCCAGCCTCAGAATGCAGAGGCCTCTGATGGCGTTATCAGACACGCCTGCTCCATGACCTTTACCAGCATCTGGGGACGCAGATAGGCATTCAGAATGGTGTGGTGTGTGTGTGTGTGTGTGTGTGTGTGTGTGTGTGTGTGTTGTGTGTGTGTGTGTGTGTTCTTAAATACCACTGCACATCAAGGTTATCACTGGGTTGATACAGTCTGTCAGAAACAGAGGAAACACACATGAACAATCATAATCAACGAGGGCATACACACACACACACCCTTGAGTGGGCAGAAATACCGGTATACACACATACACACACACACACACACACACCTCTAAGTGGGCAGACATACCGGTATCTGCACACACACACACACACACACACACACACACCACACACACCTAAAATGACACCTTTGAAATTAATTCCTCCATTTGGTGTTACACTGTTCACCTGCACTTCCTCTCCCTCTGTTCTGCCTTCCTTACAGCATACATGTACATGTGCAGAGCAGAGTGACTTACTTAGGGCCCCTAATGTCCTTGCAGCATACATGTGCTGAGCAGAGTGACCTAGGGCCCCTAATGTCCTTACAGCATACATGTACATGTGCAGAGCAGAGTGACTTACTTAGGGCCCCTAATGTCCTTGCAGCATACATGTGCTGAGCAGAGTGACCTAGGGCCCCTAATGTCCTTGCAGCATACATGTGCTGAGCAGAGTGACTTACTTAGGGCCCCTAATGTCCTTGCAGCATACATGTGCTGAGCAGAGTGACGTGGGGCCCCTAAACAGTGGGTAAAGCGGGATTTGGCAGGAGGGGGAACTCTCAAATTCTGAAGAAGAAATGCATAGAGGAAGAATGGGGTGATATTCTTCATTTATCTGAGGTGCCGAAACTGTGTGTGTTATCTAAATCTTAATCTCCATATTTAAGAACAACACTTCCATATCCATACACCAAAACTAAAGCCTAAGACAAGCTTCAACTCTGCTCAGCTCCGCTCACAAGCACTTACACACACACACACACACACACACACACACACACACACACACACACACACACACACACACACACACATAACAAAAAATGGAAATCTGTTCAAGTGCAAGGGCACACATACACACATAGATAGACAGACAGACAGACACACACACACACACACACACATACACACACACACACACACACACACACACACACACACACACACATACACAAAGAATAACCGTGTGGCTGCACTAAACTATCATGCAGACCTTGAGAGAAGGACGTATAGATGGAATTAAGTGTCAAAAATAGCTTTTTCCCCATCACGGAACACACAAACACATACACATACACACTCACAAACACACACACACACACACACACACACACACAAACAAACATGAGACCTGAAGAATGGAGAATGTTACGATGTACTTGATGTCATGACTGACGCTTGTACACACATAGGATAGGATGCACTTGCATGTACTAGACTAGACCATCTTCAGCAGGCTCTCACCATCTTTTATGCATTCATGTTGCTTGAAACAGCGACTAAGACCCCTCACACACACACACACACACACACACACACACACACACACCCTCCATGTGCTCTAGTCATGTAAGAGGGAATTGACGGATGTTTTGGTCCATCCTAACCTTCAGTGGTGATCACAGGGGCGTGAAGATATCATTTCTGTCTCTCAGCTTCACCACAAGATGAGAAATAAGAAAGATTGCTGCTGTCATTCATGCTTTCATCCACCATAGCCTCTGTACAGTCACACACACATACAGATACACACACACACACACACACACACACACACACACACACACACACACACACCATAGCCTCAAGGGATACACAAGATGAGAGAGATTGCTACTGCCACGCACCACTCACTTGTCCTTGTCCCCACCCAGAACAGTACACGACTACAGTATAGGACTCTATAGGATTGGGATCAAGATTGTGTGTGTGTGTGTGTGTGTGTGTGTGTGTGTGTGTGTGTAGTGAGTGAGTGAGTGAGAGAGTCTGTGTGTGTGTGTGTGTGTGTGTGTGTGTGTGTGTGTGTGTGTGTGAGAGAGAGAGAGAGAGAGAAAGAGAGAGAGAACGAGTGTGTGTGTGTGTATTTGTGTGTGTGTGAGAGAGAGTGTGTGTGTGTGTGTGTGTGTGTGTGTGTGAGAGAGAGAGAGAGAGTGTGTGTGTGTGTATGTGTGTGTGCTCATGCTACACTGCACCAGAACTGCATGCTTTTGATATGAAAGGAGGGCCATTGAAACGTTGACCTTTGTAGTGTCAGTCCGGCGGTTCCTCTCAGCTGTAAATAGTTCTGCTTTAATTTACAGTAGGTCTCTTTTGGGCACGTATAGCCTACAGAGTGTCTGTACACAGCAGTCTAGTCAGGACCATTTCAGTCAAAAGGTTATTTATTTATTTTTTATCAATTTTGGTGTTGATCGGTGATCCAGAACAGCATCTTTGACCACAATGCCTTGGCGGAGGTCTGCGGTCTCTGAGCGCTTTTCTAGTTTATTTATTTATGTATTTATTTATTTCTGAGGCGTCAAGTTCTACGGTATTTGTCAGTATGGCTCTGTTCTGGCCTCTTCCTGATGCTCTGGGGGCAGACATGGGAAGATCCAACATCGGAGAGAAGCAAAGATGGACATATTATATTATTAGCAGACATCCCAATTCTCCCGGAACGTCCAGGATTCTACCATATTTTCATAGTGGCTCACGGACGTCTGCAAGTGATGTAAAGGCCCAGTCCTATTTCTATCACTTTACTAACACTTCCCCTCGATTTTGGCCCTAACACTCGGTTTGCGCGTTCATGTGTAAGTGTAGGGTGTCCCAATACTTTCGGGACCGAGGGATAGTGGCTTTCAGCCCTTCAAATCGCCCCTTCAAACGGAGGGAGGTCGGGTGCAGACTTCGAACGAAGTGAAGTTGAAGTGAAGATGAAATTACCCACGATTCTTTGCGAACTGCGTGTCGGTACCCGATCTGTGTCCAACTGCCTGAGCTGTGTCCCGTTCTCTCAGCTCTGGATAAGAACTTGAAAAATATAGCTACTATTGCAATTAAGCATGTATATATATTTTTAAATGTTGGGATATCTTAGTTTGATGTAAATTCAGTTGAATTCCGCACTGGTGTGTTAAAACATGACTATTAGAAAGGTCGATATTTTTCAAAGTGCGCAAATCTTTCACCAGAATTACCAGAGCCTCTCATGTGGGTGATGATAATTGTCGATGACGGCTTTTGAACAGTTTACCCCGGTTAAGAGCCTTATATCCGTTCAGTCTTAACGATAGACGCATGAAACAGGTGAAGATGTTTTTATGCGAAGTGCTGTCCCATTTATTAGGGGAAGATCTGCACTTCTCACTACACAATCGAGGGGTGTCTCACCTTGGAGGGAACTCGAAAACGAGTGCTAGTGTTAGGGAATAGAAATGGGATTGGGCCAAAATCTCCCGCGAGTCAAGAGAAATAAAGTCTCGCACTGTCGTGCAAAATTACTATGAAGTGGAGCAGCGCAAATGAGAGGCGGTGAGACAGAGGTGCAACGGAGAGAGAGTTCTCGAGTAGTATTTAGGCTATGAAGATACATACCTGAACAGACTGCATTTGTCTCTATCATCAAATCACTTTGTCGGTAAAATGAGAGGTGGGGTGCAGCGACAACGACATCTCCCTGAAATGAGTTTCTGTAGGTTGGGATGTCTGTATTAGAAATGGTGTGTTTGTTTGTTGAGATTTGTGATCACCCAAATTAAATGGGGGATTCTGTGATATTTTATGCATCTATCTAATTGTGGTGATTGGTTGTGTAGCATGCATTTGTTTGTAGTGGTTGACTTGTAAGTTTTTTGTGTGTCGGTGTATAATATTGGTAAGTGTGTTTAGTGTTTGTGTGTGTGTTGATTAGTGTGTATGTGTTCAGGACTGGCACAGCGAGGCTGACATTTAGTCCAGAGTATTATTATGATTCTTCTCATTATCAAATGTCAATGAGAGGATGCAAGGAGCCACCCCACAGATCATGTTCTCTCTCCAGGACACCCAGACGTCTTCGTCTTCATCATCTTCATCTTCATCTTCATCGGTCTGCCAGCCTTCCCAATCTCACAATCGTTTGTGAGATCTGAGATAAGGAATCTTAAGCACCCGTGATACAGCTATCAATGCAACACCAGATACAGCTATCAGATACAGCTATCAATGCTAGACTACTACACTAGCTGATACAGATATCATTACTACATCAGATACAGTAATCAATACTAGGCTACACTAAAGGATACAGCTATCAATGCTATGCCAGATACAGATATCAATGCTAGACTACACTAAATGATACAGCTATCAATGCTAGATTACACTAGAGGATGCAGTTACCCATGCTACTCCAGATACAGATATGAATGCTAAACTAGGAGATACAGCTATCAATTTAAGCCTTTACAGCCATGGGTCATTCTTTGGGCTTCGGTGCTGCTTTGGATCTGCCAGTGATCCCCGTGGCCCTCTGTATCACCAGCCTGTCTAGCTCTTTACAAGCTTCACACAAGAGTGCCTGCTGCTCACATCTAAGGTCAGCCACCTTCTAGAGCACCAGGCGAGAGACATACTGTACACAATGGCAGATGGCCTCTGGTCTGTTTCCCATTTGAAAAGCATGCAGCACAAAGACTCAAGTATTCTTCACAACATGTTTGCGTGGGCTGCGTGTTGAAACACACCACCTTCACAGATTGGAAAGAGTCAGAGAGGGAATGAGTGAATTCTATTTTTAGCAGTCAGTCCCATGAGTCGTATCAAGCCATCTCCACACACTTTAAACACGGGGGTGTGGCCACTGTTCTCGGGTGTGAAAATGAGTCTACACAGCTACTGCACAGTTCACTCACTGACCGAACTTCAAAGATTTAGGTTATGATTAAACACTGAACTACATTAGTCTCCAAGGACACATCATAATGGGAGAAATGAAAAATGATCAAGTAGAAAGTGATTGCAATTTTGTCAGCGTTTAGAAAGAGGAACATTTGATGGTTGATGATGGTTTGGACTCGTGATGGGGATAATTGATGTCTAACACATCATTTCTTTTCTGCCAATGACATGCCAGATGCCCAGGGCTATTCAGAGTTGGGTGCATTACATGCGATTGCAGTGAGACCCATGCAATCATTTTTCCTCTAGTGGAGGAAAAAAAAGCCTTTCCATCAGGCCCATCTGGGGTGAACAATGCAATGGAAAGAAAAAGGTTTCAAATAAAATGAAATTGCATCCATTTTCCCGGCAGTGGGCTTGTAAAAGGCAATAATAAAAGTGGGACTACTCTGCGGGCTGATTTGCATTGATGTGTCTTCACACACTTTGACCCACTCAGAATGGAAATGACTTGTAGACCAACGCTGCCACTGGCTGGTCCAGTCTTCCTCTGAGACTGGCGGAGAACCAAGCGTGGAGAGGACGAACGACGTGAGAATTTAATTCTGTCATTTCCCTCAATTAGACATGAATAATTAAGAGGCTCGTCAGACACACTGAGGACCTGTCTCTAATTCCTGCATGTCCGTTTCCATGGTGATGTGATATGACACAAAGTACTCAAATTATCAGCAGGTCAAAGGTGTTAGCCATGTTGCAACCTCATTTTAATAAGCAGAGAACTAGAACAGGAGCACAGAGCTGAAAAAATGAGTGCTGCCTCATGCTCTCCCTCTCTCTCTCTTTTACTCCTCCTTTTGCTTGTGTGTGTGTGTGTGTGTGTGTGCACACGTGCGTGTGAGAGAGAGCAAGAGAGACTCATAAAAAGCACATTCATCAGGTGGTTCTTTAGTAGTTATTTCAAGACATGACATGCCATGGAATCATCTAAATAATAGCTTTAAAAGTACAATACTACAGTAATGTCTTGGACATGATGATCACTTTAAAGGTACAGTGCTGATGGCTTGTACATGAAGATGAGGTAAAGTGGTTCCCCATTAGAGATGCAATACGTTTCACACAAAGTTGCATGAAATGTTAGACAACTATTGTCTGTGTGTGTACAGCAATTTTTTAACGTACCAAATCTTCCTCTGGGTACAAATGAAGTTACCTTACCTTACCTTACCTTACCTTACCTTACCTTACCTTACCTTACTACCTTAACTACAGTTGGCAGGGAGATCATCAGGACAAATAAAATGTGTTCTGTGTGTGCATGTGTGTGTGTGTGTGTGTGTGTGTCAGGACGCAGGCTGTTGGTATGTGTGTGTGTATGTATCAGGATGCAGGTTGTTGGTGTGGATGTGAGTATGTGTCAGGATTCAGGCTGTTGTAATGTGTGTGTGTGCGTGTGTATGCATCAGGATGCAGGCTGTTGTAATATTTGTGTGTGTGTGTGTGGCGCGTGTTTGTATGAGTCAGGATGCAGGCTCTTGTTGTGTGTGTGTGTGTGTGTGTGTGTGTGTGTGTGTGTGTGTGTGTGTGTCAGGATGCAGGTTCTCAGAGTGGGTGTGAAGTGATATGGGTGCATAAATCCAGACAGACAGACTGTGACACCCTGAAAAAGAGCCCAAATCCAGCAGGCCGAGCCACACAATAATGACTGGGGGGGCAGAGAAGGGCTGATGGCTCGTCTGAATGGAGCTCCTTTGATCTGGGGGGGCCAGAAGCAGCCTTGGAGGAGGCCAAATAAAAGCATAGCGAAGTGAAGCGAAGCCCAGCTCCTCTCTAATGTCTTTGGCTTAGTGGGCTTATCAGGGAGGCAGACTGCAGTGGCACTGGGTGGGTGGATGGATGGATGACAGGAACAAAGCAAAGCCTTTTACATGCAGCCCTGCAGACACACAAGAGCCCAGGACACAGCTGCAGCACAGTGACATAGACCACAGGTGCTTCTGACTGACTCAGGATCAGTCTACAGACACAAGAGCCCAGGACACACAGCAGCATGGTGCATTAGTGTGGGGTTGATAATGCTACAGACCACAGGTGCTTCTGACTGACTCAGGATCAGTCTTACAGACACAAGAGCCCAGGACACACAGCAGCATGGTGCATTAGAGAGGGTTGATAATGTCATAGACTACAGGTGCTTCTGACTGACTCAGGATCAGTCTTACAGACACAAGAGCCCAGGACACACAGCAGCATGGTGCATTAGAGAGGGTTGATAATGTCATAGACTACAGGTGCTCCTGACTGACTCAGGATCAGTCTTACAGACACAAGAGCCCAGGACACAGCAGCATGGTGCATTAGAGAGGGTTGATAATGCTACAGACCACAGGTGCTCCTGACTGACTCAAGATCAGTCCTAGAGACACAAGAGCCCAGGACACACAGCAGCATGGTGCATTAGTGTGGGGTTGATAATGCTACAGACCACAGGTGCTCCTGACTCAAGATCAGTCCTAGAGACACAAGAGCCCAGGACACACAGCAGCATGGTGCATTAGTGTGGGGTTGATAATGTCATAACTACAGGTGCTTCTGACTGACTCAGGATCAGTCTTAGAGACACAAGAGCCCAGGACACACAGCAGCATGGTGCATTAGTGTGGGGTTGATAATGTCATAACTACAGGTGCTTCTGACTGACTCAGGATCAGTCTTACAGACAGAAGAGCTGGAGGAGTATGACTGGCCGTGAAGGCCAGTAAAGGGGAGAAAAAAGAAAATCCAAATCCCATATCATTTTACATGTAATGTCAGGAAATTAAATGACTTTGGCATCAGTTTGTGGGCGTCACATGGAGAAAACCGGTCTAATGAGTGGCTAAAAATACCTCTCCACACACACACACACACACACACACACACACACACATACTCACACAGCTACAGTAACAACATGGACAAACATGCACACACACAATGTTGTAGAGGTGCACGTGCAGTAAAAAGAAAATACGTCAATTACAGTAAAAAGAAAGAATACACCCACACACTGTTGCTGCTGCTTCCAAGTGATTTTATCGACCGTATCGAGGAAGACCTGCTGTGTAGTTATAAAATCCCTGGGGCAGCAGCAACCGTGTGTGTGTATGTTCTTTCTTTATTTGATTCTCACTCATCTTGTCTTTGTGTATGTGTGTGTGTGTGTGTGTGTGCTTGTGTGTGTGTGTGGGCAAGAACGTAAAAAGTGTGTCTCCCTGCTGAGACTTAGTTGACGAGTCCACTGATTACACACTGACCTCCATTTGGTAAAAATGCAACCTGGATGACTGATAGTGTGTGTGTGTGTGTGTGTGTGTGTGTGTGTGTGTGTGTGTGTGTGTGTGTGTGTGTGTGTGTGTGTGTGTTTCTTTTATGTCACTAAAGTCCTGTGACCTAGTTAGTGTTTGAGTGTGTGATTGTACCTGTGTGTGTTACTTTATATGTGAGAGTGAGTGAGAGCACGAGAGTGGCAGCAAGAGAAAGAGAGAGAATAAGACAGAAAAAGAGAGAAAGAAATAGAGAAAGAGAGAGAGACAGATAGAGAGGGAGAGCAATAAAGCCAGAGTGAGACAGACAAAGAGAGAGAACAAAAGACTAAGACATTTTTTCCTGTTCTGTTGGAGTAAAATATCAATCAAGTCGATCAAGTTGTAATGTATGGATGAGCATGAGCAGATACAAATGTTGAATTCTAAGTGACACACACACACACGCACACACACACTGAGGGAGATGCAATAAAAAATCATGAATATATTTGATCATGCTGTCATTCGTACCAAATTCTCTTTGGTCTTTAACACAAACGCAGACGCCCACCCACCCACCCACACACACACACACACACACGACACACACAGAGAGAGAGAGAGAGAGAGAGAGAGAGATGCAGCTGATGCGCTGATGATTATATCCATCACATGGTTTATTTGTTTGACTTTGCTTAAGCAGCACCTGTAAGCACTGTTTGATTGCCTTCTTAGATCATCATCCTTCATGTTCAAGAACTGATGAAAAAATGTGCTATAGAGACTGGATTGAGTAGAAGACTGTGCTTTGTATTGGGCCTGATGAAATTTGTTGTCAGATCTCTCTCCCCATCTCTCTCTCTCTCCCTCTCTCTCTCCCACATCTCTCTCATGTCCTTAACTGACAGTCTCCCCTCACAGGGCCTTGATTATCTATTCTCTGTGATGAATGTTTGTGTGTTTATCTGTCTGTATTTATCTGTGTGATGAAATGATCAACCCCCCCCCCCCTCTTTAAATATGGACTAACAGGATGGAACACTAACATGCTACCACTGGGTGTTCATATGAAAGGAGAATTCTGGTCTAAATCAATCCATACATCAAGCTCACCAAGTGCTGTAGGAAGGAAAGAACAATAACAATAATGAAATTCTATACAACATAGACCGAGCAGTGAACTGGCAACTATAACTAAAATAAGTGAATAGGGCATAAAAACTTACTTTCACTTTCATTTCAATATTAATATACAGTCAGCATTAGCAATCGGCATGTTATTCGGTCTATGTAGCATCAACTTTTCTTGTTCTTTTTCTTACAGACAGCATTGAGGCACCTGAAACAACTGGGCTATTGAGTAATTCACACTGGATTTCTCCTTTAAGTGTGTGTGTGTGTGTGTGTGTGTATGTATGTATGTATTTGTGTGTGTGACAGAGACATGTTTAATTGTTTGGACAGTACCCAGTGTGACTGGTCCAAGCTGCTGGATCATGTAGAGCTCGTGCCTACACACATTGTCATGCCTGTCACACAACACAGTGTGTGACCTTACATGTGTGTGTTGGTGTCCTCACCAATCCTGTTTGAACGTGTGTGTGTGTGTGTGTGTGTGTGTGTGTGTGTGTGTGTGTGTGTGTGCGCACTGTAGGCAATTAACACAAAAATGGGACCAGAAAATAGGAGAGTGGGAGAGAGGAAGAGTGGGTGAGAGAGATAGAGAGAGAGAGAGAGAGAGAGAGAGAGAGAGAGAGAGAGAGAGAGAAAGCAAATAGTCAAACATAAGGATATTCTAGACTATACCAAAATGTCTTTCTTAATCTCTACATGGAACATTCAGGGTCTAAATTCATCCACATTTGGACTTAAGAGTCAAAACCCTGAATTCATTAAAGCAATAAAAAATGTTGATATCATAATACTTCAGGAAACATGGTTCAGAGGGGAGGGTGTCACTGGTTGTCCACCTGGATACCATGAGGTCATAGTGCCATCTATAAAATTAAAAACAGTTAAACAGGGCAGAGATTCGGGAGGGATATTGATATGGCACAAAGCCGAACATCACTGTGAGATTATTAGAAAGGGGAAATTTAATTTATGGTTAAAAGTGGGGAAACAATGTATATCAAGCCCCAAAGACCTTTTCCTGTGTGCTATCTACATACCACTAGCAGAGTCACCATATTATGACGAAAATACATTCCATGAGCTGCACACAGAAGTAAGTAATTTCCAATCAAAAGGTCAAGTAATGATTTGTGGGGATCTAAATGCGAGAACTGGGGAAGGATTAGACACAATTAATACATTTGGTGACAAGTTTATTTTGGGGGAAAATATACAATTTCCCACACACGTGGCCAGGAACAATTATGATAAATCAATAAATGCACATGGAAGGGCATTGCTTGAACTCTGCCAAAATCTGGGCCTATACATTGTCAATGGAAGGCTACGAGGGGACTCCCTTGGACAGTATACTTACAGTTCAACTCTCGGCTGCAGTACGGTAGACTATTCTATTACTGATCTACATGAGAACTTCATAAATGCCTTCACAGTCAAGCCACTGTCAACTCTCTCTGATCACAGCCAAATAACCATTTTTCTAAAAAGAACAGATTCAGTGCCCAAATTCCAGAGATCATCTACAATGCACACCATTGGCCATACTTTCAGATGGACTGCTAAAAGCACTGACCTATATAGTAGAGCAATGAAGCAAAAAGACACACAAATGCTTTTAAACAGATTTCTGTCCAAACCCTATCCACTCTGCAAAGATGGTGTAAACACTGCTGTTAATGATCTGAACACAATATTTCACCATGTTGCCAAACACTCTGAGTTAATTCATAAAAAGCACAAAACAAAAATCTTCAAAAAGGAACTAAAATGGTATGATCATGAATGCTCTACTCTAAGAAAACAATTAAGGAAACTATCCAATCAAAAACACAGACAACCAAATGACCAGAAAATTCGCCAACAATATTCTGATTTTCTGAAACAATACAAATATAAACTAAAGACTAACAAATTGGATCATTATAGAAGTCAAATGGACCAATTAGAAGAATCAATTGATAAAAATAGTTTCTGGGATTATTGGAAAACATTACAAAACAAAAAACCTGAGAATTTGGCAATCCAAAATGGAGATGTCTGGGTAGATCATTTTAAAACCTTATATGAGGAAACTTCGTTAAATGTTCCTCAAAAACAAATCCTCCAAAAACTGTACCAATTTGAACAAGTTATAAAACCTTATCAAAATGTACTAGACTCTCCGATAACAGAAATTGAACTGGGAGAAAAAATTAAAAACCTATCACCCAACAAAGCTTGTGGGCTTGATAATATATTAAACGAAATGATAAAAATCTCAGACCCCTCATTCAAATTGGCCATTCTAAAGCTTTTTAATTTAGTTCTTAAGGTGGGACATTTTCCAGAGATATGGAGTAAGGGACTCATTTCTCCTATATTCAAGAGCGGTGACAAGCTAGATCCAGATAATTATAGGGGTATTTGTGTAAACAGCAACCTGGGTAAACTATTCTGTTCAATCATTAACGCAAGAATAACAGAATTTCTCATTGAAAATAACACCTTAAACAAAGCACAAATTGGATTTCTTCCAAATCATAGGACTGCGGACCACATTTTTACTATTCACACTTTGATTAACAAATATGTAAACCAAGAGAAAGGAAAAATATTCGCCTGTTTTATTGATTTCCAGAAAGCGTTTGATTCTGTTTGGCATAAGGGATTACTTTACAAATTACTTGAATGTGGGGTGGGAGGTCAAATATATGATCTAATTAAATCAATGTATTCTTCTAGTGAATGTGCAATTAAAATTGGCCAAATGAGAACAGAATTTTTCCCACAAACCCGTGGTGTCCGCCAAGGCTGTGTACTGAGCCCCATACTTTTTAACCTTTACATAAATGAATTGGCTGAGCAATTACAGAAGTCCTCTTCCCCTGGCCTCACTTTATCAGACACTGAGGTGAAATGTCTCATGTACGCGGATGATTTGGTTCTTTTAGCTCCATCTGAATCAAGCCTTCAACAGAGTCTGTGCATTTTGGAGGAATTTTGTAAAGTTTGGGCACTGAAGGTCAATACAAAAAAAACGAAATTCATGATTTTTCAAAAAAAGACCAAGAAAACAGGCAAAAACTACAAATTCTCAATTGGCCACAATAACATCGAACAAACACAGCATTATACATATCTTGGAATCACCATCAGTTCTACAGGTGCTTTTGACTTGGCTGTGAAGGGTCTAAAAGAAAAGGCACGCCGAGCATTTTAATGCAATTAAAAAGTCAATTCAAGTTCAAACCCCAGTTAGAATTTGGCTCAAAATATTTAAAGCTATAATTGAGCCGATTGCTCTCTACGGGAGTGAAATATGGGGCCCACTTACAATCTGTGAACTCCCTAAATGGGAAAATCACCCAATTGAGATGTTGCATACTGAATATTGCAAAAACATCCTGAATGTTCACAGAAACACCGCA
The DNA here is from genome assembly GCA_027497455.2 of Sardinella longiceps. Taxonomy (NCBI): domain Eukaryota; kingdom Metazoa; phylum Chordata; class Actinopteri; order Clupeiformes; family Clupeidae; genus Sardinella; species Sardinella longiceps. The sequence continues at coordinate 1,727,741 of JAODXP020000034.1, forward strand.
CACAATGGTTGCAGGGCTGAACTGGGTCAATACCCACTTATTATAAATGTCAAAAAGAGAGCTATACAATTTTGGATACACATTCAAACAAGTAATCCAAGCTCTTTACATTATAAAGCACTTAAAAGCCAAGAGACCAACATTGAGAAGAGTCCCCTCAGCCAACTTATTCTAAAAGTGAGTAATCTCACACCAACTAATTTGACTACAATAAAAAGCCACCAAGATTCAATTAAATTGGCAGGAAAAATCCACCCAAATAAAATTATAAACACAGAGAAAGACAATTATATTTCATATTGGAACCAAACCACTAAATCACAACATAAACTTCAATGGTATTTGACCCTTAATCAGGATTACAAATTGGCCCCATATCTAACATTATTAAAAGACAAAAAACTTTCCAAAACATTGACAATGTATAGGCTCAGTGACCACAAACTGGCCATAGAGTGTGGAAGGCGAAAAAAATCATGGCTGCCTAGAGAAGACAGGCTATGCCCTCACTGCGATCAAGGTGCAGTGGAGACAGAACTCCACTTTCTAACTGAGTGTAATCTGTATACAGACCTCAGACATGACTTTAACACAAAAGTCAACCACATTTGCCCAGAGATGGCAACACAGACAAATGAGGGGAAACTAAATATATATTTTAGGGGAGATTAAAGAGACAGCTCTACCTGCTGCAAAATACGTACTTGCATGTCATAAAAGAAGACATAGCGGTATATGACCTCAATCCAGTGAAACCACCTCCTCATACCATTTTACTGATTTGTATTCTTTATACATTTATCACACATTCCTCTCTCATAGCTCTTTTTTCCCCTCTTTCATACTTTACTTCTTATCTGTCACTTTCTTGTTTAGTTTTATTTTTGTCTTTAAAAAAAAAAAAAAAAAAAAAATTTATTGTCATCTATCATTTTATGTGTTGGCAATATTGTGAATCTTTTAAAATTATTATTCCTTATATTGTTATTCCTTATTACTTTTTTTCCCCTTAAAAAAAAAAAAAAAAAAAAAACTTTTTACTTTTTATTTTATTGTAATCTATTTTATGCTTTGGCAATATTGTGAATGTCTACAGTCATGCCAATAAAGCAAACTTGAATTTGAATTTGAATTTGAGAGAGAGAGAGAGAGAGAGAGAGAGAGAGAGAGAGAGAGAGTGATCATATTGTGTAAAAAAAAATATTATTAATGATCATGTTGTTGTGTAAAAAAAAACACTTGCGACATGGAACGATGAATAAGCTATTTTCTAAGATGGGGAAAGTTGTAAGTTTTTAATTAATGTCTGTTAGAACTAATGAGTTTCTGCCGCCAAAACACTTCCACACATCATGTAGCTTCAGAAGTGAATGATAGACTGGTGCTGACAGAAAGAGCGCTGTCCAGTGGAGTGGTGCTGAAAGAATGGCCGCTGTCCAGTGGAGTGGTGCTGAAACACTGGGTGCTGTCCAGGGGAGTGGTGCTGAAAGAATGAGCGCTGACCAATACAGTGGTGCTGAAAGAATGAGAACTCTCTAAAGGCTACCATAGTAATGCTTTAGAATGCTTTAGACACTTACAAATCTCTTACAGGATTCAACAGGTGCTCTTAGGTGAGCATCTCAAGTCGCAAGTCATTGTAGATAGATTTTTCTTTTAGTGTTTTGTGTGTGTGTATGTATGTGTGTGTGTGTGTGTGTGTGTGTGTGTGTGTGTGTGTGTGTTTAACCACAGAATACAGAGTTTTCTCGGGCAAGGAGAAAATAGCCTCCCTCTCCCTCCGAACGATCACTGTAAAGACAGACTGTGTTTGACCCCACTTCAGTCTGGGAACACGTTCACAGGCTTTCAGGAATATGTGTGTGTGTGTGTGTGTGTGTGTGTTCAATAGTTATATAGAATTACACAGACCATCAGCCCAGTCAGTGTGTGTGTGTGTGTGTGTGTGTGTGTGTGTGTGTGTGTGTGTGTGTGTGTGTGTGTGTGTAAATTTGCATAGCGTAATCAAAATGATATCTAGTGTGTGTGTTTGGTCTTGTTTCTATGTCTCTCTCTCTGTGCCAACACCTAATGGGACTTATCTGTGTGGGCGTGTTTCAGCAGCCTCTTCCCTTTCATGTCTCTGGATGATTGTCCTTGTCCCTTCAATCTCTCTCTCTCTCTTCTCCATTCATCCCCCCTTCTCTCCATTCACACCCCCTAAGACTGCTCCCCTTTTCTCCCTTTCCTGTGTGTGTGTGTGTGTGTGTGTATGTGTGGGGGTTAATGATGGGAACATCTCCTCTCTTGCCATCTGGATGGGACCGCAGTGAGCCAAAAGAGTCTCATTCATACATCACTATTCTTTCTCCCTCTCTGTCCTATTTTACTTGGCGGTCTTTAATCACCATCAGCCTCAGCAGCCTTTTGTGCTCCAGACCCCATTATCTGTCTGTCTGCCTGTCTGTCTGTCTGTGCTCCAGACCACATTATCTGTCTGTCTGTCTGTCTGTCTGTCTGTCTGTCTGTCTGTCTGTGCTCCAGACCCCATTATCTGCCTGTCTGTCTGTCTGTCTGTCTGTGCTCCAGACCACATTATCTGTCTGTCTGTCTGTCTGTCTGTCTGTCTGTGCTCCAGACCCCATTAACTGTCTGTCTGCCTGTCTGTCTGTCTGTGCTCCAGACCCCATTATCTCTGTCTGTCTGTCTGTGCTCCAGACCCCCTTATCTGTCTGCCTGACTGCCTGTCTGTCTGTCTGTCTGTCTGTCTGTGCTGTGTTTTAGTTTTAGTTTATTAGGATCCCCATTAGCTGGGCACAGACCCAGCTATTCTTCCTGGGGTCCAGCAATAAAATCATATACAGTTAAACAACAACAAAACAAAAAAAAACAAAAATATATATATATATATACAATTAAATACATTTAAGCAACACTCAATTAAAAGAAAGAAAAGAAAAAAAGAAAGAAGAAAAAAAAAACATATAATTTAATTACTTTGATAATGGTTTTAGACCTAGTAAAACAAATCTCTACCTCTTGTTCTATATTAACCTATTTTGTATATGATAGGCTCAGATGCTTTTTCACATGTTTTTTAAAAACCACTTTACTATTCAATGTAGTTAATTTGGTTGGCAACTTATTCCATGCTTTGATTGATCTGTATTCAACAGTGCGTAGAAAGGCATTAGTATTAGTCTTTGGGACGCTCAGTCTCCCTGCTGCTGCATGCCTTGTGTTGTATGTATGAATATCACAACTTTTACGGAGGAGATTGTAGTAATTTAATGGAGTTTTGTTGTGTAAAACTGCCCAGGTTGATGTTAATAAAGAGGCGTGAAGCCTGTCCTCCACTCTTAGCCACTGTAAAGCTGAATGCATGTAGTTGATATTTGTTGTGTATGAACATTTAAGAACAAGACGCGCTGCCTTGTTTTGGACTCGCTGAAGTTTAGCAAGGTGATCTTTGGTGGCATTTGACCACACAATGGTACAGTACTCCATCTGCGCTAAAACTAAAGAGCATACAGTCCTCTTTTTAGTTCTTGGGTAAGGAACTGGCCACAACGACTGAGTAGTGCCAGGCCACTACTCATTTTCTTAACCATGTGGTCAATCTGTTTGGACCAGGACAGTCTGTTGTCTATGTTGACTCCAAGTAGCTTTACTTCCTTTACTTGTTCAATTTGTTCTTTGTTAATACAGAGATTAAGTGCTAAGTCATGACTCAAAGCGCGGCTAGAGCCAAAAACAATACTTTTAGTTTTTGATATATTGAGAACGAGTTTATTTTGTTTTACCCATCTTTCTATTGTTCCTAGCACCTTGTTTAAAACCTGTGTCAGTTCAGTTGATGTTTTTGCAAATGTATAAATGGTTGTATCGTCAGCATACATTACAACGTTGGCGTTTTGTATAGCTGAAGGTAAATCATTTGTAAAAATGGAGTACAGCAACGGTCCCAAACAGCTGCCTTGTGGCACTCCACAGTCTACATTCACACTGCTTGAGAAACTACCATTAAAATATACTTTTTGGGATCTGTTTGTCAGATAGCTGTTTAACCAATTTAAAGCTGACGGTTTGAAACCATACCTCCCCAACTTTTGAAGTAGCAGTCCATGATCAATGACATCAAATGCTGCAGTGAAGTCTAATAGGACAGCACCACAGATTTTCTTGTTATCAATTTCTCGCAGCCAGTCATCCGTCATTTGGGTTAAAGCTGTACATGTTGAAAATCCTTTTCTGTAGGCGTGTTGAAATTCTGTTAACAAATTATTCTCAGAAAAATAATGTTGTATTTGATTAAAAACAATTTTTTCAAATATTTTACTAATTGCAGGGAGCAAACTTATTGGTCTGCTATTTAATGGTGTAAAAGTTTTCTTTTTATCTTTAGGTAATGGTATAATTTTTGCTTCCTTCCAGACTTGGGGAAAAATGCAACTTTTCAAACTGACATTGAATATGTGGCATATGGGTTGGGAGATGTAACTCACTGCCATTTTCAGAAACTTTCCATCTATGTTGTCAATGCCTGCTTGTTGGTCCTTGCAACATGAAATTATTAACTTGCTTACTGTATCTTCCTCCACTTTGTGGCCTTACTCCTAACATGCTCTTCTCTCTCTCTCTCTCTCTCTCTCTCTCTCTCTCTCTCTCTCTCTCTCTCTACACACACACACACACACACACACACACACACACGCACACACACACACACACACACACACACACACACACATTTCCTGGAACACAAGGTCACCTATAAGTGTTCAGGGTGGTGGACTAGAACTAGTCAAGCATTACCACAGTGAGTTGTAGAAGTGTGTGGGGTTCCATCAGTCAGGCTCAGTGTGTGTGTGTGTGTGCTTTACCACGCTGCTCTACAGAGGTGCATGTGTGAGATCCTATTACTCTGTCTGAATGCATGGCTGTGTGTGTGTGTGTGTGTGTGTGTGTGTGTGTGTGTGTGTGTGTGTGTGTGTGTGTGTGTGTGTGTGTGTGTGTGTGTGTGTGTGATGCAGGGTCTTCTTGTTGGCCAGCCTTTCCTTCCAGAAGACAGCTCAGGAGCAGCCTGGAGAAGAACACATTCCTGATTGGACAAGATTGAGTGCTTCCTGTGAACACCAACCCCCAGTCATCATCACCCTGGAAACACCTCTACCCATCCACAGAGCATAGGGCCCAGGGCCAGGGAAAGGGGCGCCAGGTGACACCCGTCCATCCACCGTCACACCCAGACACACACACACACACACACACACACACACACACACACACACAGCTGGCCCAAAGAGTGATGTGGTGGAATAAAAGGTGTGAATTAGCCAGACATGGAATGAGAGGCTCAGATGATGTCAGGTCGAAACACACACACACACACACACACACACACACACACACACACACACACACACACACACACACACACACACACACACACACACACACACACACACACACACACACACTCTCTCACCCACCCACCCACTCACCCACCCACACACACACACACACACACACAAAAGCTCACATCTAAAATAGGGATCTGCTGAGGTAAAAAAGGAATTAAAGCGAGAGAAGATGTGACCCCAACAAAGAAAGAGAGAAAGACAGAGAAAGAAAGAGAGAGAGAGAGAGAGAGAGAGAGAGAGATAGAGCGAGACAAAGAAAGATAGAGAATACATTTGAAGAAAGCTGTAAAAACCATAGAAGATGGAGTGAGAAAAGGGTATAGAGAGACAAAGGGAGAGACAGAGAGTAAAAGAGAGAGAGAGAGAGAGAGAGAGAGAGAGAGAGAGAGAGAGAGAGAGAGAGAGAGAGAGAGAGAGAGAGAGAGAGTAAGGGTTAGAAAATGGAGAACACAAACTTTTCCATGGCAACAGAGGAGAGAGAAGAGGCAGAGATGTGATTGGACACGACAGCATGATGTGGTCAGGGCTCTGAGGAAACACGGTAGTCAGTGTGCCACAACGCACATGCATGTGGCAAATGTGTGTGTGTGTCACTGTGTGTGTGTGTGTGTGTGTGTATTTGTGCTCAGATCACAAATACATTTTTGCAGCACAACATGTTTTCAAACGCCATTCACACTGACGTTATTTAGGGCCAGATAAAAGGCACAACATTTTAGGCCGCTCATACTGCCTACTGACTGTCTTCATTGGGACTGGATATAGCTCACAGAGACCATGAGGAGTGTGTCTGCTCCCTTAATGACAACAGTAATAAACATTAGATAAGCGTCAGTCATATCATGCTCTACAACCCTAAGCCAGTCT
>JAODXP020000034.1:1739009-1744009 GCA_027497455.2 Sardinella longiceps
ATGCTACGTGACACACACACACACACACACACACACACACACACACACACACACAGTATCAATATCTCTTCTCAACTCTCTGACACACACACACACACACACACACCTCTTTTCCCCACTCTCTCCCTGATAGAAAGGCTGGTAGGAGAACGCCATTAAGTTATCTACTGAATAAGTTCCACTCAGCCTCCAGTTCATTATTTGTGTGTGTGTGTGTGTGTGTGTGTGAGCGCCATTTTTTCCTCCCAACTTTGATGCTACTTTATTGTGTGTGTGTGTGTGTGTGTGTGTGTGTGTGTGTGTGAGTGCGTGTGTGCCAGTTGAGCACCCAAGTGTGTGTGTGTGTGTGTGTGTGTTGCTGCTCGACTCCCAATCCAGATGCCAGTTTGCAGAAGATGGCTGACAGAGCTTCCATGAGCCAGCTCCACCATCTGGACTAAACTGTGTCACTGTGTGTGTGTGCGTGCGTGCGTAAGCTATTGATTCTCAATGTGTGTGTGTGTGTGTGTGTGTGTCCTACATTAGAAACAGAGGAGGAGAGGTATTTTGTGTGCGTGTGTGTGTGTGTTCACACACACATTCACATACGCAGCAATCAGAAAATCAGTTGGTCGGTCAGATGCTACACACACACACACACACACACACACACACACCTATACAGTTATATCAGTTCTAACATCTATGGGATAAGATAGTACTTCATTTATAATATATGTCTGCATACACTGATTATAATGTGCATCCTCAATAGCTTTGGGTGTCAATCATACACTCACTCACACTCACAGACACACACAAACACCCCACACCTATACACTCATATCAGTCAACACTTCACATTACATCAATATGCTTGTCTGCATACACTGATTATAATATATATGCATGAATGTCGATCACACACACACACACCTATCATGCATCCTCTAAAGCTCTTTGTGTCAATCAGTTAGCCTGGCTGGGCCAAACTGTTTGACGCCGACACACACACACACACACTGCTAATCCTAAATCTCCTCCCTTTTCTTCTTACAGCAGTGAAAACATCGCCCTCAATGACCATAATCCAGAGAGCTGTGTGACGTGTGTGTGTGTAAAACATCACCCAAGGTGGTAATCCAGAGAGTTCTGTGACAGGTGTGTGTAAAAACAGTGTTTTGACCACATATTGGATGTGATTTAAATGCTTTTAATCAGCACTAATAAACTGAATATTGGACATATGTGAATATTTCGAAAGGTTTTAAGCATTACTAAATATAAAGGCATATATGAATATTTCAGGCTACCTTCAGTTACTTTCTCAAACCCCAAAGTTGCACAGTAATGGCAAGTGACGATTAAGGTGTCGATCACGGACAGAGCTGTGTGTAACAGAGCTGCATCTATGGCCAAGGTTTCTTCCTAAAAATGAATTATTAGGTTTCGTTTTAGAATTATTCGTTTTTCCTTGCCCGTTAACTCATGGGTGCTCCCCATACTGTCTGTAAAGTGCTGCGAGACAATGTATTGTATTTGAGCGCTCTACAAAAAAATAAATTGAATTGAATTGTGTCCCTGTTTTCCAAGGTTGTAGGTCCAAGACAGAGCTGTGAGTGTGTGCGTGTGTGTGTGTGTGTTTTCCAAGGCTGTAGATCCAGGACAAAGGTGAGAGTGTTCCAAGACTATAGGACCAGGACAGGGCTGTGTCCACCACCCACTTTACTTCTCTTGGCTGGAGGGGTTCCTACTCATTTGTCTATGAAGTCATTTTCATCATTTGGAAATCATTGTCATTAAAAAACTTTTTGGTTTCCCCTAAAAGGATTGATTATCAAAATCAGTATTTTTTGAGAAATTAATATCACTCTGTAATAAGCAATTTTTGTAGTTGTTTGTAGCCAGTCACTGGTAAATTGATATTGCCATCCAAATGGCGCATCAATCTGTGGGGGTAGTTTTCTTTTTCGTTTGGTGGGTGTGTCAGAGATGTGTGTCACCCTATCATTATTGAGGTGTATCAAAAAAAATCTGTATTCAAGCAAGGTAAAATTCTCTGTCTAGTAAAAGAAGCCACGCATCAGAGCCTTGTCACCACCTTGAACAGGCATTATTTTTCTACACAGGCTGTCGCTCATATTAAACTGGTCTCTCGATTGCTCCGAAATCACAGTGCTGATGAGGCTCTGGTTCCAGGACAGAGCTCGGTGTGTGTGTGTGTGTGTGTGTGTGCTCCAAAGCTTCCATAGATTGCAGATGAAGCTGGGGATTTAGCATTTCATTTAAGCATCTGTTTGTTACCACCACTTCAATTCCCATCATCCTACCTGGGTAGTAAAAGAACACACATACACACACACAAAGGCCAATTTATCTAAATATAGGGTGTAATTTGTCCGCATTTTAAGTAATTTTTGCTCAAACCACCCACCCATACAAACACACACACAGACACACATTCGACTTTACTTCTAGTCAATTTGGCTTCAGAAATCTCTGCTTTTGCAGCAGCCAGACACACACACACACACACACACACACACAGAGACAAAAACTGCAGGCCAGGGTAGTAATCTTGTTTCCCACTGTGTTTATTGATAAGTTCTTTCCTATGAGGTGAACTAGAAAACACCACAGGAGCAGTTTATACAAAACATAGAAAAACAGCAAGAAATTAGAGCAATCATACCGCGCACACACACACACACACACACACACACACACACACACACCTCCTACTGACAAGCACAAATCATTCAAAACACAGTGTTTGGAGCTGGAGATGAGAGAGACGGCTGATCCCTGTTTGCAACTTCATTGGAAAACATACACAGTATAACCTAAACCAGGAGGTGGTTGCTTGATCAGACACTCAGACACGCACACACACACACACACACACACACACACACACACACACACACACACACACACACACACTCTTCTGCTGAACAACAGGATATGCTGCAAGGTCTCTCAAACAGAATTGCACATAAAGGTGGCTACAGACCAAAGATCTGTGACGAGACGGACTGTGATGTTCTAAAAAGCAGTGACATTCTAAAACTCAGAAACTGTGACTGCGTCGTGGCCATTCAGTCTGAATTGGGCGGACTTGAGAGACTTCCAGATTATGCCCTGTGCAGTCTGTCCTGTGTGGAGGGCAGCAGGATAGGAAACCACAACAACATGAGAGGAAAGACTTATTGCAGACGAATCTGCCATGACAATTAGCCTCCATTATAAACAATGGAACTGGCTACATCAGACCCGACAGTGAAGTAAACATTCTAAAAATAGACTATTCACTTCAATGTGTTTTTCATGAAACTCGATTTGATGCTACCATAACTCATCCTGAGTGAGATTAATGACAGACTGGACATCTAGCATCCAGCAGTGCCAATGGGGCTTTGGGAATGTTCAGGGCAGCTAGGCAAATATTCACCTTATTCTGCACGTAAACATGGGGGCTGACATGACGATTGTCTTTCAACATCCGGTCTGGCAACACATTGGCTTAGCGTTGTGATATTTGGTGTTTTAACAGTCTGATATGTGTGGTTTTACTATGAAGTTGCGCTCATTATGTTATATGATATTTTCAACATTAAAAACAGGTGTTCCCATGGTTACAATAAGCACTTTTGTTATCGTGGTATTTCATGAATATTACGTGGATGTGAATAAGAGGCAAGTGGCTAACGGAAGTTTCAAGACAATCGGTGGACAATCGAGGCAGAAAAAAACGACAAAAAGGGGCGGGGCAGAATAGGGTGAATACTGCACAGTGTTGCTTTATTGGACTCGAGAGAGACTAAGGCCAGGGCTACACCGGATGCGTTAAGTTAAGTGTTAAGTCGAGTTCCATCAAAAATACATTGAAATGAATGGTGAATAGAATTTAGAATGTTGACTGTTTTGCCGCGTCTGGTATAGCCACTTCCATTGTATATAATGGAAGCTAATAGTTACGGCAGATAAGTCTTTGACTTGACGCATCCAGTGTAGCCTCCCTGTAATACATTTTCCGGCTGATGGACAAACACTAAAAAATAACCCCCAGCCCCATATCTCTCTCTCTCTCGCTCTCCCTTACATACACACACCATCCTGGTCCTCCACCTTTGGCCTTGTGTCTCAGAACATAGGAGATCTCTCTCTAGCTCTCTCTCTCTTTTTCTCGCTCACACACACACACACACACACACACACACACACACACACGCTCTCATTACTGTTACTGGTGTCCTCTTCTGCTGGTATTGAAAGTCTATGGAGCACCGAAGCAGAGTCTGGCCACACAAGGCCTGGGATGGGACTCTGTCTGTGTTCACTGCGCAGCTGTGTCTGGAAGTAGCCACTGTTTGTGTCTTGTTAGGTTCTGATAGCTGCTCTTTGAGGATTCATGTTCTGTGTGTGTATGTGTGTGCGTGTGTATGAAGAAGCAGGCTCAGTCCAGGCCTTCTTAGGTTCTGATGGCTTCTCTGTGTTCTCTGAGGGTTCATGTTTTGCTTGTGTGTGTGTGTGTGTGTGTGTGTGTGTGTGTGTGTTCATGAAGAAGCTGGCTCTGTCCGGGCTTTTTTAGGTTCTGAAGGCTTCTCTGTGGGTTCATGTTTTGCCCCATTAACAGACCCCGCCTCCTTAGAGTCATCCTGTGTTTTCATTGGCTCAGAGCTGCTGTCCGTCACTGATGAGGGCTCTCTCTTTAAACGCCTGTCCAAGGGTGGGTCTTCCTGCTCTTGTTTGACCTCCTCTTCTGTCTTCATCCCTCCATCCTTCTCATCCTCCTCTGATCCCTTCTTCTTCTCCTCTTTCTTCACCTCTGTTTTGAGTTTGCTGAGGGGCGGGAAGAAGGGATCGCCGGGGGAGGTCTCACACAGTGTTGGCCCCTCCCACTCAGGGATGTCCAATCCCAAGCGCTTCATCAGCTGAGTCATCACCTCATCCACGTAACCATGGATACGCAGGTCGATGTGCTTGTCCTGGGACAGGGGAGAGATGATTGACAGCTGTCA
>JAODXP020000034.1:1746509-1751703 GCA_027497455.2 Sardinella longiceps
ACACACACACACACACACACACACACACACACACAATCCCTCCATACGGATGGAATTTTGATTTGTGTGTGTGTTTGAACACAAACGTGTGTGTGTGTGTGAGTGTGTAAGCATCTTTCCCTCTTTCACGCAGAATTTAAAGTCAGTGTGTACGCATGTGTATGTGCATGTACGCTACACAAGTTTCCTTCTTTGACGTAGGATATTAACAGTCAGGAAGCATGCATGCCTCTCTCTCTCTCTGTGTGTGTGTGTGTGTGTGTGTGTGTGCGCGCATGTTTCTCTCCTTCATGTGGGATATTAACAGTCAGTGTGCATGTATCTCTCTCTCTATGTGTCTGTGTGTGCGCGTGTGTAAGTGTCTGTGTGTGTGTTGTCTCTGATGGGAGATGTAATCGGAGAGCCGGCAGCAGCCTGTTGATCTGGACGGAAGATCATGAATATCACCACCTGATGGCCTTTGTGTTCCCCAGACACTCATTACACACACACACACACACACACACACACACACACACACACACACACACACACACACACACACACACACACACACACACACAGAAGCGTGGGCTGTGATGTTTGTGTTGAGGATTGAGCCTGCATGTTAAGCAGTCAGAGAGATATTCTATCCTGTGAGAAAATAATGGGAGAATACTGATGGCGTAAACACACACCCACACACACCTACACCCATTCAAAACACACACACTCTCTCTCTTGCTGTCAAACAAGCATCATACCCCAGTAATCTTTTAAGCCTTAGCTTCATAAAATCACAATGCTCTTTTTTAATAATGCAATGCTTAATAAATAAAGCCCATCACTTTGTCAGGACTTCCCACTAACTTGTCAAATAAACATGCAAATAAACCAGATCCATTCGAAACATGCAAAAAAACGAGTACCATTCTAAACATATGAATAAACGAGTCTCATTCTAAACATACCATACCAATAAACGAGTCTCATTCTAAACATACCATACCAATAAATAAACAAGTCCCATTCTAAACAGCCGGTCTCCGACATAGAAATACAAATAGAGTCGCAGTTGTCACGGCTTGGCTCAACAGCCGTGGCAAAGAAGGACGCAGCGCAAGCAAAATAGCAAAAATAAGTAATTTATTAAATAAATAATGAAAAATCAAAAGCAACAAAGAACTAAATACCAATGGAGTATGGTAGTCAGTAAGGTCAGCGGTGTAAAGTGAGTGCATGGATGTGTGGATAGTATTGTGAGGGGTGTTGCGTGTAAAGCAAAAGGGGAGAAAAGGAAGCTCCAACGGGGAAAAGGGGAGAACTGCTTTTAAGAACATCAAGGAGACACCGGGCCCAGGTGTCTCCAATGATTGAACATGGGCTGCAGCCGCACCTACGTGAACACAAAACACAAGAGACAAGACAGGCACATAGGCGGGGCCAGCAGACCATCACACCCCCTCCCACAAAAAGCGGGCTCCATAACGGAGTCCCGCCCCAAACTACAGGGCTAACAAATCATTAACAAAATAAGAAATTTAATAATGCAAATAAAGTGGCATTCTGAAACACCATAACACCGCAAAACATTAGATCAGCAATATGGAAAAGTTAGGTCCTACAGCTCAACACATAGGCTAAGCTACTATGCTACCCCATTCCTTTTACCCCGCAAACATAACCTGAGGTCTCTGTCCCACCTATTACCTCCTTCACCACCTTCCACTCAGCAACCGGTGCTGGAAGCATTTAAGAGTACAAAGATGGACAGGTAAAACTGACAGAAACTATATGTGAGAAGTGGCAACAGCGTGTCTGCAACCACGCTGCCACCCCCCTCACACAGGATGTCAGGCATAGGGATAGGGTATGAACGTAATAAATTAACATGAAAAAGCTGAACACTTTTCATGCGCTCAGGAGTAGCTAACAAACAATACTGGCTAGACACTTGTTTTAATACCATGTATGGTCCAGAAAATTTTGCCTGACAGGAGGCCTGAACAAGAGACAAGGCCAGCACTTGGTCTCCTGGCCTGAAGGAACACTCTACTGATCTGCCATCAGACCGAGACACCTTTAGATCTGAGCTCGTCTGAAAACATGCAGAATAAAGGCGACCTCTAAAGCCATTCACAAAACCAATCAAATGGTCTGGTGGCACCGACTGACTGCAAGCACCCATTAACACAGAAAACTGCTCAGAGGCCACTCTATTAAGGGAAGACCCAAAGAGTTCACTCGCCACCTCCCTGGCAGCAAGCACTAACCACTGCAGACAGCTTTCCCAAACATTGCCAAGCTCAGAACAATACATTTTCAATAGAGACTTTATCGTCTGACAAAAATGCCCAAATGCCCCCTGACAACGCACATGAGACACTGAACCATGAAAACGTAGGTGCCTTAACACCTGCTGCAAACATGAAAAGGCAGACTTGAACCACTAGCCTGAATGGTCTTTGGAGTACCGAAATCTTGAAATGTGTTGGGAAAGTGCAGAACACACAAAGCTCTGAGACACTCCAAACATTGGATACACGGCCAGACAGCCAGTGGCCTGACAAACCACTGAAAGCATATAGCTAGAACCAGATTGTGACTGCACTAAAGGACCAATACAGTCCACAACAATATTCTCAAACAAGGCAGACTCAAAGTTATTCTGGTCATACAACCCATTTTGTGATGAGTTCGTTGGCTCATCAGCCACCAGCTGGCTGGGAGACGACTGTTCAGGAAGGGAACCTGATTGAAAATCTGGAGAGATTGAAGGTTCCAGTGCCACACGAGTTACCGTGCAGGCCGGCAAGGTCTCAGAGCAACCTTCATTAGGCCTCTGCCCTAGACAAGACAATGAAAGAGCCTCAGTAGGCCTAGGTGGATCAACAGGAGCGTGTACACCCCAGCAATTGGGCGCAGCCAATCCTGCTCCATTTACTTGTAAATCTGGAACATATGCATGTTTAGGCTTTAACTTGAAACAATCAGCTTCAATGTGACCACGTTTATGGCAAAAATTGCAAACCTTGTCTGACCCGCTAGTCCTATGACCAGACTGAAATGCCCCAAACGAGCTGCTAGAAGTATCAGAAAATGAACCATCACAACCACCAGGCTGAGAACTGCGATCATAATTTGAATGTATCAAAACATAGTCATCCGCTAAAGCCGCAGCATCAGCTGCCGTGCGTGCTTTCTGCTCTGAAATATAAGTGGCAACATGATGAGGAACAGAGTTTTTAAACTGCTCAAGCACAATTAGATCGCAGAGATCATTAAAGTCAGAGACCTCAACAGAAGCACACCAGCGATTAAAAGAGGTTGTTAAATCACGTGCAAATTCTAGATGGCTTTGTTGTGGACCTCTTTTCCACGATCTAAACTTCTGTCTATAATGCTCTGGAACACGCTCATACACCTTCAATATTGCCGCTTTAACTTTAACATAGTCTTTACTATCATCCGTGGACAGCGCTGAAAAAGCCTCCTGAGCTTTGCCAGTAATGACGCACTGAAGCATCAATGCGCGTGCGGAATTGGGCCAGCTGCGTGCATCAGCTAAACGTTCAAACAGCAGAAAAAACGTATCAGGATCACTCTCCGAAAATTTAGGAACAAGGCGTAAATTACCCCGAACATCAAAACCATCAGGCTGGTCAACAATAGGTTGAGAGCCTGAACTCAATCTAGGTGACGACGGAATTTTGTCCTCGCGGAGAACCTGAAGTTTATGTTCAAGATCCAAACGGGTCTGCTCTGTCTCTTGATGCAACTTTTCCACTGCGAGATCTTTTTCAATGGCAGCATCCACTTTATACTTTTCATGCTCAATCTGTAATAACAACAACTCCTTACGCTGTTCAAAGCTTAAGCCCTCCACTGATACAGACAGCGGGGGCGTAACGTTAACAGATTCACGCTCTTCCAAAATACCGTTAGCAATCAAATTACTTTTAACAATTGACTTAACCTTATCCTTTGCGAACTGACTGCTCACATCAAGTTTGTAATGTTCAGCCAAATGTAACAACTGATCTTTCTTATACTGATCTAATAACTCCTCCGACGGAGAAGCAATAAATTCTTCCACTGTCGGTGGCGGCATTATAACGTTAACACTTTACGCAACGCTAAACAAAACAAAACAAACTTAATCAAGTGGAATGTGTGACTTCAAGCAAAAAGCCCCCCAGACTGAAGGCTAAACTAGCAATGCGTGCCTCTCTAACTAACTAAAGCCCCACAACTATATCTATTTATGCTGCGGCCTAGCTCTTCATGCAGTTACTGGCGGTGGGAACATTAAGTGCACAAGCCCAGTGGAGGAGAAAAGCAACCAGAAACTGGCGACTTCGCTCACACCATGGATACACTCCCGAGACAACTGCTCTAACCGCTTTCACCACAACACTAAACCAAACCCCGACGAAGTCCAAAGGGACAACGCCGCTTCGCCTAACAAGGGACAAACATTGCTACAAACTTAATAAGAAATGCTGAAGTCAAACACCCACTTACCTTAAATGTCGCGCAGAGAGGTCGAGCTTCCAACAAATCAAACAAACTAAGCTTTAATTCAAAATTATCTTTACAAACGCTGCGTCTCTTCAAACAAAAGACAACTCCCGTTCCGACAGTAGGCCGGCTGCTACACCTGTGCGGAACCTAAGGGAATCCCTACTATCAAATGACGTGATATATGACGACACGCCATTCACAAAAATCGACCTGCAGCACTCGCAAAACAAAAGCGGTGAACTACGATGTCCAATTTAGAAAACACTTTTAACTTAACAAGAGCGACGCAGGTTTAAGTTTGGACGGCCCCCATTTGTCACGGCTTGGCTCAACAGCCGTGGCAAAGAAGGACGCAGCGCAAGCAAAATAGCAAAAATAAGTAATTTATTAAATAAATAATGAAAAATCAAAAGCAACGAGGAACTAAATACCAATGGAGTATGGTAGTCAGTAAGGTCAGCGGTGTAAAGTGAGTGCATGGATGTGTGGATAGTATTGTGAGGGGTGTTGCGTGTAAAGCAAAAGGGGAGAAAAGGAAGCTCCCACGGGGAATGGGGAAAACTGCTTTTAAGAACATCATTGAGACAACGGGCCCAGGTGTCTCCAATGATTGAAGATGGTCTGCAGCCGTGCACCTACGTGAACACAAAAGACAAGACAGGCACATAGGCGGGGCCAGCAGACCATCACA
>JAODXP020000034.1:1751803-1799006 GCA_027497455.2 Sardinella longiceps
TAATGATAAGTGCTGTCGACATCAAAAGCCCTTTCCTAACTGATGTCAGTTGTGTGTCATATCTTCATTAAAGACATTGAATATTAACCAGAATTTCTGTAAATGCTCCATCATTAGTCATTGGACAAATTTCAACTGGAGTCCTTGTCAAGATATTGTGATCACATTTGTAACATATTGTAGAAAATCAGAGGTTAAAAGTATAAGAGTCCAAACAGACAAGAGAAAAAAAGCTAGATCAATTCAAAAATCTTACACGCAAGTAGACAAGGACAACTTCAGCATACTCTCAGCAGGGTCTGGGGTCGGTGTTATAAACTGGTTAAATCTAAAGCAGGTGGATTTGATCTGGCAGGAATAAACAAGAAATGCATAATTCATTGTGATTCATTCAAATATTGTAAATTATATAGTCCTTTTTAAAGTTTTGCAAACACCACAGTGCTTGGTTTCATCTTCTAATAGAAAATTGGTTTGTGAATAGTAGTTAAGGAATATACCGGAGTAAGTTTAAGCATAGTCCTGCTGCACGAGCCTTCTCACAGCAATATAGGCAATTTTGCATAAAACGAAAGAATTTCGAACAGCATAGGCCTAACGCGAACGTGAAACACTTTACATTGAGTCAATGTAACCTCGGATCTTACTTTCGGTTTCCAACAGCCAGGTCCCATTGATTCAGTGTAAAGTGCCTGTTCGCTTCTGCGTTCGGTCTGTGCTGTATCAAATTATTTTTTTCCACTCGCTAACTAGCGCATTTAGCAAGCTCTTTCAACAGGGCTATGCTTGAATTCACTCCGGTACTCTCCTTTAAAGGTGCCCCGCCACACAAAGCCGTTTTTACCTATTGCTTTTGGTATACAATAGTTCTACAGTACAGACCAAAAGTTTGGACACACCCCTCATTCAAAGCGATTCATTTATTTCCAGGACAATTTATATTGTAGATTCTCACTAAAGGCATCACAATTATGAATGAATACATAAGAAATTATGTGCTTAACAAAAAAAGTGTGAGATTATGACAAACTTTTGGACCTGAACCCGGTCAAGATGGTTTGGGGTGAGCTGGACCGCAGAGTGAAGGCAAAAGAGCCGACAAGTTCTTAGCATCTCTAGGAATGAATAACTGTTCAAGACAGTTGGAAAACCATTTCAGGTGACTACCTCTTGAAGCTCATCCAAAAAATAAAAAGAGGACAAAGCAGTTATCAAACTTCATCTATCATACTTCGATGAAACAAGAATATAAAACATGTTTTCAGTTATCTCACACTTTTTTTTATTAAGCACATAATGCCACGTGTCCATTCATAAGTTTGTTTATTTTGTAGATTGTCACTGAAGGCAACAGTCATGAAAATAAAGTAAATAATTTAAATTCTACTCAAGTAAAAGTAAAAGTAATCAACAAAAAATCTACTCAAGTAAAAGTAAAAATTACTTCATTTAAAATTTACTTAAAGTACAAGTTACTTAGTTACTTTCAAGTATTTGATATTATTAAAAAATCATAATCAAAAGCAATGCTAGGGTGTAGCTTGGTTGCTTTAGCAACCCCAAGAATTCATAAACCACCTGCTCAGTAACCACAATCAAACTCGTTGTTATAGTTAGGGAAAGATATGAACTTTTTTGAAAATCTGTGAACTAATTTCTTACCAATAGATTTTTTTACCATGTATTCTTACAGGTGTCTAGAGACACCTCACAATTTATCCACGGCCAAATCCCATGGGAATCTCCTGGACAGCCTGTCAAAGTTAGGGTGCCCAGAAGGCCTATGTAATAATCGGAATGCGACAGATTGAGAAAAAGGAAAAATCTATTGGTAAGAAATTAGTTCACAGATTTTCAAAAAAGTTCATATCTTTCCCTAACTATTATGAATGAATGAATGAATGAATGAATGTTTGTTCAATGACATTACAGTAACCAAAGGGTAGTTGCTGTGTAAAGCCCCCCTTCTCACATTTCTTAAAAACAAATGTGTACGTACAGTGTTATTTACAAGTAATACAACAGCTACTGTAGATGGCATGACCGAGAGAGCACTTACATTGGCCTACATGCCAATCACAATTCATAAGGTTTTCTATCTTTTAGATAAGAAATGTATTCAATCCTAGAAGTTGTAGATTAGGTATCAGACTTTTAATCTCATTCTGACCAGGCAACCATAACAGTGACAGTAATCAGCCCAGCCAGTTCACATCTTATGGCGTGACTTGTTAATTTTGGCATCTTGAGAGTGCTAGAATAAGGTAGCCGACTAGCTTTGAGATTTTACATATTGATGGTATTCGGGCTACCCTAACCCTGGCTAGACTCATATTGACCTGGACTGAAGCAATGGTTATACTGACTGACAACATTCCTTGGCCAAGGATTTCCTTTGCTTTTGAATTAATCACTTCCACAGGTTGCTTGGCTATTGTCAACATTTACAAGAAGCAGAGTCAGCTTTAAGCTACAGTAAATAGTCTGTATTAACTTTCGATTCAAGCCAAATGTTTTTTCCTCACATTGATTTTTTTACTCAGTAATCAGGGAGGTTTCAAAAAAGTAGTGAAGTACAAAGTACAATACTTGCCTCAAAATATACTCAAGTAAAAGTAAAATTACCTATTTAAAAAAATACTTAAAAAATTACGAACTACTCAAAAAAGCTACTTAATTACAGTAATTTGAGTAAATGTAATTAGTTACTTTCCACCTCTGGTTTCCGCAACAAATTCATAGGCTCGATGGCACCATGCATTGTCACATTTTTTCGTTATGTCAAGATGCCAGTAATCTAAGATATCATAGTAGGCTAATTCAAACATGATCTGATTACATTAAAATTATTATTAAAAAAGTAAGTCTATAATGTGGTTATCTCCTGCTGTCATGCTTTCCGTCTGCCTATGCTATTGGGTCGTTATTTCTACAGTTCCACACTCAACGAAGATCTCAACACTGAATTATAAAGGCTGTCTCATATAGACGCCTGTCTCAGATGCAAGCCGGTGCACTTTGGCAATTTGGGAAAATAAAAGCCCGGGCTATTATTTGGAGTTTTACGGTACCAGTAAATGAAAGTAATGATAACTGCTGGCACTTACTGTAAAATGTCATTGTTTCAGAACAAAAATTGTCATATTATTTTACATAGGCTAAGTATTATCTGGACAGTAGTTTTGAAATTAACTATTCAGATGAGAAATGTTTTCCCACAAATCATAAATTAAAACTGTAAATTGAGTGTCGCCTAAACTCCCTGAAGCGTGTTGGGTGTTGAGTTGTAGCTGGTGAATCAGCAGGGAGAAGTGAGAGTGGGATGCAAATGCAGGCCTGTGGGTTGAGTCGTGTTTAGAGACACAGAGGAAGAAGAGCTGCAGCTGAAATGAAGGAGAGGAGAGATGCTGCTCCTCCACTGGCTTGGGCACAGAGACTCTACTACCCATCATGCACCTCCTCCTCACCTCCTCTCCTCATCCCTTCTTCTCTCTCTCTCTCTCTCTCCCTCCCTCCATCTCCCCTGTGTGGTGTGTAGCTGACACTCGGCCCAGCCTGACGCTGCTTCCCCTCCAGTGAGGAGCTGCAGCAGGGGAAGGCCACCCTGGTGTGCCTGGCCACCAAGGGCTTCCCCGGGGACTGGAGGCTGAGCTGGAAGGTGTCGGGGAGCAGCAGCCGCTGGGAGGGGAGCCAGAGCCCTGCGCTCCTGGAGAAGGACCAGGGCCTCTACAGCTGGAGCAGCAGCCTCACCCTCACCCAGGACCAGTGGAGGAAGGCGCCAGCCATCACCTGTGAGGCCACCCAGGGCAACCAGCAGCCCGTCAGCCTGGACATCAGCCCGGCAGACTGTGTCTACTAGAGATACACACAAGCTTACACACACACACACACACACACACACACACACACACACACACACACACACACACACACGCAGATGTTGCTATCAATGAAAATATAATATTCTTTTATTCTGATCAATGTCTCTGTAGTTTTGCTTTCTGTATGGCGCTATTGTAAAATAAAGAATCAAAGATTCTACACAAACATTGTGTCTCATCTTATCAGTATGTGAATTAAATGAACCTAACAGTGTGGTGACATGATAATGAACAGGATGTCAATCCCTACAAGAAATCGAAGAATAGATAAATAAAAACACAATAAGTTCTGACAATGCAACAATAATTTAAAAAATCTTATCATAGTTTGAATTTAAAGTTTTGCAACTGGAAGGGGAGACACAATTTCTCAAATGAATCTTTGTTACCCCCCACTGGTAGTTGCTTGCAACAGCAGCTGTGATACCAGTTATGGAAATACACTGTTGTGAGGGAGCCTACTCTTGTCATCCTCTAAAAAAATTGAGTGATAATCAATATTTTGAATTAACTGTAAAGCACAGTCTCTTCTTATGTCTGGTTGAGTGGAGTTTGCTGTGGCTGTGGTGACTACTGATACTGTAACTCCTCCCCTCCTGCAGTGAGCAGAGGAGCCTGTTGGAGGGGAGGTTTTTGTACGGGTCTGTATCACTGTGTGAACGAATCCTTATCCACATCTGCAGCGCTTTCATCATGATAACTCTGGCAGTAATAAACTCCTGCATCTTCTGCTTGGATATTACTGATAATCAGGCTGAAGCCAGTCTTGGATCCAGACCCACTAAAGCGGTCTGAGGTACCAGAGAAACGATGACTGACCCAGCGGATCAGTAGTTTAGGAGTTTCCCCAGGCTTCTGTGAGTACCAGGCTAGGCAGTCATAAGACACACCACTGGGCCCACAGTTGTAATACACAGCCTTGTTAAAGTTGCAGTTTATGGTGACTGTTTGTCCTGTAGTGGTGGAAATATCTGGACTCTGAGTCACAGAAATCTCCCCTGTGGATGCTGCAAATATAGGAAATATTTAAATTACACAGATAAAAACAGTTTAAGATTATTTGTTAACTCTCTCAGTCCATTATTTTTACAATAACCTGATCTCACTTTGGATGCAGCAAGTGAGAGCAATGATGAAGATGTTGACTAAAGTCATGGTTTCTCCTTTACTCAAGCTGACTTGTGCAGTTTCAGCTCCAGTTTGCTTTAAAGAATCGGTGTGCATTCAAGTGTGCTGTAGCCATGCAAAGTGTCCCCACATGTACTTCCTGTTTGAAAACAGAATATGAACACACCTGTGGGAACGGCAGCATCTGAGTAATGAAATTAATCATGCATACTGTATGTGCACAATTCTTCTTCTTTCTATTCTTATTTTAAGCGAGTAAGCAGAGGCACAGTGAAAAATGTTGGGACCTAAAACACTGATTTCACGTAATATTCCAATTTTCTCGGGTGCCCCTTTCTGTGCCAGGCCCTTAGAACCATTCTAACCCCCCACCTCTGGAAATGAGCAAGGGTTTTGCAGTAAGTCAATTATCCACCAAGTCATTGTTTAGTATTACAGCATTTATCAGATGATGTGAGATTAGACCCAGTAATGAAGGGTGACAAAGTTAGTTTTCTTGTCAGTGTGTTGGCCACTGTGTCGACTTCATTGTGTGTGTGTGTGTGTGTGTGTGTGTGTGTGTGTGTGTGTGTGTGTGTGTGTGTGTGTGTGTGTGTGTGTGTGTGTGTTTAATCACATAATCTGTATTTAATGTTAGTGTGTTCAGACCCTCATGTCAGGGTGTGTTCATTAGACAGAACTATTTGTCTAGCAGAGACAGTCACTTTGTCACTTCTCTGTTAATGTGTTCAGTGTGACTGCTCAGTGTGTGTGTCAGTGGATAAGGGGTGATTATGCACACAGTGAGCTTGAGTCTGATGGGTGGTCAGATTCCCATAACAATCTTATGTGTGGAGGGAAGACATTAGGGGCCTCATTAGACATTATGGAAATCATATAAATATCACCAAAGAGTTCAGTAGAACCAGAGAGAATATGGGAGGAAACTGCACATATTTCTACATGATCTGCGTAGTTCAGTCATCAGCAGCAGCTCTGCACCTGTTCTCAGATCAGTCTGCTGAGGACTCTGATCCTCTCCAGCTGAGGGAGGTTTTTGTACGGCGCTCTAACACTGTGTGAACGGAAACTGATTACACTGCTGACAGTAATAATCTGCTGCATCTTCAGGCTGGACTCCTGTAATGGTCAGAGTGAACTGTGTATCAGATCCACTCCCACTGAACCGATCTGGAACACCAGACTGGCGGTTTGATGCATACCAGATCAGGAGTTTAGGAGCTTCTCCAGGTTTCTGGGAGTACCAGTTCAAACAAGTACTAACACTTTCACTTGCTGTGCAGCTGATAGAAACAGATTGTCCAGACTTAACAGACTTTGATGAGGGGGACTGAGTCAAAATTTTAATTCCAGATGATTCTGTTGATGAAAGAAAGTTAGATGTTAAAAATAAAACATTTTAAAACAAATGCAATTTTAGCCGATAAGAGACACATAGAGTACTTCACCTTGAGCCATGAGCCCCATAGCTAGCAGTAGAACAGTGAGATACATCATCTTTGCGGCTCTTGTGAGTAAAACACTGAGGGTTTCTGATCCTGACAGACTCTTAAATTGTGCTGCCTGTTATATCTCAATGCAAATTCAACACACACACACTCACACACACACACACACACACACACACACACACTGGCTTTAAACTTGCCATTGAAAAAGCAAAAGAGCCCTAACTAAAATTAAATGGTGCTTAAGTTTCACCTAATTGAGATTTTCTAACTCTTACATTTTAATATTGAATGTTTTTTTTTGTTTGTTTGTTTTTACACCAGTAATCATGTGACAAATAAACAGTAGGCCTATGTGAAGAGTCATGTGTAGATATACAAAGTTGGCTACTGTAGGTTGATTATGTACATCTCTAGTATATTGAAATGAAAATAATACAATTATTTGCTAATTTGAAATCAGTATTTCACACTAGATCAGTATAGTGTATCTCTAGTATACTCTTTCATTTAAAAAAATGTAAAGCACCTGTCTGTGTACTTTAGTGCGCTGGAGTGTGCAGGAGGTTTTTGTACGACTGTTTAACGAGTCTGTATCACTGTGGTACACGTTTGGTGGAGGAACCAGACTCTCTGTTGGAAGTAAGTAACTATTTTATTTTATTTTATTTTATTTTATTTTATTTTATTTTATTTTATTATTATTATTATTATTATTTGATTGTGTGAAACAAGGGTAAAATATCTGAAATTGGTACTCTGTGGTGATGATATGAAAATGGCAAATGGTGTTGTTTTGTACTGTATGTGCTGATTTAAACACCAATTATGATATTGAATGTACAGTAGCCTACATCTGACTAGTTACAGTAACCATCTCCATATTGATAAAAACACAATACATTCTGATGTGTGATTTTAAAGTGTTCACGTTAGATAATTACTGTTTTGTACTAATTACGGTAATGGCTGCTTGTTTTGCTGTCAAGACTTCTGGTCGCATTGAATTTACGTACTATGTTAATTAATAAGAGTTGGTAGTAAACGATGTAACACGGTTGCTGTGGACAGTTATGATCATTTCTGTCAGTTATAGACTAAGTTTTCACACCGCATATTTGAAATCGATGAAAAGTCTTTAAAGACTTCATGTAATTAAAATAGACTCAGTCTGATTGGGATACAAAGTTCCACTTAAATCTTATGGCCCTTATTCAAAACAAAAAGAACTAAGTTGAAACAATTTTCATATGAACTTGAGGTAGGCCTAATGTTTTACTTCATTGCTATGGGTGTTTCCTGTGTTTGATTTAACAGCAAGAGTTAGTATTATTAAATTAAATTCATTACTGTAACAAATTGTATTTAATTGGCAGACAATCTTCTCTGCTAAAATTTCATATTTTCACCCTGCACATTGAAAATCGATGAAAATTCTTTCATCATGTTACTAAGATGTATGAAGGCTGATTTGGATAAAATTGGATAAAATCTCTTAAAATAAAATACACAACCACTGTGCTAGTGTACACTATTTTTGACATGAGATGATGCAGTTTATTGATGTGGATGTTGGACTCTAAATATTTGAACAAGCATACTGTATATGCCAGTAAATGAAAAGTACTTCTGAAATGAATAACTCAGATGGCAAATGTTTTCCCAGAAATCATAAATTAAAACTTTAAATTCTGCCTAACCCCCTGAAGCGTGTGGAGTGTTGAGTTGTAGCTGGTGAATCAGTAGAGAGAAGTGAGAGTGGGATGCAAATGCAGGCCTGTGGGTTGAGTCGTGTTTAGAGACACAGAGGAAGAAGAGCTGCAGCTGAAATGAAGGAGAGGAGAGATGCTGCTCCTCCACTGGCTTGGGCACAGAGACTACTACCCATCATGCACCTCCTCCTCACCTCCTCTCCTCATCCCTTCTTCTCTCTCTCCCTCTCTCTCTCCCTCCATCTCCCCTGTGTGGTGTGTAGCTGACACTCGGCCCAGCCTGACGCTGCTTCCCCCCTCCAGTGAGGAGCTGCAGCAGGGGAAGGCCACCCTGGTGTGCCTGGCCACCAAGGGCTTCCCCGGGGACTGGAGGCTGAGCTGGAAGGTGTCCGGGAGCAGCAGCCGCTGGGAGGGGAGCCAGAGCCCTGCGCTCCTGGAGAAGGACCAGGGCCTCTACAGCTGGAGCAGCAGCCTCACCCTCACCCAGGACCAGTGGAGGAAGGCGCCAGCCATCACCTGTGAGGCCACCCAGGGCAACCAGCAGCCCGTCAGCCTGGACATCAGTCCGGGAGACTGTGTCTAGAGATACACACAAGCTTACACACACACACACACACACACACACACATGCAGATTTTGCTATCAATGAAAATATAATATACTTTTATTCTGATCAATGTCTCTGTAGGTTTGCTTTCTGTATGCCGCTATTGTAAAATAAAGAATCAAAGACACAAACAATGTGTCTCATCTTATCAGTATGTGAATTAAATTAACCTAATAGTGTGGTGACATGATAATGAACAGGATGTCAACCCCTACAAGAAATCGAAGAATAGATAAATAAAAACACAAGAAGTTCTGACAATGCAACAATAATTTAAAAATCTTATTATAGTTTGAATTTAAAGTTTTGCAACTGGAAGGGGAGACACAATTTCTCAAATTAATCTTTGTTACCCCCCACTGGTAGTTGCTTGCAACAGCAGCTGTGATACCAGTTATGGAAATACACTGTTGTGAGGGAGCCTTGTCATCCTCTAAAAAAATTGAGTGATAATCAATATTTTGAATTAACTGTAAAGCACAGTCTCTTCTTATGTCTGGTTGAGTGGAGTTTGCTGTGGCTGTGGTGACTACTGATACTGTAACTCCTCCCCTACTGCAGTGAGCAGAGGAGCCTGTTGGAGGGGAGGTTTTTGTACGGGTCTGTATCACTGTGTGAACGAATCCTTATCCACATCTGCAGCTCTATCATCATGATAACTCTGGCAGTAATAAACTCCTGCATCTTCTGCTTGGATATTACTGATAATCAGGCTGAAGCCAGTCTTGGATCCAGACCCACTAAAGCGGTCTGAGGTACCAGAGAAACGATGACTGACATAGCGGATCAGTAGTTTAGGAGTTTCCCCAGGCTTCTGTGAGTACCAGGCTAGGCAGTCATAAGACACATCCTGCGGTCCACAGTTGTGCCACACTGCCTTGTTAAAGTTGCAGTTTATAGTGACTGCTTGTCCCGTAGTGGTGGAAATATCTGGACTCTGAGTCACAGAAATCTCCCCTGTGGATGCTGCAAATGTAGGAAATATTTAAATTACAAAGATAAACACAGTTTATGATTATATGTCAACTCTGTCTGTCCATTCTTTTTACAATAACCTGATCTCACCTTTGATGCAGCAAGTGAGAGCAATGATGATGATGTTGACTAAAGTCATGATTTCTCCTTTACTCAAGCTGACTTGTGCAGTTTGAGATCCAGTTTGCTTTAAAGAATCTGTGTGCGTTCAAGTGTGTTATAGCCACTATGCAAAGTGTCCCCACATGTACTTCCTGTTTGAAAACAGAATATGAGAAACACACCTGTAAGGAAGGCGCTATCTAAGTAATGAAATTCATCATGATCACAGGAGCGTGTCACACAGCCCTAACACTAACCAAAATTCAAAACCTAACTCTAACTAACACCCTAACTCTAACACAGCCTGTTCCAGCAACCTAGTCTGGCTTTGGCCATCCCCTTGGTCTTTAGCTTAGTAAGAGTCTGGCATTTTACCATTAACTAACGATTGCAAGCTCGAGGTGAACTCGATGTGAACTTTAGAAATTTGTAATGATTAAATATGATTTCACCCAATCACTAACGTTATGCACCAGCTTGGTCGAGAAGTAAGCTATGCAACAACAGAAACCTGACGTTATCTCTCACAGCTATCTCTCACAGCTCCCAATCCTGCTTGCTTTTTAGCGCGGTATGGAATTGATTGCTGCGAACGATGCCAATGGCCGGAATGCCAGACGGAGTCGTGAAGGGAAATGATTATTGAGCGGAGCTACGTAGGAAGGCAAAGCCAGGCCAGACTAAACCTAACCAAAATTCAAAACCTAATGCTAACCTTAAACCAAACCCTAGTCATAACCCTAAGAAATGTGGGAACATAGGATTGTGGGAACACATGGCTGTGGGAACATATGGCTGACCCCCTCGATCACAATTGTTCTTCTTTCTATTTCTACTTCAAAAATACTAATGATAACATAAGTTCAGTGAAATAATAACACTAGCATAGTTCTCCTGGAAATGGTCATGATCAGACTTGCTACAACAAAATTGTTGGAAGGAGGTTGAAGGAGCACATGTGTGTTGTCCCAAGACTTTGCATAAAAACATCTCCCAAATGAAAAAATCTCCCTCCATTGCATGGAGAGTTCCAAGGTTCCAAGGAAAACAGGAGAAAAAAATGTGGGGGGTGTCTAAGCATGCCTGCAAATGGATGGATTCATGGAAGATGGGTGGATGGGAAATAGATTAAATGTGGTTAGATGTGCTCATAAATCATTCTCTTTGAGGTAAAAGGATGTCATTTGTTTACTTTTGAGACATAACAATGTCCAGCCTACAAGTCAATTCAAAGTTTTTTGCCAATATTTGGGACCAGGTAACCTGATGTGCTTCATTTCTTTCTATTTCATGAGAGATGGAGTAGTAAGAACATACATGTAGTTGCAAACATTCATCCTCAATAGATACATCCATTACAAAGAGAGGAGAGGCCACCATAAAAACAATCTTTATATTCCTACCACAAAAGCTTTAAGTACCTCAAAAACATGCAGGGCATAATGCACCACCATTCATAACTATTCTTTTTTAGATATTTTTTGGCCTTTTTGCCTTTAATCGGATAGGACAGTATAGAGGTGGACAGGAAACAAGTGGGAGAGAGAGATGGGGTGGGATCGGGAAATGACCTCGTGTCAGACTCGAACCCCGGTCCCCGGAGTAATGGTATGACACTCTAGCCCACTGACACCCAACTCTTCTGCTTTTTGTTGACATATTGAGTTAAAGGTACAATGTGTAACGTTTTTATTGTTCACTATCAAAATCTGCTTTACCTGTTTACAAGCTTGTCCTTTCTCATAAATATTAACCACCACTATTAATTCCTTGTGTCCGTATTGGCTTGAAATTTCGCATTTGCATGCAGATTAACTGGGGTAGACTATCCATGTATTGCCGCCATCTTGGAATACGGACGCTGAAAACGCTCATATCTTTCGCGTTTTCACTCTAGACTGACAATAGACCGACATGCAGGCTACCGTAGTTGTAATACGTCATTTGAAATGCGTTGCGCTTAATTTTTCTCGAAGGCTACACATTGGGGCTTTAAGTCTACATGTGGGGATATTCAATTAATCTAAATGATCCAATTATTTAATCAGTTTAAATTATTCAGGTATTCAAGTCAGGTCTCAGGTTTGTACCATTCTATATGATGCTGTGCATAGCTAGGGTGTGTTTCAGAATTACTCATGTGATGGACACGTGTCAGTCAGTCAGAGGAAGTGAGATATGTCTTTGGTGATGCTGTACTGGTGAGACTGAGGTCATGTGCACATCCTCTCTGTAGCTGATGGTATTCACTTATGTGAAGGACATCTGTCAGTAAAACAGGAGATGTGAGATCTATTTCTACATGATCTGAGTTCAGTCATCTGTAGCAGCAGCTCTGCACCTGTTCTCAGATCAGTCTGCTGAGGACTCTGATCCTCTCCAGCTGAGGGAGGTTTTTGTACAGCGGTCTCACACTGTGTGAGTGGAAATTCATTACCCTGCTGACAGTAATAATCTGCTGCATCTTCAGGCTGGACTCCTGTAATAGTGAGAGTGTACTGTGTACCAGACCCACTCCCACTGAACCGATCTGGAACTCCAGAGTAACGAGTGTGTGATGGGTAGTGAATCAGGAGTTTAGGAGCTTCTCCAGGTTTCTGGGAGTACCAGTTTAGAACAGAAGAAACACTTTCACTTGCTGTGCAGCTGATAGAAACAGTTTGCCCAGCTGTAACAGACTTTGATGAGGGAGACTGAGTCAAAACTTTAATGCCAGCTGATTCTGTTGAAAAAATAGATAGTAGTTAAAATGTAGACTTTTGCGCAAATGCAATTTTAACAGACAATCAGGGATTGTAATGAAGATTATATTACCTTCAGCCATGAGCCCCATAGCTAGTAGAAGAAGAGAAATCATCTTTGTTGATCTTGTCTGCAAAGCACTGACATCCTTTGATACCAACAGTCACTTTTAAAGTATAAATGGAGCTGTGAATACTGCTATGCAAAAAGCTCAGACTGACACGCTCTCTCTCTCTCTCTCTCTCTCTCTCTCTCTCTCACACACACACACACACACACACTCACTCACTCTCTCACTCACTCACACACACAGAGGCAGCTTGTAAATTCTCTAGAAGGCGCTCTTCAGTCAATAGTAAGGGAGACTTCAGAGGCCAATTTCTTTCACCACTACTGCAGCCAATGACTTAAATTAATTACTTAAAACTCACAACACATGGCCTAAGTGAAATAAGTGAAGTAAGTACACAATTAAATATTGATTCAGTGAAGGGTAATTTGTCAAGGCAAGCATTACTCACTCCATATACTTACAGCATGGAAGAAAGAAAGAAAAAAGAAGCAAAGAAAATTATTTAGATACAGTATGTTTAAGCTTTCAACTTTATATAGCTGAACAGAGCAGACATTATACTATATTTAAAGATGTGAAAAAATGTTGGATACACTAATGACTTAATAAGAACTTTTTATATATAATAAATTAAACAAATAGAATTTAACAAATATTAAATAAAACTGATATAATAATAATAATGCATACAGCTTTGAATTAATAAATAATTACATATAATTTATATAAATCCTAAGCATTTTGAGAGCTCTGGAGCGTGCAGGAGGTTTTTGTACAGCTGCTTAATGAGTCTGTGTCACTGTGGTACACGTTTGGTGGAGGAACCAGACTGTCTGTTGGAAGTAAGTAACTTTAATTATTCTATAATGCAGGGAAACATTATGTATGTCTAAGATAGTCTGCTGAGAACATGGCATATTTAGTTGTTTTATGTTACAGTATATTTACTTAAACCACTAAGCCTATTTAATAATTTCTATGTACATCATGTATATCAGACCAGCTGTTCTCCTGACATCACTGTATGAGCATCTCAATACACTGATAAAACAAAATAGATTTTTGTCCAGAATTGTCCTGTATTTTATTTAAGGGTTAGTCTGTCATGACGCACATTGCATCTGCAATCTACTTTTGAAATGATACCGTAATATAATTTCTGGTACTGCGCGATGTCTAACTAACCTGTACGTTGAAAAATCTTTCATGTTACTAATACGTATAAAGACTGATTGGGAAAAAAAGTTAAATCTAATTTTGATACTTAAACCATACCTGTAATTCACAATCAATGGAATGGTTGGACATTATTTTCTGTGATAAATATTCTAACAAGCATATGAGCCAGTAATTTTTTAAAAATGACAGTTGGCTCTTCAAATGTGAGTGTTTCTGAACAAAATCCTGAAATTATTTTACATTGACTAGATATTGTCTGGACAGTAGTTTTGAAATTAACAACTGAGATTTCAGTCATAAATTAAAACTTTAAATTGTGCATTGGCACCTGACCCCTTGAAGTGTGTGGAGCGTTCAGTTGTAGCTGGTGAATCAGTAGAGAGAAGTGAGGAGCTGCAGCAGGGGAAGGCCACCCTGGTGTGCCTGGCCACCAAGGGCTTCCCCGGGGACTGGAGGCTGAGCTGGAAGGTGTCCGGGAGCAGCAGCCGCTGGGAGGGGAGCCAGAGCCCTGCGCTCCTGGAGAAGGACCAGGGCCTCTACAGCTGGAGCAGCAGCCTCACCCTCACCCAGGACCAGTGGAGGAAGGCGCCAGCCGTCACCTGTGAGGCCACCCAGGGCAACCAGCAGCCCGTCAGCCTGGACATCAGCCCGGCAGACTGTGTCTACTAGAGATACACACAAGCTCACACACACACACACACACACACACACACACACACACCACACACACACATTCACACACGTTTTAGTACAAAATAAAATTTTCAATTTCATTGTAGCTTGCATGTTTTTGATATATGCATGTTTAGTGCTATAAGTGTGATGCTATTGAAAAATAAAGATTCAAAAAGCAAATCAAAATGTTCTCTATTTTCATCCGTTTTATTTTTTTTTGTAGAAATGTGAAAATGTATATGGGCAATTCCACGAAAAAGTAAACCTCACCTTAAAACTTCAAGTCTCATCTACACGGACATACAAATTCTTTAAGAAAACTTCCAATACAAAAAAGTATTGCCTCGATGTAAATAATCATCTGAGCAAGTTTCGAAAGGATATCTATTTGTTAAATATTTTACCCTATTCAGCCATAATGTAAGTCAATGGAGGGGCTTATAATGGGCATAAGTGGGTGATAACACACACAAAGCTGCAAAGCTATCAGTTCTTTTTTATTGTTTTATTACTATTTCTGCCGCTATAGGTTAAAATCCACTATTCCCAATTGTTTTGTATCGTTTTGGAAGGTTTTTCCAGGCGTCACGTCCATAACGTCACATCCATAACGCAATTTCTCCCAATGAAAACAAACTTTTTTACATTTAAATTTGAAATTAAGTCTTTCTCTGTCTTTACTGAGGTGTCCTCTTTGGTGTGAATGTAGTAATATTTACATTTCTGTAGAAATTTCACACACTACACACCAAAAACTACTCTCTCTCAAAAGTTTTCCCGTTTTTCGTTACGTCCATAACGCAAATTGAAAGGCTCATATTCTTATAATGTAAATTCATTTTTTTTGTTTGCCTATATTCAGCCATGGAGTTTGCATAAGAATATGAACAAAATTGTGAAATACTGCTAGGTTTGCGGAGGTTATGTGGCATTTTGTTCATCAATAATGCATGAAAATGTCACGTCCATAACGCTGGAATTATATATATATATATATATATATAAATAAATAAATAAATAAATATATATATAAATATAAATATATATATATATATATACAGGGTGTGATTTCTAGGGGGGGATGGCTCAGAAATCCCCACTTCTGGTTTTGGTATCCCTCCCTCTGCTTGAATAATTTTATCTCCGGTGGGGATAACATTTATCCCACCTTGATATCTCATGACAGCAGTGACGGACTGGGATAGAGAAACGGCCCTGGCATTTTGACCCACAACGCGGCCCCGCGGCCCCAAGACCCCCCAGTACCCCCCCCCCCCCTCACGCACTAGAACTAGGTGCATGGTGCATCCTACACGTCGAAAACGGTGCGTTATAACAAGCGCACTCTGCACTCGTTGGCCCCCCCCACACAGAGAGAAATTGTGACTATTAATAAAATAGTAGGCCTAGTAAACACTGAAGTTTCAGAAACCAACCTTTAAACAACAGGCACCAGGCAAGCATCAACGTGCCTACACACACACACTATACAATCAATGAACCAACCACTTTTGATGTCCGCTTTGCTCCCGCACCGCTTCTTTACGCAAAGCCCCTTCTTAACGCTGTCCAGTGGACAGTGGCCCAGCTATATGATGACAAGACTATGAGTGGGAGTCAGTCCAACTTCTATGCTAACCAGTCCAGAGCTGAACGCAAAACAACATACCGTAGGCTACATCGATATGGCTACTAAAATGTATTTCAGCAAGACAAGCCACCAATTCGAGAGCCCATTACCAAGTCATGAAGTTAAGAATACAGTACGAATAAGAAAAACTACAACAGCCCCCAGATTACCACAAGCTAAAAAGGTTTACAGATCACATCACCTTGGCTAGTAGCGAGACTAGCCACGGACTGGCTTATGACAGTAGAAACCTTACGTGAAATAAAAAAAAGTGTCACGGCGGACACAAACGATGATTATTAATGGAAATCCTTCAGCCCCTACCTGGTCTTATTCGTAGCGTTGGGCGGTGCAACACATCTTCTAATATCCATATTTGTGTGGGCGAGAGAGCTCTGCGTGCTATTCCATGTGTGAATGGCCTTGTGATTTCTTGGCGATTGCAGAGACAAAACAACACACTTCTTCATGGTCTTCTTCCAAGCAAGCCAAGAAGCCGGCATAATAGATACTACGACATAGATTCGAACAGAACACCGTGTTTTCAGTGACAACAACCTTGAATTTATGGGACACTTCTATTTGTTGTCCGCCACACACCGTAGTGCTCACAGGAAGTTTATCGTCAGTCACTAGGGAAACGGAGGACTGAACTGATTAAGAAAATACCTGAAAAGACCACAAGATAGCAGCATCTCACCGCTTAGTGACCACCAAACACCACAAGTCAAGTCAAATGTGCTTTATTAACAATTTCCATTGCCTAAGCCTGATATGAAAGTGAAGGACAGACCAATAGGCTACAGGCTACCAAACAAACATTTATCAAAACTGGGCAGAACAACAAACATCTACCGTCAGTTTTTCTCTACAACAACAAGCTTCAGAATGTTGATGAATCTTTTACGTTCTTTTTCTTTTGGCGGGAACCGAACGTAAATGAAAATAAAAATCCCACAAAGCAATGCTTTACTACAGTTGTCTCAAACAAAAGCAAAATATAAATAGGTATAGATTTTTTTTATTATTTTGAACACTTTTACATCATTGGAATATATATTCAGGAAAAATACAACATGAAACATAATGAGACCCACCCATCAAGATGCCACCGTCCGTGTGTAATGTATGGCAGTGTCAGTGGTATAAATAGCGAAACGGTGTTAGTGGAATGCAATCTGAATAGAACTTTGAACGCAGGCAGCGTGATATTTGCATACATAGTTCCCGAATGTATGATTATGGTGCCGCAACGAGTATTGGAAGGGCCGCGATGAGTATTTAAAGAGCCGCGGCCCTTCTGGCACGTGCCCAAATGCCAGACTGCCTGCATGTGCCTGCATGACAGTATGCAAGCCATGTGATGTGAGTAAAGAACATCTAGCGCATAAACAAGCGAATTATAAAATGTAAAAAATACGTCCTGTGTCCTGAATTGCGTGCGTGACAACTGGCGAACTTTGCCGCGAACTTCAGCCTATGCGCAGGTGTTTTTTTTCTCACTGGAAAGACTAAAGCTTGGAAAACGAAAGGAAACTTTGTGATGTTATCATAGGCATAATTTAAGTTTGATATGAAATGCGTGTATTGTCAACGTATCAGGCAAAATATCCTTCTGAATCGCGGGGGATGACAATTTTTTTAGGTCATTCAGCCAGTAGTGGAAAATGACCAAGAAATGGCATAATCTAGGCAAAATGCTTCAACAATACCCAAGGAATGCCTAGCTGACCCTGCATTGGCTATTTTTATGCTCAATGCCCTGGCTTTCCTCACATTTGCAAAAACCAAATTGTTTAGGTTACAGTCTCCAGCGCCCTATACTGCGCATACCGTCGGATCCAACGAATGACTTGGGTCAACACATCTCTGAGATATCAAAGTAATTTGGCTATTGTCGGCAACATTAAGCAATGTAATCTGCAGCACTTTATTTAACTATTTAACACACAGTAAGCAGCAGGAGAGTTAAGTCTGAACGAGAGAGTTTCAAAGTTTTGTGAAAAATGTTGCTGGACACGCAGCAGTCACAGGACACGCGCTGTAACCCAGATAGCAGATTTTTATTTTTTGGCGGGGGGGGGGGATTTTTGTGTCTAGTAATGACGTCACCAACGCAATGCCGTTTCAGAATCCCCCCTCTGATTTTTTCATAAATCGCACAAGCATGCAATGCAATATAAAATATAACCCAGATTTTATCAGGACAGGGTTGTGAGTCCATATACCAAGTTGGGTTATGATACGTCAAACCCCCTCTGATTTTTTCATAAATCGCACAAGCATGCAATGCAATTTAAATATGCAATATAAAATATAACCCAGATTTTATCAGGACAGGGTTGTGAGTCCATATACCAAGTTGGGTTATGATACGTCAAACCGTTGCCGAGATATAATGTTTGACCACCAGGAGTGCTAGAGAGTTTAACATATTTTTTTCTACATAGTCAGGACCGGGTCGTCAGTCCATATACCAAATTTGGTTGCACTATGTCAAAGCGTAGCCGAGATATGTTTGACCACTAGGAGTGCTAGAGAGTAACATACTTTTTTTCCTGGTCAGGACCGGGTGAAGAGTCCATATGCCAAGTTTGGATGTAATCCGTCAAAGCATGGCCGAGATATGAGGTCACTTCCTGTTTGGCGACTGCTGTCAAATGTCATTGGCCGTAGAAGGCGAGCATTTGGATTTTGAACAAAACAACAGATAAGTTTTGTGAGACATGGTCCAAACATGATGTGTACCAAGTTTCATGTGAATCAGACAAAGTATGGGACAGCGGAAATGTTAGTTTCACTTTTGACAAAATCCACTCCTCTGGGTGTTCTGGATCTCCGGCTTCACCCTGGCTTAATGACATCACACGCTCTCATAGGCAAGCCTGCAGGAGGGCATAGTGCAAATAGAAGAAAGATAAGTTACAGGTTTCTTATGAAATATTTTTTGACCACCTGAAGATGTATCAACAGTTCGTAAAAAATGCAAGAGAAGAATACTATACCAATCTCATCAATACTAATGCACAAAGACCAAGGGTTCTGTTCTCAACCATAAACTCTATACTTAATCCTACTGCCTCTGTTTCCTCCTGCTCATACCTTACCTGTGAAGATTTTAAAAACTTCTTCATAGAGAAAATTGAAAACATAAGAGCAAACATCCCTCCACTAGATTTTGTTTCTTCTGAAGTAATTAAACTTCAAAATTTCACACCAGTATCACTCTCCCGGCTATCTGAGGTGGTTTCACTATTAAAGGCCAAGTCTTTATGACAGTTGCCACCTTCATTTGAACCATAATCAATAGCTCTTTAAATACTGGTACCGTTCCCAGTAGCTTCAAGCATGCTATTGTGCAGCCCCTCCTCAAAAAACCTACACTTGACCCAACTGACCTGAAAAATTATAGGCCCATTTCCAAGTTACCCTTCATCTCAAAGATATTGCAAAAAGTTGTCTTTGCTCAATTGACCTCCTATCTTAATATTCATAGCATCTTTGATAAGTTTCAATCAGGTTTCAGAGCCCTACACAGCACTGAATCTGCCTTATTGAAGGTGCATAATGACATTCTTTTGTGCATGGACACTGGTTCCTGTGCCATCTTGGTCATGCTTGACCTCAGTGCTGCATTCGACACTATTGATCACAGCATCCTGTTAAAACGCCTGAAGGACACCGTAGGCTTGCAGGATCCTATTATAAACTGGTTCACCTCTTATCTATCTGATAGAACTTTCTCATTGCAGCTCGGCAATTAATCCTCTTCCCCAGCTCCCATCAAATATGGTGTTCCCCAAGGGTCAATCTTAGGCCCCCTGTTATTCTCACTTTATGTTACCTCTCGGGTCTATCCTTAAGAAGTACAACATTCAGTATCACTGTTACGCAGACGACACTCAGTTTTATCTACCAGTTACACCGTCTAACTCAACTTTCACATTGTCAAACCTTTTTGTTTGCCTTGATGACATCAAAGCATGGATGTCAGTAAACTTCCTCCAGCTAAATGAAAGTAAAACTGAAGTTATACTGTTTGGCTCTCCCTCCTCAGTTGCCAATTTGAGATAATCGCTTGGCCCTCTGTCTGCAAACTTGCATGATTCTGTCAGAAATCTTGGTGTTATGTTTGACAGCTCATTGAATTTTAATAAACAAATCAATAGTGTGGTAAAAAGCAACTTTTATCACTTGAGGAACATTTCGAAACTCAAACCTCTCCTACCCCACAATACTCTTGAAACGGTTGTCCATGCTTTCTTTTCCTCAAGACTTGATTAGTGTAACTGCTTGTATACTGGTTTATCCCTGTCCAACATCCAGAGGTTACAACTTGTCCAGAATGCTGCTGCACGGCTTTTAACAGGAACTAAGAAATTTGCCCACATCACACCTGTTTTAGCGCAATTGCATTGGCTACCTGTTAAATACAGAATTGAGTTTAAAACACTACTTTTTATTTTTAAAGCTTTAAATGGTTCAGCACCCTCCTATATTTCAGACATGCTAACGCCTCTCACTTCATCCAGGTCACTTAGGTAATCTTTACAACTCCATCTGTCAGTCCCCCCGTACATAGGCTATCTCAAAACAAAAGGAGATCGCTTCTGTTGCTGCACCAAAACTGTGGAATAGCCTTATAAAATATCCATATAAAATAATATTCAAATCAAATCTCAAGACACACCTTTTTTCTATTGCTTTTAACCTTGCCTGATTTAATGACTGTTATTCCTTGGTCCTGTTCTGTTTTTTTTATTTTATTTTTTTATTTATATTTTTTTTTACTCTAAACTTCCTATTTTTGTCATTTAATTGTTTCTATTTATACTTTTTTTAAATGAAGTTTACTCTTTTGATTGTAATGCTCTGCCTTGACCTTTGATGTCACATTTTCTTGCTGCTTCTGTAAAGCACTTTGAGTCAACTGCTGTTGTTTTTTAAATGTGCTATACAAATAAATTTGACTTGACTTGACTTGACTTGACACCGATCACCACCGAAATCGAATCAGTTCTTCATTGTCCCAATACAGACGTGGTCCGAAAATTTAATCCAAATCCGTGCAGTACTTTTCGAGTTATGTTGCTCATGGACAGACACACAGACGGACACACACACGCCAGACACACAGATAGACACACACAGGCCAAGCAAATCATAACCTCCTTGGCGGAGGTAAAAAAGACAAAACAGTGTGTAGTGAATGTGCATCCTTATTACGTATTAGTCAGTACATCTGACTGTGTCCCATACTGTGTTTACTTCTGGAGTTCAGAATCATGTAGAGGAGATGATGATTATTGAGTGTAACGGGCATCCATCTGCATTATGGAAGTGATGGGGAACAGGATAAGATTAGAGGATGTGTCCAAATGAGTAGTGATGGACATTTGTCAATCAAACGGAGGAGTTAAATGATCTAGTGTGTTTGTATGGGCAGCCTGCAGAGGTGAGACTGTGTGTGTGTGTGTGTGTGTGTGTGTGTGTGTGTGTGTCCTGACAGAACTGCTAGCATGAACTTCAGTGGAGTTCAGTAGAAGCAGAGGGACTATGGGAGGAAGCTGCACATGCATTTCTACATGATGTGAGTTCAGTCATCTGTAGCAGCAGCTCTGCACCTGTTCTCAGATCAGTCTGCTGAGGACTCTGATCCTCTCCAGCTGAGGGAGGTTTTTGTACGACGCTCTAACACTGTGTGAATGGCCATGCATTACACTGCTGACAGTAATAATCTGCTGCATCTTCAGGCTGGACTCCTGTAATAGTGAGAGTGTACTGTGTACCAGACCCACTCCCACTGAACCGATCTGGAACTCCAGAGTAACGAGTGTGTGATGGGTAGTGAATCAGGAGTTTAGGAGTTTCCCCAGGTCTCTGGGAGTACCAGTTCAGACAAGTACTAACACTTTCACTGGCTGCGCAGCTGATAGAAACAGTTTGTCCAGACTTAACAGACTTTGATGAGGGAGACTGAGTCAGAATCTTAATTCCGGATGATTCTGCAGAGAAAAAATGCAAGTAATAAAATGTAGATTTTGCTACTGTAGCAGATACATAATCCGAGAATGTAATTCAAAGTATCTCACCTTGCATGAGTCCCATAGCTAGGAGTAGAACAATGAGAGAAACCATCTTGTGGGTCTTGTCAGTAAAACACTGAAGTTTTCTGATCCCAACAGGGACACTTAAATTGCTGCATGTTTCTATGCAAAATTTACAAACATGCACCCACGCACGCACGCACACACACACACACACACACACACACACACACACACTTACATCATCTCATCTACCTGATCCCAACAGGGACACTTAAATTGCTGCATGTTTCTATGCAAAATTTACGCACACACACACACACGCACACTCATCTTATACCTATCTACCTGTTGTGGCCAGAGCCAATGCGGACATCAAGGGCCTTTCCCTTCAACTCTGCTGAAGTCAGTTGTGTATCATTGTATTAAAAAACATTGGAAAATCTAAATAATTGTGCTGGATTTCCAGTAATGTGAGGACAATAAACAAAGAAATGTAAATGAACACCTAAATATCACTGTCAAACATTTCAAAATAAATAAATGCAATTTTCAAAACTTCATATACTCAACAGTATTCCATTTTTTTTTTTTTTTTTTTAAAGGCATAGTTCAAAGCAAAATGGTCTGAAGTTGATTATTGAAATGAGATAAATTTGAAATCACACATTTTACACTAATCAGTACACCTAATCTTTGACTTAATTTTTTTTTTTAACTCAGTGCCTGTCTGTGAACTTAAAAGCACTGGAGTGTGCAGGAGGTTTTTGTACGGCTGCTTAATGAGTCTGTATCACTGTGGTACACGTTTGGTGGAGGAACCAGACTCTCTGTTGGAAGTAAGTAACTATTATATTATTCTTCTTCAGTGTGTAGACAAATATCTGAAGCTGGTATACCTTAGTAAGATGTCAGGAAAATGGAATATGTTATTGTATTGTTTTATAAGTGCTGATTTTTAAAATGTAGTTATGTTAACTTCAGACCAGTTCCAGGATATTGATAAAAACACGATTCTGACATGTGATTTTAAAATGTTTATGTTCATGCTTTGTTCTTAGTCTTTTAAAATGTCTTGGTTGCATCTAATTTACATATGGATTTAATTAATAGGAGTTGGTGAATTGTGTAACATTGGATAAGTCTTTCTTCATGTTAGTAGAAAATATATTTAACATATTTAATATGCTCGGTCTGATTGGGATAAAAATTTTCACTTAAATCTTATCGGCCTTATTAAAAAATAAAACTACCAATGTGATGTTGAAACAATTTTCACATGAATTTCAGATATTTTTATTTACTGAGGGGACAGTTAAAAGTATTAATAAAATACTGAATATCCATACCAAATCTGAATTAATTGGTAAACAATGTTCCATAATTAATTTTGACATGTTTCCTGGATGAAATATTGGACAAGGCATTTCGAAACATCATAAAATAGCCTAATCAACTGTGTTGTAGCCCCAACCTAAACCTGGTTGTTGTGGAGTTGTGTCCTGCTTGTCCCTTCTAGATGACTTGGTCATCATCCTGCATATTGAAAATTGATGAAAATTCTTTCATCCTGCTACTAAAATGTACTGTATGAAGGCAGCTTGGTATAAAATGTTTACTCTAAATCTTATTCTTAAAATAAAATACACCAGTTTTTTAGGTGATATAATACAGATTGTTATTGATGTGGATGTTGGACTTCAAATTATTTTTCAGAGTTTTCGGTTATTTGTGCTTTAGACAGGAATTCTCAAAGTGTTTTACATAGGCTAGATATTGTCTGGACAGTGAAATAAACAACTCAGATTACAGATCAACTCATAATTTAAAACTTAAAATTGTTTGTTGGCATCAGATTTTTTCACTCAAGTGTGATGATTGACCGAAACATTTTGTAATAATGAAGTGTTGTTCGTTAGGGTAGCAGTGTTGGGCTTTTCAACTTGCTCTTGTATGATTACTTTCGGTGACAAATATTTGAACAAGCATATGGGCCAGTTGCAAATTTAAAAAAATGTCTTACCTGTTGGCACTTGAAAGTGTTTACATTGACTAGATATATTGTCTGGGCAGTAGTTTTGAAATTA
This sequence comes from Sardinella longiceps, assembly GCA_027497455.2. Classification (NCBI taxonomy): domain Eukaryota; kingdom Metazoa; phylum Chordata; class Actinopteri; order Clupeiformes; family Clupeidae; genus Sardinella; species Sardinella longiceps. The sequence continues at coordinate 1,776,090 of JAODXP020000034.1, forward strand.
AAAACTTAAATTTAACTTAAATTGCAAGATTACTAATCATAAATTAAAACTTTAAATTGTGTATTGTCGCCTAACCCCCTGAAGGGTGTGGAGTGTTGAGTTGTAGCTGGTGAATCAGTAGAGAGAAGTGAGAGTGGGATGCAAATGCAGGTCTGTGGGTTGAGTCGTGTTTAGAGACACAGAGGAAGAAGAGCTGCAGCTGAAATGAAGGAGAGGAGAGATGCTGCTCCTCCACTGGCTTGGGCACAGAGACTCTACTACCCATCATGCACCTCCTCCTCACCTCCTCTCCTCATCCCTTCTTCTCTCTCCCTCCATGTAGCTGACACTCGGCCCAGCCTGACGCTGCTTCCCCCTCCAGTGAGGAGCTGCAGCAGGGGAAGGCCACCCTGGTGTGCCTGGCCACCAAGGGCTTCCCCGGGGACTGGAGGCTGAGCTGGAAGGTGTCCGGGAGCAGCAGCCGCTGGGAGGGGAGCCAGAGCCCTGCGCTCCTGGAGAAGGACCAGGGCCTCTACAGCTGGAGCAGCAGCCTCACCCTCACCCAGGACCAGTGGAGGAAGGCGCCAGCCGTCACCTGTGAGGCCACCCAGGGCAACCAGCAGCCCGTCAGCCTGGACATCAACGTGGCGGACTGTGCCTAGTAGAGATACTCACGAGTTTACACACGCACGCACGCACACTCACACACACACACACACACGCACACACACACAGTCTTCGTACCAAATAAAATTTCATTTTTGCTTGCATGTTTCTGATGTTTATAAGTGTGATGAAAAATAAAAAATAAAAAAGTTAAGTCAAAATGTTTCTCTATGTCTCTCTTTCCCTCTATTTCTAAAAAAAAAGAATGTGTAGAAAATTTAAATTTTGGGCTCAAGGACATCAGGTTTTTGTAACTCAAACATAGGCCTAATTATCAAAACATGAAACCGTCTGTGCTACTGAATGTCGGTATTACATAGCCCATACTGACTAAACAGTCATACTTTATTATGTGGCCCATACTGACTAAGTAGCCAGTGTATCTCACTGTATGTATGTAGCAAATAAGAAGTCGGTACATCTGAATGCCTGTACGTGGCACACACTGACTATGTAGTCAGTACATCTGAATGCATGTATGAGGCCCATATTGTGTCTGCTGCAGTTCAAACTCATGTAGAGGAGGTGAAAGTTAAGACTAAAGAGTCTAACGGAAGTGATGGGGAACAGGATTAGATTAGAGGATGTGTCTATGAGTATTGTGATCAGGGACGTCGAGGTGTGTGTTGGGGGGGGGGGCAGTGGGACTGAGTTACCAGGGCCTCAGATAAGGGAAGGGTCCTTGAGGAGTCTAGAATTGTATTACAGGGGTTGAGGGGGCCCTTGGCCACTGCTTGTGCATAGGGGCCTGAAATTGGGGCTACACTCCAGATTATGATGGGCACTTGTCAATCAAAAAGGAGATAAAGAGTTCTGTGTTTGTATGTGTTGCTGAGGTGAGACTGAGTAGTGTGTGTGTGTGTGTGTGTGTGTGTGTGTGTGTGTGTGTGTGTGTGTGTGTGTGTCTGTGTGGTCCAGTCCCATAACTGTTCCCTAACTTCCCTCCAAAGTGAGACAACCCTCGATTGTGTAGTAAGAAGTGCAGTTTTCCCCTACGAAACGGAACAGCACTTCCCGTAAAAACGCCTTCACCTGTTTTACTCGTCTCCCATTAAGACTGAAGGGATTGAGAGTTTGGGATTGTAGACATTAACTTCTGTTCTTATTATTTCATTAGCTTAGTTAATTTGGTTACATCTCTCTATATTACATGCCAGACAGGTAAATTGATTAGAACCATTTGCTTAACACCCCCTGTTCCCCTTCCTGAGTGTCTCCCTGGCGATAATTAAATCTCTGTGCCATATTGTTTGTAGTGACCATTTGGCCCTGTCGGAAACTATTTGCATGAATCGCGGGAAAATGGTCAGACATGAATGTGTACTGTATTCTACAAGAGCCTAAAGGTCAGGCCTTACTGTACGAAGTCAGTTCCATTGTGAAACTCTGAGCGAGCGACACTTTGTGACTCCCTTGTATGGCCATCATTGTAAAGCTGAATAAACCTGCATTTCGGTGAGTCCTGAGCTGACGGAGTTTTGTGTATCTGATTGTAAGACCTAAAAAAAATACCATCAGGATATAAGGCTTTAAACCAGGGTAAACTGTTCAAAAGCCGTCATCCATACATTATCATTGAGAGAATTACCCACATGAGATGCTCTTGTAATTCTGGTGAAAGATTTGCGCACTTATCAATCTTTTTAATAGTCATGTTTTAACACACCAGTGCGGAATAAGATAAGAATAAGATATCCCGACATTAAACAATATATATATATACATGTTTAATTGCAATAATAGCTATATTTTTATTTCCAGAGCTGAGAGAATGGGGACACAGCTCGTGCATTCGGACACAGATCGGGTACCGACACGCAATATCTTTGTTTAGCTGATTGAGTTTGCAAAGAATCGTGGGTAATTTCATCTTCACTTCAACTTCACTTTGTTCGAAGTCTGCATCAGACCTCCCTCCGTTTGGAGGGGCTATTTGAAGGGCTGAAAGCCACTAGCCCTCTGTCTGGAAAGTATTGGAACAGACTACACTTACACGTGATAGCACGAAACCGAGTGTTCGGGCTAAAATCGAGGGGAAGTGGTAGTAATGGGACAGGGCATATATGTGTGTGTGTGTATGTGTGTGTGTGTGTCCAGACAGAACTGCTAGCATGAATTTCAGTAGAGTTCAGTAGAAACCGAGAATATGGAAGGAAGCTTCACATCTATTTCTACATGATCTGAGTTCAGTCATCTGTAGCAGCAGCTCTGCACCTGTTCTCAGATCAGTCTGCTGAGGACTCTGATCCTCTCCAGCTGAGGGAGGTTTTTGTACGGCGCTCTAACACTGTGTGAACGGAATGCCGTAATCCTGCTGACAGTAATAATCTGCTGCATCTTCAGGCTGGACTCCTGTAATGATCAGAGTGTACAGTCTGCCGGAACGAGTCCCACTGAATCGATCTGGAAAACCAGACTGACGATTGTTGACTTGGTAAATGAGGAGTTTAGGAGCTTCTCCAGGTTTCTGGGAGTACCAGTCAGCTTCAACACCAATATCGAAACTTGCTGTGCAGCTGATAGAAACAGTGTCTCCAGCTCTAGCGGACAATGACTTTGGAGTCTGAGTCATAATTATATCTGCCAAGGACTCTGAAGAGAAAAGAGCAGAAATCATGTAAACAATGAATAAAAATAAGTAAAATTATATTACATTCATGTTAATTACTTTTGTTACAAATTAGATGTGTTCATTTTATTTCAATAAAAAATCTGTAAACTGACCTTGTGCTAAGAGTCCCATTGCTGCCATGAGTAAAACTACTGATATCATCTTCATCTTCTTTCCACTCAGTGTCCCCAATAGAACTGAACCCATCTGATCATCATGGAGTTTATTAGAGTTCAAGGCATAAACAGGATATCTATGCAAACTCCTCTCTGTTAAAACCCTCCTCCATCAATGACTTGCTGAATGAAAATCATGTCAGTGTATGTGAGGTATTTGATAGCAGCTTTTTGTTCGTTTACTTTCGTCAATTGGGATTTTTGCAGAGCATTTCATTTATATTACTTTACTCATTATACATTTTCAGCACTGGCCAGCTTAGGGTTTGAAAATAGGCAACAAATAAAAATATGTATCTCAACAGGTAGATTCAGATGTCATCTCAATGATAGGCAGACAGCAGTTCTCAGATGATGTGAAATGGGACCCCAGTGAGGTTACAGTGTGTAGGTAGTGTGTAGGCCACTGTGTGCACCTCAGTGTGTTTCAATGTCTCTCTCTGTGTGTAACAACACAATCTGTATTTAATGTGAGCTTGTTCAGAACCCCAGGTCAGGGTGGGTTCAGTGGACAGAACTATTTTTCTAGCGTAGACAGTCACTTTGTCACTTCTCTGTCACTGTGCTCAGAGTGACTCAGTGTGAGTGTGTCAGTGGATAATGGGTGATTATGCACACAGTAAGCTGGAGTGAACATGTCAGAATTGTATTGGGATTCACTGGAATCAAAGAGAAGACAATGTAATATGTCTACGGCTCTTAATGCTAATCCATATGACAAATCTACACCAGCATGTTGGACTGGGTAGTCAGACAGTCATAATAGCCTTAGGTGTGGAGGGAAGACATTAAGCTATATTACACTTTATGGAAATCAAAGAATAATCAGCACAGGAAATGATCAAAAGACTAACGTGAAGGACATCTGTCATCAAAATGGAAGAAATATGAGATCTATTTCTACATGATCTGAGTTCAGTCATCTGTAGCAGCAGCTCTGCACCTGTTCTCAGATCAGTCTGCTGAGGACTCTGATCCTCTCCAGCTGAGGGAGGTTTTTGTACGGCACTCTAACACTGTGTGAACGGAGTATAACTACTCTGACCACAGTAATAATCTGCTGCATCTTCAGGCTGGACTCCTGTAATGGTCAGAGTGAGCTGTGAGTAAGACCCACTCCCACTGAACCGATTTGGAACACCAGACTGACGATATGATAAAGAGTAGATCAGGAGTTTAGGAGCTTCTCCAGGTTTCTGGGAGTACCAGTTGAGATAGCTGCTGCTCACACTCTGGCTGGCTGTGCAGCTGATCTTAACAGTCCCTCCAGCATTAACAGATTTTGATGAGGGAGACTGAGTCATAATTATATCAGCTGATGACTCTGTTGAAGAAAATAATATTGTGTAATATTAGTAGAAATATTTCTGAACAGAATACAGTGTTAGCTGAGTGAACACAACATATAATTCACAACATGTAGAGTTTCCCCACCTTGAGCCATGAGTCCCATAGCTAGTAGTAGAACAGTGAGAGAAATCATCTTTTGGGTCTTGTCACTACAGCACAGAAGTCCGAGGATCACAGAATAGGAACTTATAAACCACAGTATCAAGGTGTGTGTCTATCATTATGCAAAACTCTCTCTCTCTTTCTCTCTCTCTCTCTCTCTCTCTCTTTCTCTCTCTCTCTCACACACACACACACACACACACACACACACACACACACACAGAGAGAAAGAGAGAGAGAGAGAGAGAGAGAGAGAGAGAGAGAGAGAGAGAGAGAGAGAGAAAGAGAGAGAGAGAGCTTACACTAATAAATATGAAACATTCCAGAGGATTTAATATGAGGAGAATAAGCAAGGATTTTGCAGTAAGTGCAGTACATCAAGGAGGGCATTTAATCATTACTGTGCCATGAAACTGTTGCATGAAACTGTGGAAATCACAAAAGATGATAAAAATAAAAAGTAGCCTAAATAAAGGTGCATAGATGTTTTTAAGCAATGTCCACATTTGAAAAGAACAGACAGTATTTTTGGTATTTTTTAGCCTAGAAAACTGGATATTTTCAAATCAAATGCGGAGTGCTTCATTGCCTAAGATGTATATTTTGTCTTGAATTAACAGCTTATCATATGAAAAATTGAAAAATCGAGTTCTGCATTTCCAAGTAAATCATATATTCCCTGTACTGTAAATAAGATGTTTTATTAAAATGAAATCTGCTGGATTGTGCTGTCCTTGAGAGCACTGGAGTGTGCAGGAGGTTTTTGTACGGCTGCTTAAGGAGTCTGTATCACTGTGGTACACGTTTGGTGGAGGAACCAGACTCTCTGTTGGAAGTAAGTAATTTTATTTTATATATTATTCTTATTTTCTATAATTTTAATAATTTTTAGTGTGTGAGATGAGGTTACAATATCTGAAATTGGCACACTGTGGTAAGATGATAGATAGATGGCGTATTGTTTTATATGTGCTGAGTTATGATGTTGAATGTAGGCCTACAGTATATCAGACTATACTTACAGTATTAGTCGCCCCATTCTGATAAAAACTCAATGATACTGATTTGTGGTTTTAAAATGTTCATCTAAGAGAATTATTGCTTTGTTCTTTAATGGCTGCTTGTTTTTCTGTCAAGACTTTAAAATGTCTTGGTCGCGAATCTACATATGAAGTTAACTGGTAGTTGGTAATGAACTGTATGTTTAAATGGTTGTTTTAGACAGTTATAATTTCTGTCAGTTAAAGACTTAGTTACCACCCTTCACATTTGAAATTAATGAAAAGTATAGCCTAAGTCTGTTACTAAAATAGGCCCGGTCTGATTGGGATAAAAAGTTTCACTAAAATCTTATAGGCCTTCAAAAAGGACCAATGTGATGTTTAAACAATTTTCACATTAACTTGAGGTAATGTTTTACTTCATTGCTGTGGGTGTGTTTTATTTAACATCAAGAGTGAGTTTTATTAAATTAAATTGAATAATAAATATTTGGGCCAAATTTGAACTAATTGGTAAACAATGTTCTCTAATTAAATTTTATATTTTCACCTGGCATATTGACAATTCATGAAATTCTTTCATTATGTTACTAAGATGTATAAAATCTGATTGGGATAAAAATTTTCTTGAAATAAAATACACAATCACTGTGATGGTGCACTATTTTTGACATGGGATAATGCAGCCTGTTACTGATTTGGATGTTGGACTTTAAATTATTTTCCATTATGTTCTCTGACAAATATTTGAACAAGCATGGCAGATGTATGAGTACATGCTGGCATTTGAAATGTCAGTATTTTAGACAATAAATCCCAAATAATTTTACATAGGCTAGATATGCTGAATGAAATTAACAACTCAGATTACAGGTGATTAAGTCATAAATTTAAAACTTTAAATTTAGTGTTGTCGCCTAACCCCCTGAAGCGTGTGGAGTGTTGAGTTGTAGCTGGTGAATCAGTAGAGAGAAGTGAGAGTGGGATGCAAATGCAGGCCTGTGGGTTGAGTCGTGGTTAGAGACACAGAGGAAGAAGAGCTGCATCTGAAATGAAGGAGAGGAGAGATGCTGCTCCTCCACTGGCTTGGGCACAGAGACTCTACTACCCATCATGCACCTCCTCCTCACCTCCTCTCCTCATCCCTTCTTCTCTCTCTCTCTCTCTCTCTCTCCCTCCATCTCCCCTGTGTGGTGTGTAGCTGACACTCGGCCCAGCCTGACGCTGCTTCCCCCTCCAGTGAGGAGCTGCAGCAGGGGAAGGCCACCCTGGTGTGCCTGGCCACCAAGGGCTTCCCCGGGGACTGGAGGCTGAGCTGGAAGGTGTCCGGGAGCAGCAGCCGCTGGGAGGGGAGCCAGAGCCCTGCGCTCCTGGAGAAGGACCAGGGCCTCTACAGCTGGAGCAGCAGCCTCACCCTCACCCAGGACCAGTGGAGGAAGGCGCCAGCCATCACCTGTGAGGCCACCCAGGGCAACCAGCAGCCCGTCAGCCTGGGCATCAATGCGGCAGAATGTGTCTAGTAGGCTAGAGTTACAAGCTTACACACACACACACACACACACACACACACACACACACACACACACACACACACACACACACACACACACACACACATTCACATAGTTTTCGTACAAAATAAAAATAGCAATTTCATTGTAGCTTGCATGTTTTTGATATGCATGTTTAGTGCTATGAGTGTGATGCTATTGAAAAATAAAGAATCAAAAAGCTAAATCCAATTTTTTCTCTATTTTCATCAGTATTGAAAAAAAAAACTATTTGTAGAAATGTGAAAATTTATATATGCCTTAAAATCATCAGGTTGTTGTTTAGTGTTTTTAGAAAGTATAGACCTGAATGTGCATCCTTATTATGTATTAGTCAGTACATCTGACTGTATGTGTGTGTCCCATACTGTGTTTGCTTCTGGTGTTCAGAATCATGTAGAGGAGATGATGATTATTGATTATTATTAACGGGCATATCCATCTGCATTATTGAAGTGATGGGGAACAGGATAAGATTACAGGATGTGTCTAGATGAGTACTGATTGACTCTTGTCATTCAAACGGAGGAGTTAAATGATCTAGTGTGTTTGTATGAACAGCCTGCAGAGGTGAGACTGTGTGTGTGTGTGTGTGTGTGTGTGTGTGTGTGTACTGTGTGTGTTTACTGTGTGTGTGTGTGTGTGTGTGTGTGTGTGTGTGTGGGTGTACTGTGTGTGTGTGTGTGTGTGTGTGTACTGTGTGTGTGTGTGTGTGTGTGTGTGTACTGTGTGTGTGTGTGTGTGTGTGTGTGTGTGTGTGTGTGTACTGTGTGTGTGTGTGTGTGTGTGTGTGTGTGTGTGTGTGTGTGTGTGTGTGTGTGTGTGTGTCCTGAGAGAACTGCTAGCATGAATTTCAGTAGAGTTCAGTTCAGTAGAAACAGAGAGAATATGAGAGGAAGCTGAACATCTATTTTTACATGATCTGAGTTCAGTCATCTGTAGCAGCAGCTCTGCACCTGTTCCCAGATCAGTCTGCTGAGGACTCTGATCCTCTCCAGCTGAGGGAGGTTTTTGTACGGCGCTCTAACACTGTGAACGGATAGTCGTAACCCTGCTGACAGTAATAATCTGCTGCATCTTCATGCTGGACTCCTGTAATGGTGAATGTGTACTGTGGATCAGACCCACTCCCACTGAACCGACCTGGAACTCCAGATTGGCGAGATGTTGCAGAGTGGATCAGGAGTTTAGGAGCTTCTCCAGGATTCTGGGAGTACCACTCCATATTGTTTCCAACATTCTGGCTGACAGTGCAGCTGAGAGTGACTGTTTCTCCAGCTTTGACAGACTTGGATGCAGGGTTCTGGATTTGAGTTATATCAGCTGATGACCCTTAAAACAGTGAAATAGGTAATTCAGGTTTGAATGAATACAAGAATAAATATATAAGAAATATTATGTAAGGAAGCCAGTAATGCACCTCACCTTGAACAAAGAGCCCCACGGCTAATAGCATTACAATAAGTAGAAACATCTTCAGACTTCATCTGCTGTTGTCCCAAATGTGAATAAAGCTGGTGTTTTTAAGTGTAAGGAACAGAAAGGCAGTCTATCTATGCAAACACCTGACAGTCCCACACCCTCCCCCCAGGGACACTCCTGATAACCATGACCTCTTTCATTCTGAAAATGACTTCCTAATTGATGGTATGAGAGTCTACCTTATAATATACTTAAACTTTTGAAGACAGTGAAAATGGCTCATATCTGATATTTATGTCACAGTTAAGGGTCAAAGACAAGATAAGGTTTAATGAAATACTGTTGAGGTCTCCGTTAGACTTTGTCTCCCTCTTGTATATAACACATGTAACAGCAATAAGTAATAAGTAAACAGCAGTAAGTAATAACAGTAATATGTGATGTTGATTATTTTCCACCACCTTCTGGTTAAACAATTCAGTTTCACCTTTCTCCAGTTCATTTGTCCATCATTCTCAGGTGTGAAGGTAGCATTTTTAACACAATCCTGGCATAGGTCATTGTTTATATTAGCATCTTGCTCTTCTGATAAATTCAGATATTGGTTCTTCTGAATCTGTAGTTGCAAAATGTTCTCAGACCAACAGAAAATAAAATGTAATGATTTTCTAGGCTCTCTTATACTCATTAGCTCAGCAGTTAAAGATGTTTGCAACCTACCATGAGATCAGATCTAGTACTACTTGACTTGGACATATGAAGGGACTCAGAGGTACAAGTAGTAGCAAATTTCCTTGATTACTACAAGTGTAAGCTGGATGGATTAATATATTTTAGAGATGGGATGCGTGAATGTGTTTGACTGCATGCCCACAGCCCTCTCTACAGGGTCAGGAGTTGGAGCTTGATTTAGTCTGAGCTCTGACTCCACAGCTGATACTCTGAGCAGGATGGAAAATGATGTGATATTTCTGACTGACTCATGACATGGACACCTGCTAGTGAAATACAGGAAGGTGTGTGTGTGTGTGTGTGTGTGTGTGTGTGTGTGTGTGTGTGTGTGTGTGTGTGTGTGTGTGCTCACTAAGAGAGGTTTTTGTATGGCGCTCTAACACTGTGTGATTGGATATGAGTAATACTGCTTGCAGTAATAATCTGCTGCATCTTCAGGCTGGACTCCTGTAATGGTCAGTGTGAACTGTGTACCAGACCCACTCCCACTGAACCGATCTGGAACACCAGACTGGCGATTTGACACTGAGTAGATCAAGAGTTTAGGAGCTTCTCCAGGTATCTGGGAATACCAATAGACTGAGCTACCAAGACTCTGACTACCTGTGCAGCTGATAGTAACGGCCTCTCCAGCCTTAACAGACTTTGCAGGAGACTGAGTCAAAATTATATCAGCCAATGACCCTGTTGACAAAGGCAAGTTAAATAATTTAAACAAATTGTTGGCTGTTCTTGCACCAGTTGTCACAACATATAATTGTAGTATAATACAGATCAATAGTAGCTCTCACCTTGAGCCATGAGTCCTAATACAAGTACAATAAGAGAAATCATCGTAGTGAATCTTCTCAGTAAAATGCTGAACCCCTTCTGATCATGAGTTTCTTAAAGCAGAGCTGCCAGGTGTATGCTTGTCTTTATGCAAAACATACACACACACACACACACACACACACACACACACACACACATAATTGAGTTGGTTTTATCTTATATCTTAATTTTAACAGGACTAGTATTTTTTGCCGGAAATGTTACAGTTAGGCTAAATGGTAGGCCTATAGCACCAGGCTGAAGCTAACATATTAAAACACTGATGTTTAAGTCTATAGAACCTGTCTGTTTAAATAAGATCAGTAAGGTTCGGTGCCCACATGCAACAACCCTGGACAGAAAGATCAGAAATGCTGTGAGTGCAATACGCTAAGGAGTGCATTTTATCGTTACTTTGGCATGAAACTCTATTGAAAACACAAAGTTTAAAATAAAAAATGCATTAAAAAGGCATTACATTTTGATCTGAGTCTCCAATCTCTACATATTTTATCAACGGTGTAAGAATTTAAAAAAATAACATATGTGCTACTTTATTACCATTTAAATACCTCAAATATCAAATATCCCTTCTAAATAATAGCATACCCTGTGTATTGTTATGTATATAATACAATTAATTAGAATATCACATTATTATTTATTTATTTATTTGTTCATACTTGCTTAAAAAATCTAATCTGTAGCCTAATTCAGCTGTTGTCGGTGAACTTAAAAGCGCTGGAGTGTGCAGGAGGTTTTTGTACGACTGCTTAATGACTCTGTATCACTGTGGTACACGTTTGGTGGAGGAACCAGACTGTCTGTTGGAAGTAAGTAACAATTATATCAAACTTTTCACTTAGTACTCAGATATTCAGATCAAATTTTCTTAGTTTCCTGTCATTGCTGATTTAACAATCATGAATAATGTTTAATGTACAGTGTATACTGTACACTGTAAAAAAATTAATGTAAAATGTACAGCAACTGGCTGGCAGCAATTAGCTTGTAATTTGCTGTAATTCACTCTACAGTAACGAAACTGTGAATTAGATCACAGTACTAATGCAAATACTGTAACACTAACAACAGTAGTGGTATTGATGCTGTAATTAATACAGTATTTTTTATGCATACTGTAAAACAAATCCCAGTATCCAGAAGGATTACTCTAACAACTGACTACAGTAGTGTTAATGTATGCTGTAATAAATACAGTAATTTTTAATGCATACTGTAAACATGACAGTAAGCACAGGGATTGCTGTAACAACTAGCCACAGTAACAACATAAACTACTGCAATTTATACAGTAATATTGTCTGCTTCCATTTACAGCAATTCTTCATTACTCAAAAACATCTAAACTAGACATTTAAAGTACAGAGATACAAAGACAGAGAGATTAAGGATTTACAATTTATTTGATCAAAGAACTTCTCAAATACTGATGCCTGACACACACACACACACACACACACACACACGCACACGCACACGCACACACCTGTTCTTCAAACAAACAAACAAACAAACAAAACTATATGGAGATTACATAGACTTACTGGACCCAAACATGCACCGCACCACACACACACACACACACACACACACACACACACACACACACACAGAAAGGCAGGCATCTGCTCTCCAAAAAAAAAAAAAAACATATATATATGGAGAGAACATTAGCCTTACTGAACTCAAAACAGGCACCACACACAGATACGTCTGCTTTCCAACAACAACAAAACAAAAACAAAAACAAAATAACAAACATACTCCGAGATAGGCACTGGGAGTGTACATTAGAACTAGGGATGCAACGGTACAAAATAGTTTTTAATGGCTAGATATCTAGGGTAATGTCTACATTTCATTATCAACCAACAGTCGATCTATCAGGCTACAGTCATTTTGATTCAGACTTCTTTCATTGGTAAAATTTAGTAGTTCTGCTGCCTATAACATAGGCTACTAGAGGGATGTACAAAATAAAATTAAACCAACAATTAGGCCCTCATTATCAAAGGACAGATCTGGAGTGAATTCAAGCATATCCCTGTTGAACGAGCCTGCTAAATACACTAGCTAGAGAGTGGAACAAAATAATTTGGAACAGCATGGACCGCACGTGAACACAGAAGCGAACAAGCCCTTTACACTAAATCAATGGAAACTGATTATTCGAAACCGTATCTTTAAATCAATGTAAAGCGTTTCACATTCACGTTCAGTCTAGGCTGTTCAAAAAGAATTTTGTTCCAGTTGCTAACTAGTGCATTTAGCAGGCTCATTCAACAAGGCTATGCTTGAATTAACTCCGGAGCCATCCTTTAATGTCCTGAGCCAGTAAATATCCTCTAATTTTGTTATTTGCTCATTAGCAAAATAATTGATACCACATAGTATCATAATAATAATAATATCATAATAATGTATGAAATGAAATGTAAACATTTCATATGAAATGCTGCTGGTGGAACAGTGAGAGTGAGAGCCCTGAAGCACTAGAGGGAAACAGGCTATAGTATATAGATTGACTGCATGACAATTGCATGACATCCCAAACTGCTGAAATAAATTCCAGGGAGTCTAATATCACTTGTCTTTAAAGGAGAAATTTGGTGTGATAAGGACCCAAAGTATATTGTAACATCATAAAAACACTTGCCAGGAGCAGGATTTTGATACGTTCTTGCAGGCCTGAGAGAACCACTTGCTAATTGTAGCTTCTAGGGGCATCCAGCCACAGTAGGTGTTAGCCAAATAGTTGTTTTAAACCATAGAAAGGCTCAAAATAGCCCCACACTTTGTAGTACATACATAGTATAATGACAGTTCCAACATTAAAAACTAGGCATTGAAAACTTAGTAATTGTACAGATAGCTACAGTACGTACCCCCTAACTGGATGTCCCCGGAAGCTACAACTAGTAAGTGGTTTTCTCCAGCCTGCATGAATGTCTCAAAATTCTGCTCCCCGGCAAACATTCCAACTATTAACTTTGTCCTTATCACACCAATTTTCTCCCTTAAGACACGGTGATGTAAAAAGAAGCTGCACTTAATGTTCGAATATCTGAGAGAAGGAACAGAGGACGTCTATCTGAAAAACGCTTAGCCTGCATTTGTTCTAACACTTTGCAAAATAAAATATGGATTTCAGCCTAGCTGTGTAAGATTTTAGATCAGGCTAGGCCCACTCGCGGGTAGCATAGGCAGGTTTACATTAACATTAGAACCATAGCAACATAAAAACAGATAGGCACTGGGAGTGTATTCTCCACAAGAATGTCCTTAGGTCCCTTTAACATTAGAACCATAGCAACATAACAACAGAGATAGGCACTGGGAGTGTATTCTCCACAAGAATGTCCTTAGGTCCCTTTAACATTAGAACAATAGCAACACCCCCCCCCCCCCCCCCCCCAACCATCACCACCTCCCACCAACCGACCGACCGACCGCTGGGAATGTGTTCACCATTCGTAGACTGGAGTCTTCTTCACTGTAGTGAAAAGAGAAGGAAACAGGTGTAAGACTACTGTTCGTTCGTCCGTCAGTCCCCCCCCAAGGCAAACCTGATATAAACTGATACTCTTTATAAATATTCTTTGAATTCTACGCAAACCACAATCTATTACATCACACAATAGCACTATGGGTGGAGTTGCACAATAACAATATATTCAACCTTACCTAATTATTCTGCCAATCATATTCCACAAAGTCTGAAATAAGTGTGGCCACATGAGGATTCAGGGCATGGTTCTTCCTTTGCACCGTCTTTCCAGAGGTCTTGCTCACCATGTACTTAGATGCACATTTGCTGTTTTCAGGATTAATTCTAACAAAAAATCTGAAACAAAAAAATTCTATTTAATGCCAGGAATGCAAGTTGGTGAACATGCTATTTCTCATAATTTGAAGGTGCTGATTCCAAAATATTTTGTTTACCAAGCTGAATTTTGAGTTTTAAGCTTGCTAATTAGCGTAATAGCATAGTAGTCACACTCGGCGCCCCCTTATGTCATGGAGTCATGTACTCTGCATATAGTTTCAGCTACACACACCACATTTGTGACATTCATGCCAATAAAGCCTTTTTGAATTTGGTAGGGTTGTAGGGATCACTAAGACAAACAACTTTTATATACATACCATTAGCCACGCCCAACAGGAAGTGAGGCAATTGGGCTTATATGTGTTTGGACACATTGTCAGTTTTAAAATACTCCTGTGAGCGAGTGTGTAAGAGAGTGTTTGAGAGTGTGTATGAGTGAAAACCCTTTACCGCTGGATGAATTCCAAAGATGTGGCTGCCTCCTGCGGATATTCAATGTTGAGGACGTAGAAAGATGCAAAGAAAACGGACAGGGCAGTCAGGAAACTGGAGTCGCAGGGTGAACACAAGCGAACCTTTCCCTCCACAGACAGCATCCATTTCTTTGCTCCCAAAATGGAGTCACCTGAAACAATGACACATATTATGTAGTGCAATCGTACATGAGTAGATGTACCACAAAGCGTATACAAAATATGACCGCTGCCTAGTCCTGCATAATTCTCTCCACAAAAATAAATCATGTGTGGCAATTTGTAATGGCGTGTGTGTTTTTTATATGTGTATGTGGGTGTGCATGCACATGGGTGTGTTTGTGCTTGCGTGCGTGAACATGTTTGTGTCCATATGTTTGTGCGAGTTTGTGTGTGTGAGTACCTGTGTGTGCTTGTGTGCCTGCACTCTCATGCTATAGAAATGTATGCATCTCCTGCCCATTTACATAGTTTCTATGTCTTGTGTTGGAATCTTACCAAGCATGATGAGCCTGGGAGTGCTTGGAAGTGATAGCTGGGCTTCCACGTCTGCCTGAGTGGAGGTTTCCTACGACAGGAAATAGGAAGAAATGCACACAAAACCTTGGAAATCACCAACACAAATGATAGCGAAATATTGAAACATCACAGGAGAACATTACATTTGGCTGACGCTTTTTAACCAAAGCTACTTACAATTAGGTAAACAGTTAAAGCTTTTTAAACAAATCCACTAACAAGGAACAACAGATGGATTGGATTGGCTAGATGTGTATGGGAATATTACTTACATCTGTCAAGAGGAAAATGGCCTCTTCCTGCTCTCTGAAGTGTGCCATTACCACAAGTATTGCTGCATATCCAGGGTCAATTTCAGGGACGCCTTCAAGACCACCAAGTACTGTCTTCACCTCCTTTCTCCATCTTAGGAGCTGTGTAGTAAAGAATTTTAGAAGTCTTTTGGCCTTCCCATTGAGTGTTTCTCCAAGCCTGGCTTCCAAATCAATGCCTGTCAATGTGTTAAAATGCTGCAGCAAAAATTTTGGAAAGAACAAAAAGGGCCAGTTGTTCTGAACATCTGTTACACTTGGAGGGGGTGATGTGTTGATATAACGCCTCTGTGGCTCATAAGTGCAGGCCATCAGTTCACTTATGTGATTCTGCTCCGATGCTCTGAAGCCTCTTTGGGAGAAAATGTTCAGAAGGTCTTGCTTTTTTCCCTCTAGGGACTGTCTTGTCTCCCCTTCTGGAAGATTTAAAGGCTGCCAATTGACACAGCCGTAGCTATCTGTACGGGCACACTTTCTCTGTGGCTCTAATTCTTCCGTTTCATCAGCAGGTGATCTTTTTGGTTTCCTAATTCGGACAAAGGTATTATCTCTATTCAAAAAATCTATCCTTGTCCTGATTTGCTTCGAGAGGGTATAATAACCATTGCCCAACCTGTCTCCCTCATCGGTTCGATCTTCAAATGATTCAGGGTATGCACGGATAATGTTTTTGGCTAGTTCCCTACACTGACTGAGGCTGGGGTTCAGGCAGACCTGTGTTATTGAATCAGCTAATACTCTGACCATGTGCCGTCTATCAGAGGCTTGTGGCCTCTTTTTTGTTCTAGACATCTTCTTAGTCTGGAATGCATCTTATCCCAAGGGACCGTGAAAGCAGATAGCCAGGAACTGTTTTGGACAGGAGGACAGGAGGTAGGATTTGTATGAGAATTTGTATCATCACAATCAGGTAAGGCGTCAACTTGAATGTCCTGTGGTGCTGAAACAAACCAAAGGAACAGAGAAGCAGCCAAATTCAGAGCAGGGTTAAATTGTAGCACTCTGATTGCCCGAAAGCTTTTCACTCCACTTACACGCTTTGGCTTCTGGCAGAATTAACATCAGACAGATAAAGTCAGCAAACTGGCGGAATGCGAGATGCAACTAAATGCATATCTAGAGAGCAGCGAATTGACTCCATGTTACCACACACGTAGTCGCGTGTGTGAAACCGGAACCAAACAAATTTTCTTATTAGGCCCTACAAGTACAAAGTGAAGAGACAATACAAAAGTGGCATAAGAACACCACACAGACTAACTATGTACAAATGTACACTATTTACAGTTGTGGGTTAATATGTTGCAAAACAAAGGTTTAAATTGTAAAATCTAACAGCTATTCTTACTTAAAATGTTTTGTTAGTATAACTCTTTTGTTGATTATGCTAATTTTACTAACTATGTACAAATGTACACTATTTACAGTTGGGGGTTAATATGTTGCAAAACACAGGTTTACATTGTAAAATCTAACAGCTTATTCTTACTTAAAATGTTTTGTTAGTATAACTCTTTTGTTGTTTATGCTTATTTTTCCCTTTTGAAACCGGAACCAAACAAATTTTCTTATTAGGCCCTACAAGTACAAAGTGAAGAGACAATACAAAAGTGGCATAAGAACACCACACAAACTAACTATGTACAAATGTACACTATTTACAGTTGGGGGTTAATATGTTGCAAAACAAAGGTTTAAATTGTAAAATCTAACAGCTTATTCTTACTTAAAATGTTTTGTTAGTATAACTCTTTTGTTGATTATGCTAATTTTACTAACTATGTACAAATGTACACTATTTACAGTTGGGGGTTAATATGTTGCAAAACACAGGTTTACATTGTAAAATCTAACAGCTTATTCTTACTTAAAATGTTTTGTTAGTATAACTCTTTTGTTGTTTATGCTTATTTTTCCCTTTTGAAACCGGAACCAAACAAATTTTCTTATTAGGCCCTACAAGTACAAAGTGAAGAGACAATACAAAAGTGGCATAAGAACACCACACAAACTAACTATGTACAAATGTACACTATTTACAGTTGTGGGTTAATATGTTGCAAAACAAAGGTTTAAATTGTAAAATCTAACAGCTATTCTTACTTAAAATGTTTTGTTAGTATAACTCTTTTGTTGATTATGCTAATTTTACTAACTATGTACAAATGTACACTATTTACAGTTGGGGGTTAATATGTTGCAAAACACAGGTTTACATTGTAAAATCTAACAGCTTATTCTTACTTAAAATGTTTTGTTAGTATAACTCTTTTGTTGTTTATGCTTATTTTTCCCTTTTGAAACCGGAACCAAACAAATTTTCTTATTAGGCCCTACAAGTACAAAGTGAAGAGACAATACAAAAGTGGCATAAGAACACCACACAAACTAACTATGTACAAATGTACACTATTTACAGTTGTGGGTTAATATGTTGCAAAACAAAGGTTTAAATTGTAAAATCTAACAGCTATTCTTACTTAAAATGTTTTGTTAGTATAACTCTTTTGTTGATTATGCTAATTTTACTAACTATGTACAAATGTACACTATTTACAGTTGGGGGTTAATATGTTGCAAAACACAGGTTTACATTGTAAAATCTAACAGCTTATTCTTACTTAAAATGTTTTGTTAGTATAACTCTTTTGTTGTTTATGCTTATTTTTCCCTTTGAGATTACTTGCCTACAAAGCTACTGTAACTTTATGCCACACTGAATACGAAGAGGAACTTTTTTCTATACTGAACATTAGTTTGGGTGTTTGTTCTTTTTCTTAAAAAACAAAACAAAACAAAAAAAAAACACATGTACATATTAACCCCCACTAACAGGCCAAGTAGCTCAATGCAAGCCGCAAAGCTGCTATATTTAATTACCTTTTCGGAAAGCTTTGATTAGTTTCCTGCAGTCAACAAGATTCATATGGTCGAGCTTTATGTCCTTTTCAGTGACAAATTCAAAATCCTCTGCATTCCTTACTCCCAGGTTGCCCAGATGTTGCAGGAGCTCTAGCAAAGATTCCTCGGCAAGATGAGGGAGTGTGTGCTTAATGGTGTCTTCCATGATTATTCATCTGAAAAAACAGAATGATGCAGTGCGATTACATCATGGCCAGATAACTTATATAATGTCAGAGGGTGGTAATCAGCCAGGTCGCTGACAGGCACACAAACATAATGAAGCGGAGTGTTCTTCTTCACAACATATATGCCGAGGTCCATGGCAAACACTGACATCAACTTCTCACACACAAAACAAAGTTCCTGCTGATTGACAAGTAGGATGACAATCTTGCCAACTTCATAACCACTCTCATCACCACCAAGAAGTACCGCCATGCCTTTGCGGTACATGGTACCCTTGTAGGTGGCACAGGCAGTTTCTGCAATGAGGTGATTATAATCACTTACAGCTCTCTGTATACCATCATTGTATAACTGAGAATCAAATTCATCGCACTGTGCTACCTGAAGCATAGGTGGAAACAAAGAACCCGAAAGCAAATATGCCTGCAGTAACTGGTGCCTCTCTGCCAATGTGCTGCCGAGATTTTTAAAATTATGAAGCTTTCGTGCACACTCTTTAAAGTATGTGTGTTTACTCTCAAAGCGGAGTGTCCAGACTCGAATTAGTGGGCCAAATTGCAAAATAAGAGTAGGATAGTGGAGAAGATAGTGATGCTTTGGCTTTAAAGAACTGTCAGCAAAGAGAGTAGCTCTGGAGCTGACATATTCCTCCACAAGCACCTTCAAGTACGCAACTTGATTGGTATGAATCTTGGGTGCACAGACTATTTCGACTATTTTCCTCAACATGAGGCACAGCTGCCAAACATGGTCATCAAGAGGGTTTTTGATGCGTGCGCCTACCAGAACTGGCAGTAGACGAAGAAGGCACCAGTTCTGAGCCGCGGTTCCTCCTATCTTCTCTGCATCAGGTTTAACTGTGCAAGGGCGATTATTAGCATCACTGCCTTTTAGTTGTATCTGACTAATGCTCCTGTTAAGCTGTAGGAATGTGAAGTGCTTTCCAGTGTTCACAAGATGGTCTAGAAACAACTTTAGATCTAAAGATACGACCCCCTCAAACAGATCATGTCCTAGACACGGGGGAAGTGCTGGCTGACAGATGTGAAAATTATCTAATGCGTTGAAAACACAATCAGATTTCACTCCATCTACAGACTTTTCGGGTACCAATGCTAGCTTCCTCAAACTATTTGTGTAGCTCTCTGGGGTTCTTGATGGGCCAAGCCTGGTGGGCTCACTCATGAAAACATTTCTCTCAATAAGGCAATACCTACAGAAGTATTTGCTCTTGCTAAAGTTTTCGTTAAAGCCTCCAAGGGAATGAGAGCCCAGATTGTCACCTACAATGGCAATCAATGCTCCCTTCACAGGCTCATCTCCACTCACAGCAATACCATATGTTTCAATGTCTTTCAAATCTTTCACAAGAGATGAGAATACCCTCTCCTGTCCGAAATATTCAAAATCGGCCTGCCTGCAAAGCATCACTAATTGAATTGGATCGATAGATGACCTGTTATGAGGCAGTATATCCCCCAACGTCAAGTACACACCAAGGAGCTTGTGCTTCTTCCTACCAGACGAGAGGGGATTCACTACCTCAAAGGCATCTTGATACAGGATAATAGAGAGCGAGGATGGAGATTCTCTGAGGAGCAAATTTTCTCTAACAGTCTTGCCATCCCTTAAATCCTCAAGCACATCTGGACATAGGTCTGCTGAACGTATTCTGGACAAATTGTATTGTTCCTTTACAGACGGTGAACTCAACAGCACTTTCAGAGTCTCTTTAACCGGCACATACTGACAGAATCGTTCCTTACCAGAAGCATCTAAACCAAGACGGACCTGGACAGGTGCAACGAAACTGAAATTCTTCTTGAAGTACGTCTTACGAGTTGCATCAGATCTAAAATGGCCCTCATTATACATTTTGAGTAAATTTTCCCTCGACAGTCCATCTATGATCTTATCAACTGCTTCAGCAGCAATCCCTAGTCTGGACATTTCTTTCCTGAGCCGAACAAACATGTGTGATATTGCATTGGTGCAGATTTCTTCAAACTCCTCTATTAAAGTTGATATTGTAGAGGCAGGGAGAATCATTTTGGCTTGCATTCGCAAGTAAAAGAGCGCCAAATTGGTTAGAAAAACTTGCTTGTCTCTCTCTTCACCCAAAGAATCAAAAAGCTGAGCACATTCTGCAGCATCAGCCAAGTTCTCGTTTCCAAAATCAACCGATTCATTGTGCTCACTTGCTTCACACACTGATTCCACATCACTAAAGACATTGTTACCCTTGTGCTTTCTGCTCACATGCGAAGTAAATGAAGATTTGACCCTGAACTCTGAATCACAACCACTGAAAGGACAATGGACCATTTCCCCACAACTGATGTGCAATTTCAAATGTGCACACAGGCTACTGAAATCTGCACATGAAACACAACATCTTTCCACACGACAAGTAAAATCAACATGTGTGTGCCTAACTGGTTTGGTTGCAGAATGTTTTCTATACATGTGAGTCTGTAAAGCACAGGCTGTCTTCAATTGCGAGGGACATTGAGCAACACCACAGGGAAACGAAAGCTGGCGCGGTTTCGGTGCATTTTCGTATGTTTCACATAGCGAGGGATTGTGTCTAAAGATGACTCACAGTATCTGCACTTAAATGCCATTTCATTCAATACCTGATTCTGTGATGTTCCCGTACGTTCCGGGTGGTTTTCTCCCAAATGTAGATGATGTTACCTGGCAAGCAAAAACGATGACAAAGAGCATTAACTACACAAGCATTCACAGTTATAACATCAAAATTATCGAAGCTAAACTTAATTCGCGCGGGCAATTTGTAAATGTGGAGATTTCATGTGCTATCCAGTATCACAAGTCATTGAACCGTCACGTCTTAAAAAAATGTGCCATGGGCTAGGCTACGTCCACGTTAAGCAACTTGCTAACTAGCAAGTGGCTAGCGAGATGTAGCTGCAACCCTAGCAGCAAAAATCTTTTAATGTCAGACAACTACAAGATAAATTGCTATAGGGTACTTCCTAATGAAACGATGCAAACATTCACAATTTTCAAATCCCACGGACAGCTTGTAAATTTGGAGACTATAACTATAAATGTGCAGTGTAGGCTAGCTACTGCCATCCACGTCAGGCAACTTGCTAACTAGCAAGTGGCCAGCAAGACTAGATTCTAGCCGTCACCCTGTCCAGAACAGTACAATTTGCAATTATGGAACTTCCTAATGGAAGAATGTAAAAAAAAACAATAAAGAGATGAGCCAACCAGCAATACCAAAGATCTTTCAACAGTGCTCCGTTTCAATCTTCTGCGGCAGTAACGTTACTATACAAGAGAGCAAACAGAACTTGCCTGTAGCAGGTAGACGTTTCCACCCACTGATGCAGACTGGAGTGTCCGACGACGTCGACCACTAACGTTGTAGATGTGATCCTCTGACTCCCGCTCGAACTTGCTGTAGACTGATTCACAGGATGAACGAAAATACTGTAGAACTCATTTGTCCAAAAGATCCTTGGCGAGTGGAAAGACCCAATCTGCCTCCCTTCCTCCCACCCCCACGCACACAAACACACACACATCACCCAGGAATTACAAGTGCTAACCTAATTTTGAATTTTTCCTGGGGTAATCGTTATTGGCCAGTTCCCAGTTGCTGTAAATTATGCAGTAAATTACATTATACATCGGGTTTGTGTACGCACTTGAAACTTCAGACATTACTTTGCTCCAACAACCAGACTGTTGGACTGATAAATGATAGCAACATTCTGGGGAGAGTGATCGTCAGACAATGATCTTTAAATTTGGACAGCTCTCTAGAATCCTAGAGTCTACGGCTGGCTTTGGCTATCTAGGCTAGCCAGTGTTGACGTATGAGCTATCAATCCAACAGTGTTGAGCTAACAAGCTAACGTTAGCGCTTATGATACTGACATGTATTATAGCGAGTGTAATGATTAAATGAAGCCACGTGAAATACTCAAATAACAAAATAAACATTTTCGATAGTAAAACTTGAACATTGTTTGTGTATTTTATGATATTACAAACTCGTAACCACTCAGTAAAGTTAAAAGATGCCGCCATGTTTTTTCTCTGATCACAACCAGAACGAGGCTGCATTTACTCCGTTTTCATTCACAGCAAAAATTTAATTGCTGTAGTTTGGCGAAGTTTGACCATGATTCATAGCGAAACTACAGTAACATACTTTATTCACAATTACAATACACATTTCTTCCATATACAGTAGTGGTGCTGTAAAAACTACAGAATCTTGTTACAGTG
>JAODXP020000034.1:1804106-1844931 GCA_027497455.2 Sardinella longiceps
CACACACACACACCTGGGCCCCATGTACCCGTGTATATATAACACACACACACACACAAGGACTCGTGTACTGTTTATCTATACACTTACATTCATGTGTGCATTTTATTTTTTATTCGATTTTATAACTTATTTTTGCTGTAAATGTCATGGAAGTAATAAACCCCTCTTTGCCCTCTCTCTGTCTCTCTCTCTCTCTCTCTCCCACACTCTCTCTCTCTCTCACACACACTCACTCTCTCTCTCTCTCTCTCTCTCTCTCTCTCTCTCTCACACACACTCTCTCTCTCTCTCTCTCACACTCTCTCTCTCAATGTAACTGGAACCTATACCACAGACCACCTGAAATGTTACAGGCCACCTGTTTATAACCCATGCTTTAAACAAATGTGTATAAACGAATGTGAGAGAGATTATAACACATAACCCTTTATACACAGTCAGACTCCCAGTGGCGTAAGAACTGGCCATGGAGCCCTTGGGTGAGCCTGGGCCAAACCCCTATAGACTAGACTAAGGTTTAAGTGTTGCTACTGTTTTCTTTCTTTCACCTTCTGACCTGAAAAAAAATCCTATTGAAGCTCCTGAGATCCAAAGGTTTGATTATGACTCATGACCATAAACCTAGTAGACTGGATCAGATAAGCAGTTAGATCAGCATTCAGCCTCAACTGGCCAATCAGTGGACTCCAGTAACCTGTTTCATTACCTGCCAGAGTCATAAGGATGTAACTCTTCCTCTTTAGAAACCTGTTTAATTATTACACTCCTCAGTCATAAAGATATGACTCCTTCTCTTTAGTCACGTCTTTTAACACTGAATAAGATGAACGGTTCTAGACTAGAGGTCCGTATGGAAATGTGATTTCAGAAAGCTTGGAGACTGCATGATTTAGTTCACAAATTTGGGTGAGTGTTTAAATCACTACAATAAACCACATATCATTACCTTGTCTGAAACGTGGTTAGACAGTAACATATCAGATAATGAAGTTAAACTTGATAATTATGTTATATTTAGGAATGACAGAGGCACAAGAGGTGGGGGCCTCATAACATATGTGTCTTCAAACTTGACTGCGGAGCTTGTATCTCCTGCTGAGATCCCCCATCATTTTGAAGGCCTTTTTGTCAAAATTATTCTTCATGAAAATAAACGGCTACTAATTGGTAATATTTATAAACCTCCATCTGCCCCTGTAGAAACCACTGAATGTATCCTGTCAACAATTAATTCTTTGGACTGCAATTATGAAAAAATTATACTTGGTGACTTCAACTCTAATTGGTTAGATCGCTTCTTCCCAAAAAGATCACAATCTTTTTAGTAGTATTAACCTAACTCAACTTATAACTGAGCCCACTAGAGTTGGGCCTAGCTCTTCTTCTCTTCTCGATTGGATTTTAGTTTCTCATCCTGGCAGGATTACACAATCTGGAGTGCTATCTGATTCCTTCAGCGACCACTCTATGGTTTTCTGTATTTGGAAAATCAAATTACCCAGTCTCCCTCCCAAATTGATTCAGGTAGGAAACTGTAAAAAATTGAACCCTGAACACTTCATTCAGGACATATTAAACATAAATTGGGAGCGACTTCATTTAATACTTTTTGTTGATGATATTTTTATTCTGAGTTTGTTAAGATCATTGATAAGCATGCTCCCTGGATCTCAATCAAAGTCAAGGGTCATCATTTACCTTGGGTTAAAGCAGACCTTATCGAATTGTTTAGACGAAGAGATAAAGCTTGGATCCTGCTGATTGGAGTACTTACAAAGACTTGAGGTATAAATGCAAAACTAATACTAAAAATGCTAAAGCTATTTACTATAAGGATTGTCTATTAACTGATTTTAAGAACCCAAATAAATTTTGGAAAAAAATCAATACCATATCCAAAAAATCTACAAAAAATCATGTATCTCATATTATATTAAAAAATAATCAAATTGTGAGCGAACCTTTATTAATTGCAGAGGCATTTAGCCAGCATTTTTCTACAATTGGCAGTTCTCTCTCAGATCATTCTTATCCTCTCTTCTCAACTCAAAATAGGTGTGTCAGCTCCTTTTGTTTTAAACATGTTCTACCATCTGATGTTCAGCGAGTTATAAATAGTTTAAGCTCGGCATGTAGTGCTGGTCCAGATGGGCTAGACATTAAGTTCTTTAAAATCGCTTCTCATGCCCTGTCATTGTCACCCCTCTTTATAAAGGAGGCGATGTTTCTGACACCAATAACTACAGGCCAATCTCAATCATTAATAGTGTAGTCAAAATATTTGAAAATGTATTTTTAATCAATTATCTACATATATTAATGATCATAATATTTTATCTCCGCATCAATCCGGCTTTCGACCTAATCATTCAACTACAACTGCTTTGTTAAAATTTACAAGTGATATACTGTCAGCTTCTGACAGCAGTATGCCTACAGGTGCTATTTTCATTGACCTCACAAAAGCGTTTGATTTGGTTGACCACTATTTACTGTTAGACAAACTATATGCAATTGGCCTGTCCTCTAACTCATTATTATTTTTCAACTCTTTTCTTCATCACAGAAGCCAGTGTGTTTCTTTCCAGGGCAGTCTATCAGAGTTTAGACTTATTGATAAAGGTGTCCCACAGGGCTCTTCCTTAGGCCCTCTCTTGTTTTCTATATTTATTAACGATCTTTCTCAAGTTTGCACTAATTGTCAAATTCAGCTATATGCTGATGATACAGTACTGTACTCCTCCAATTCTAACATTTCTTTCATTTGTAATTGTTTACAATCAGATTTTGACAAGGTACAAAAATGGTTTCATGCCGACAAGCTCTATTTGAACAAGAAAAAAACATATAACATGTTGTTTTGCGCTCGACCAGCTTTTGTGCTGGAACAACTATGACAAGAGTTGATGAATTCAAATATTTAGGCCTTTGGCTTGATTCTCAACTTACCTTCAAGTGCCATATTAATTCAATCACAAAGAAAATATATGGTTGTCTAAAATCACTTTATCGTTCAGTTGACTGCTTCTCACAAGAAGTAAGAAAGAGAATCGTTATGCAATTAATTTTCCCTATTTTGGATTATGCTGATGTTGTATATGGTAATACTTCTGATACAACTCTTCGCCCGCTTACAGTGCTGTATAACAGCCTCTGCAGGTTCGTGCTCAGATGCCCATACAGAACCCACCATTGTGTTATGTATGAATCCTTGAATTGGCTATCTCCAAAATCCAGGAGGCAACTCCATCACTTATTACTTACTTTCAAGTGTATTCACCTTCAATTCCCTACATATCTAAAACAATTTTTAATTCCGTTCTCCTCTCATTATAATCTAAGGCATATGGATAATCTGTTTCTTCATATTCCAAGAATTAACAAAGAAATTGGTCGTCGCGCATTCAAATTTAAGGCTCCAGCAGACTGCAACAATCTTCCTTCTTCACTCAGGTCTATTACCTCTCTTACTACCTTTAAATCAGCTTTGTTTAATCACTTTCATACATCCTGCTCTTGTTTTTGAATATTCTACATCTGAGCTAGAGTATATATTTATCCAATATTTGTTTTTGTTGCCATTGCCTATTGACACGTACACTGTACAACTTAATATGTGTATACTTATACTGCACAAATGTATTACATACTAGCATGTGTAATCATTGCTACAGGAAGGATCTTTGATCCTTAACTTTACTTTCACTTGTGTAACATCAGTGGGTGGGATGGGTTGGTGTTAGGGAGCATTGTTGTTGTGTGTATGGTTGAGTGAGAGTGTCTTTGTGTTAATGTCTTTTTTTCTGTATTGTCTTTTCTTCCTGTTTCTTATTTGGTCTTTTTTTTTTTGTTTGTTTGTTTCTTTTCTTTTGTAAGGACCCCCTCAAAAATGAGATACGCTATCTCAAGGGGCTATCCTTTAAATAAAGAATAAAATAAAGAAAGAATAAATCACTGGCAATATATCAGAAGCTCCTAACAATTTGTTTTTGTTCTTAAAATTGGCATGTATGTTGCATCAGCAAATGCAGGAAATCTAAACTCATGCAAATGCTAAATCTAAACTCAGTAATACTGTGTAGTGGTCTGGTGTGTTACTTTACAACTAAGCTAACACTTAGAAAAGGCTATCACCAAAACAAGTCCCTCACACACGGAGGATTACAAACATCATTGTATATTTTGCCCACTTAGGGGGGCCTGATAATGTGATTCTTCAGGTCCTGGCCCATGGATTAATTGTGTGCACAAGTATCTGAAATTGTGTGTGTAAGTTGGATTATGACAGTGTCTTGTTACTTTCCAATATGTTTCCTTGCATTTTTTTAAACATGCATAGTGACCTATGGCACTAACAAATATTGCTGTACATTTGATAAGAAATGAACTTTAGCATATCCTGTCATGCAGTAAGAGAAAGAGGTGTGTGTGTGTGTCTGTGAGTGTGTGAGTGTGTCTGTGAGAGAGAGATAGATAGATAGATAGATAGATAGATAGATAAAGGAAGAGATAGATAAATAGATAGATAGAAAAAAATTGAAGTGGGTTCACAGTAAAATGGTGGCAGACATTTCTTTGTAGTCTTCCTGAATGAAATTGTATCAATGTGATGAATCAGAATGAATGAATTTCAGTGTGTTTGAGCAGTGAAAGTGTTTGAGATGAATGAGTATCAGTGTGTTTGAACAGTGAAAGTGTTTGAGATGAATGAGTATCAGTGTGTTTCTGCAGTGAAAGTGTTTGAGATGAATGAGTATCAGTGTGTTTCTGCAGTGAAAGTGTTTGAGATGAATGAGTATCAGTGTGTTTCTGCAGTGAAAGTGTTTGAGATGAATGAGTATCAGTGTGTTTCTGCAGTGAAAGTGTTTGAGATGAATGAGTATCAGTGTGTTTCTGCAGTGAAAGTGTTTGCTGTGCAGTGAGAGAGTCCTGCCTCTAAACAATGGACCAACAGAGAGACTCTGCAGGGAGCAGCCATCCTCCCAGGTCAGTGTGTGTGTGTCTCAGAGTAGCATAAATATTGTCAGCTGGAGCTTTGAGCATTCACTCTGATTTCACATTCATTCATTGTGATTTTATGTCTGTACGACTAAATTACTGCAACTAACTAAATTGCATGTAGAACTTCACCTCCTCTATTAATTAGGTTACACATGTTACAATTGAATGGATTTCTATGATTAAAATGTCATAAAATAATTTCATGCATTAGTGCCACCTCAACTAGCAGGAGTAAAGCCCAGAGAAGACCCGACTCACCTGCACCCAGCATTGTGTCCATGAAGAGTAACTGGTCAATGGATGAGATCATTGACTTCAGAGAGGAACACACACATCCTGATGCCAGGTAGGAAAATCTCATCTGGCAAGAGTTTGCTTAATTAGAGTTAGTGTTGGTGTTTGGAATGTATTTACCTGTGTGATTAGTGTTGGTGTTTGGAGTGTATTTACCTGTGTGATTAGTGTTGGTGTTTGGAGTGTATTTACCTGTGTGATTAGTGTTGGTGTTTGGAGCATATTTACCTGTGTGATTAGTGTTGGTGTTTGGAGCATATTTACCTGTATATGATTAGTGTTGGTGTTTGGAGTGTATTTACCTGTGAGATTAGTGTTGGTGTTTGGAGTGTATTTACCTGTGTGATTAGTGTTGGTGGTTAATGCTTATTTACTGTAACGGTGCGGCTGCCCGCTACCGCAACTTCGACTGGTACTGCACGCATACGCACACACACAATGACACAAACACATAGCTTTAATGCAACCCTTTATTTTTCACACAAACATATCAGCCAAGCCCCACGGCAATACACAGCGACAGCCAGCATGGTTGTTAACGGCACCTGCAACTCAACACAAACATAACTACATATAGTATTAAGTCTAACACTCGGCGTGGCCAACTGAATGTTAAAACTATGGACAAAGAACAAACTTTTGCAAAGCTAAACAGAAAGAACTCTTAATTGGCATGCTGGTGTCTTTTTTCCATGGACTGCCAAAGGACCTGAGGGAAGGTCTCGGAGAGCTTTTGAACTTTGGGCTAATTAATGTGTAAACGGCAATATTCAGTTGTGTGTGAGAGAAGGGGTGTCTGTGCAGTTTGTAACTTATTATGGATTCATGGTGTGTGCATATAATATGTTAAGCTGTTTTAGGAAACGGATGTTTTGTAATATGGAATAAGATATATATTTATCAATGTTTGAAAAGAAATGTATGTTCCAAAAGTTAATTGATTTTGGGGCAAGATCGTAATGGTATGAGCTTAATTGACAATTGGCTTGAGTGCCATGGGAGGAAAGAGAGATGGCTGAGGTAGATTGGTCTGAAGGGTGCAGGAGCAAGCACCTGTGCAGAGACCTGTAGCCTAAGCCATGTGTGAGCAGTGAAATGCCAATTTGATTTTGAGTTTGGCTTTATGTTGACTGATTTAAGTTATTTTGAGACAGTTTGATTATTGATTTGAATGTATGGTTTTGGAGTTTTTCTTTTTCTTTACTTTTTTTTATTTTTCTCCACAGCATGTTTGCTGCTTTGAGCAAATAAATCAAACATCTTTGCTTCTTGCCACTGTCTCTGCCACCACCGCAACGCACATCCAGACTACATTTACATATTAGTGCATTTCCTCCTCTATGGTGTTTTTTTTTAAAAATTAATACCTACTCGTCTTTCTGTTTCCTTCAGCATCCAACAGGAAGATCAACAGTTCATTCATCAGTCAGCAAGAATGAGTTGTTTTCTGTATTCAAGGTGTGTTTGTGCATTGTGTCTGATCTGAGTGTGTGTATGTGTGTGCGCATGTGTAAACGCATGCACACACACGTAAGTAAATGGAATGATGGTTAGAAGAGTTGTTTTTTATTCTTATGTATATGAATGCCTATTGCTTTTTCATCAACGCAATGGCTTGACTTGATTTTAATTTTCATTGATGGAATGATTTGATTTGATTTTCAATCAGGAGCTGGAAGGCAAAGTCATCACTTTCATGAAGAATGAACTAGAGAGATTCAAGAAGCTCCTGAGTCCTGATTACCCAGAATCCTCTTGTAGTGAGGATGTGGAGGAGCATAGAGATGCCAGAGATGGAGCTCTGAAGATTGCAGTGCACATCCTGAGGAACATGAGTCAGGAGGTCCTCGCTCAGCAGCTGGACAAATGTGAGCACAGCATAGCATATAGTCGTTGAAACTGTTTTAAAAAACAAAGTATTATTGAAGCTGTTAGCTATTATTGAAAACTAGTGCATTGCCCGTGTAAACACGTTTTCCAAGAAACGTGTAGTCCATTTAGGCCTAACATTACATGTATGCAGGCAGGGTATAAAATTAACTTTTTGACCCACCTGCCAATGGCAGGTAAGGCCTGATCATTTACCGGCCAAAAAATATTTTTACCGGCCACTGAAAAAAGAAGTTTAGGATGCTTTTTAGAGCAACTTTACTTTTCTCTCAGGTGTCTCTGTAACAAAAGCTATAATACACCCAGGTTCAAAATGTATTTTATAGCAGATGGTCATCCAAACTCAACTACTAAGGCGCCTACTGGCCTACTGGCTCCACTCATTTCATTTCATATTAATGACGAAAGTCATATCTCAGTAGTCTGCCAGTGGCAGGTAGCTTGGTTTTTGTTACTAGCCAAACCAAATTTTTACCCGCATTTGGCCGGTGGCGGGTGCTAATTTTAAACCCTGTATGCAGGTGAATCAGAGATCGTGACATAGCCTACATCAGTGCTGCCAACTCTCACGCGATGAGCGTGAGACACACAATTAGCACTGTTTACACACGCTCTCACCCCACATTTGCCCCCTCACACGCATCATTTTTTAGGCTAGACCCCCCAGTCAGACACGCAGCAAACAACGTAGAACGCAGAGGAGTGCACAGGTGACATACACCAGACACTGTCGATCACCTTGGACGCTTACTTGCAGTAGTTGCTGTCTGTGCTACATGTCATTTAATAGGCTACTATTTGCTCGTCATCTGGCAAAAGTTTTCAAACTTTCTCTGCTTCAATAGAGCAATCCCAAAATAAAATGTGAATGTGAAATCTCGGTGTGAATGTAAAATTTGAGAGTGATATCTGCTGCTTCTATTTGAGTGATGCATGACTCTATAATCCATGTAAAATATTCTTGGTTAAATTGCAGGAATTTCCATTTCCCATTTTGGTATTTTGATAAGCCTAGATTTACATTTCCTTAGACCCTTTTAAAAAGCTTTTGTATCCTAATCCAACAAGAAATTATAGGCTGTTATAATTTGTGAATTTGTGAAAAGTGAATGCTCTGCAAATAATAATAATAATAATAATAATAATAATAATAATAATAATAATAATAATAATAATGTAGCCTTACTGAAAGTAGAAGAACTCTTACCAGGCACTAAGTTTGCATTCCCACCTAATGGTCAAGCCCCAGCTTTTGTGTTGTTCAAACTATGATTCTTGAATGTACAGATGATTACAGTTATTTATTTGTATTATTTTCACTAGCATATTGTGTCTTGCTCAGTAGAGGGATGTCAGGATAATTCTAGGGGCCGGGCACAAACAGGAACATATTTTAATATATTAGCCTAATTATGGGGGCATTTTCAATACTGTATTGTTTAAGCACCCTTATTTGTTGATCACAAGCTGAATACTCAGCTTTACTGATTTACTTGTGAAGGCCTGCCAAAACAGGACACAGAAATTATGAATCTCAATCACATGCAATTTAGGTAATGCATATCACCAGCAAGCCACCCCAAAATCCACCAGATTGCAGGAAATCACTAGCCTGGCGAATGCCAAACTAAAATCACAAGTGATATTTAGTCTGGAGACCCACCTATTGCTTTTCTCGTAGCGGAAGCACCGTTTACGATTGTCCAGAGCCGTTTATTGGGCGCTACGAATGTCTATCATAGCGTCTGTACATACCTCGGAGCCAATACCAGAGCCACCACGTGACGTAAAATGCAATCGAGGGCCGTACAAATCCCTTTTGTTCTGCGATTGGATACCGAAAGTAAGCGAGAAAAACGGCCATGGTCACCATGCTGCTTTGCAGAGTGGAATGAAATAAGCTCGCAAAGGAGCATGGGAACTCCCAGGCTAGGAAATCACATCAACGGAATGGAAAATTTTCGTATAGTGCATCCTCAGCAGGATGATCCCAAAAACACCACAATGACAGGATCATTAAAAATCAGCTACAAAGTTCTCACACAGGCCTACCACTGCTCCCTCCTCCTTCGGTTTAGCGTGTGTCGGGAAAATGGTGCCCCCACCCCCCAAAAAAATAAAAAATCTCACTCCAAGGTTTTTGAAAAGTATTCAGCGCAGTAACCTGCATGGAGATTTTTCAAAGTGTAAAGCTGGCCCATAGTGAGAGTTGAAGTTGCAATGTGGTTTGAAATAGATAAGTAACGTTACATCAATTTTCGTTCGACATGTTTGCTACCTGTGTTACATTGAATGAAAGCAGGCTAACCAAACAAACTATAAATGGCGTGTGTAACAAACCTTTAGCCTGTCTGTCGTCAAAAGGTTTTCACTCAGGCAAAAGCATGTATTGAACTGCATGTTGATACATGTGCTTCTACTTATTACCAATGTGGGTTTGCGTGTCTTTGCATGGTGTTGTGAGATTAGCAAAGTCATCTTGCTTGGCCATCGTAATGTCTTGAACTGTTTCACAGCGCCTGGGTCATCGTAATTTTGTTTAACTGTTTAACATGTCAGAGCGGCAGGCTGGACCAGGAGTGAAAGGAGGAGTGGCTTTACGGTTAGAGCGGCAGAAAGCAACTGTGCCTGGGGGCGGCATAGTTGAGCGGGCTAGTGCGTCATACCGCAAATCCGGGGACCCGGGTTCGATTCCAACCCGTGGTCATTTCCCGATCCATACCCTTCTCTCTCTCCCACTCACTTCCTGTCATAGTCTTCACTGCCTTATTTACTTTGAGTATTTTTATCCAAAAATCGCCAAATTTTGCACTGAACTCACTCGTGCCAACAGCAAGGTGCATACCAAATCTGAGGTTAGTCAAACAAATGGTTGCAGAGTTATGCGTGGGACACACACACACACGTTCCTTGCATTAATAGATAGATGTACAAGTATTCTCATAATTAACAAGTCTGCTAACTGTATCTTAATGTATTGTCTAATACTGACATAAATTGTTGTGTATTTATTATTAATTCACATACAAAACAGACAGCTATGATATTTGATGATGCCTACTGTACTCTAATCCTGATCATATGTCTAGTTGTCATAACAAAAAAACAAATGACACTTGTTACTCAGAACCGAAACATAAAGAGGGAGGCAGACAACGTGGTTTGGTTAACCAAATTACATTTATTTAATAATAAAAATGATCAAAATTAATAAGAATAAATTGATTGATTGAATTTATTTAGTCTATTAGATGTAAAAAAAAACATAGCATGGCAACAGTGACCATCATACATTTTAAAAAAATAGACAGGGATTAAAACACAAAAAAGCCCTAAGGCTTATTTCCATTGTGGTCCCTAGCAGGTGAGGGCATATGATGGCATTATTGCACATACGCACATACATACATACATACATACATACATACATACATACCTACATACATACCAACATACATATCCATACCACATTCACTCAGAAACACGTAAGAAATAAGAAGTACATTGAAAATGGTTCTGAATTCAATAATGTTGTTTAAACCATTTTTTCAAATGACTCTTGAAACTGTTTAAAGAACTTATTTCTTTGAGTGGGCCAGGTAACCTATTCCACAGTACAGCACCAACAGAAGAAAAACACTTTTTGCCCATGTTTGTCTTGACTATGGGTGGGACAAAATCTGTTGTGCTCCCCCTTGTGGCGTAACAATGAATACTGCAGTCAAAATAAAGATGTCTAGGGGTAAGAAGTAGAGAATGTAGGTTATGTGAGTGCGTGGGTGGAATGCAAGCGTCAGTAATCAGTAATGTAGAGAATGTAACGAAAAGGTTAAGAAAGAGGAAAGGTGCCTGTGGGAGAGAAAGTCAATCAAAGTGTCTACAACACAAACCAAATGTGCCCAACAAAAAAGTGACCTGCAGAGAGAAAGAGAAAGGATATTTTAAAGCCACACCCTCAACTCAGGTGTGAGTAATTAACCAATTAGGGCCTGAAGGGGCACCGGGGGTCGTAACACACTTAAGTTATAAACATTTAGATTATAATGTTTATGTCAACTTCATGACAGTCATGTCATAGTTATGACAGTGTCATGTCATTCTTATGTAGGTACCTTCAAATAAAGTGTTACTGTTATGTATTTCTGTTTATTAAGTCACATAGAAGAAAGATGGCTATGATATTTAATCCTGATCATTTGCTGTATATTTATGTAGATGGACTGTTTCCTAGATGTCAGAAGCAGCTCAAATCCAGACTCAAGCAGAAGTTCCAGAGTGTATCTGAAGGAATCTCACAGCAAGGAAAGTCTGCATTTCTGGAGCAGATCTACACAGAGCTCTACATCACACAGGGGGACAGTGCAGAGGTCAATACTGAACATGAGGTCAGACAGATTGAGATGACATCCAAGAGACAAGTAACAATGGAAGAAACATCAATTAATTGCACTGACATCTTCAAGCCCTTACCTGGACAAAACAAACCCATCAGAACTGTGCTGACAAAGGGAGTGGCTGGCATTGGAAAAACAGTCTCTGTGCAGAAGTTTATTCTGGACTGGGCCCAAGAAAAAGTCAATCAAAATATCCACTTCATATTTCCTCTTCCTTTTCGGGAGCTGAACCTGATTAAAGATGAGAAAGACAAGAAATACTCCCTCATGGACATAATCCATCACTATTTCAGTGAAACAAGAGATTTCACCTTTTCCCACCAGGACAAATACAACATTGTTTTCATCTTTGATGGTCTGGATGAAAGCAGACTTCCTCTAGATTTCCAACACAATCAAAACATCTACAGTGTAACAGAACCTGCCCCAGTGGACGTCCTTCTCTCAAACCTCATCAAGGGGAATCTGCTACCCTCTGCTCTTGTCTGGATCACCTCCCGACCAGCAGCAGCCAATCAGATCCCTCCTGAGTGTGTTGACCAGGTCACAGAGGTCCGGGGTTTCAGTGACCCACAAAAAGAAGAGTATTTCAGGAAGAAAATTGCAAAAGAGGAAATGGCCAACAGAATCATCAGACACCTGAAGTCATCCAGGAGCTTGTACATCATGTGTCACATTCCAGTCTTCTGCTGGATGTCAGCCACTGTTCTGGAGTACATCCTGACTCAAGCAGAGAGTGGAGAGATTCCAAAGTCTCTGACTGAAATGTACACACACTTCCTGATCATCCAAACCAAACACATGAGTCAGAAGTATGGGAAACAAGGTGGGGACACAGTCTGGAACCAGAAGACTTTCTTGTCCCTGGGGAAACTGGCTTTTCAGCAGCTGGAGAAGGGCAATCTGATCTTCTATGATGAGGACCTGAGAGCGTGTGGCATTGATGTGACTGAAGCATTGGTGTACTCAGGGGTGTGCACCCAGATCTTCAGAGAGGAGGCTGGGCTGTACCAGGGGAAGGTCTTCTGCTTTGTCCATCTGAGTATTCAGGAGTTTCTAGCAGCTCTGTTTGTGTTTTTGGACTTTGACAGGAAAGAGAG
Organism: Sardinella longiceps; assembly: GCA_027497455.2. Lineage (NCBI taxonomy): Eukaryota > Metazoa > Chordata > Actinopteri > Clupeiformes > Clupeidae > Sardinella > Sardinella longiceps. Next base: position 1,816,789 of record JAODXP020000034.1, read on the forward strand.
GAATATGCCTGAGCAACACTCTGAGATTTCTTCACTGTTCAGAGCTAACAGGCTTTGTGACCTCCACCAGACTGCAGTGGATCTGGCCTTAAAGAGTGAAAATGGACACCTGGACCTTTTCCTGAGGTTTCTCCTGGGCCTCTCACTGGAGTCCAATCAGAGGCTCTTAAAAGACCTGCTACCACAGAGAGGAAGCAGCTCACTGAACACAGAGGAAACTGTCAAGTACATCAAGCAGAAGATCAGTGAAGCCCCCAACCCAGAGAGATGCATCAACCTGTTCCACTGCCTGAATGAGCTGAAAGACCACTCTTTGGTGGAGGAGGTCCAGGGCTACTTGAGGAAGGACAATGATCCTAGACAGAATCTCTCTCTTTCCCAGCTGTCAGCTGTGGCCTTTGTGCTGCTGATGTCAGACCAGGAACTGGAGGAGTTTAACCTGTGGGATTATGGGAGACATGCCCAATCAGATGCAGGTCTGCTGAGGATGCTGCCAGTGGTCAAAGCATCAAGAATAGTCAAGTGAGTACTGAACTCATGAGTGAATGGAATATATGTTTACTGACATTGTGTTAACATTCTCTCCCTCACACACACAGTACGTACATGCATACACATACACACATACACACAAACACACACACACACACACACACACACACACACACAGCACACATGCACACACACACACACACACACAAAGACAAAATGTACACTAGTCCTCAGAACTCACATTCACACTGATACACCTTTGATAGTCCTCATATTCTTATGTGTTAAGTCATTCAGGAAGGGGATGTTTGTAAGCCACATATGTGTATCTGTGTGTGTGTGTGTGTGTGTGTGTGTGTGTGTGTGTGTGTGTGTGTGTGTGTGTGTGTGTGTGTGTGGAGATGAGAGTGGTGGGAGAATCACAATCTAACACAGTTAACACCTGGCCCTGTCACGACACAACAGAGGCAGTCAGTGTGTGTGTGTGTGTGTGTGTGTGTGTGTGTGTGTGTGTGTGTGTGTGTGTGTGAGGCAGAGCACTGACATACACATCCACAGTCACACCTACACACACACACACTCACACACATACAGAGCAGGCAATGCAGAACACTGACACACACACACACACACACAGACCAGGCAATGCATAAAAACTGACACACACACACACTCACCCACATACAGAGCAGGAAATGCAGAACACTGACACACACACACACACACTCACACACATACAGAGCAGGCAGTGCAGAACACTGACACACACACACACACACTGTACTGAGCAGGCAATGCAGAACACTGACACACACACACGTACACACACTCACTAACAAACTGAGCAGGCAATGCAGAACACTGACACACACACACACACACACACTCACACACATACAGAGCAGGCAATGCAGAACACTGACACACACATACACACACACACCCATACAGAGTAGGCAATGCAGAACACTGACACACACTCAGAGGTGCCGCTAGAAATTTTGGGCCCCATGAAAGAGTACAATTTAGGGCCCCTTCACCAACTATCAAATTGTGTTATAGTAGTGCTGTCAAGCGATTAAAATATTTAATCGCGATTAATCGCATTTTTGCCATAGTTAACTCATAATTAATCGTGATTAATCGCAAATTTCTTTCTATTCTAAATGTCCCCCAATTTCTTTTTGTCCCATTTTTATTTATTTACAGTGGGGAGAACAAATATTTGATACACTGCTGATTTCTTAGGTTTTCTCACTTGCAAAGCATGTAGAAGGTTGTAACTTCTATCACAGGTACTCTACAACTGTAAGTGATGAAATCTAAAACAAAAATCCAGAAAATCACAGTAGATGATTTTTAAATAATTATTTTGCATGTTATTGCAGGACATAAGTATTTGATCATCTATCAACCAGTAAGATATTTGGCTCTCACAAACATGTTAGTTCTTCTTTAAGAAGCCCTCCTGTTCTCCACTCATTCACTGTATTAACTGCACCTGTTTGAACTTGTTAACCTGTATAAAAGACACCTGTCCACACAATCAATCAGACTCCAACCTCTCCACAATGCCCAAGACCAGAGAGCTGAGTAAGGACATCAGGGATAAAATTGTAGACCTGCACAAGGCTGGGATGGGCTATAGGACAATAGCCAAGCAGCTTGGTGAGAAGGCAACTATGGTGCAATTATTAGGAAACGGAAGAAATTTAAGACAACTGTCAATCTCCCTTGGTCTGGGGCGCCATGCAAGATCTCACCTCGTGGGGCATCAGTGATCATGAGGAAGGTGAGGAATGAGCCCGGAACTACATGGCAGGACCTGGTCAATGACCTGGATAGAGCTGGGACAACAGTCTCAAAGACAACCATCACACTACGCCGTCAAGGATTAAAATCCTGAAGTGCACGCAAGGTGCCCTTGCTCAAGCCCAGGGCCGTGGGAAGATGATTTGACTTGGGGGTGCTGAGGAGTGCCGACAAATAACATTACATTTATTCAATTGCTGTTTACAGCACAAAAATATTTGAGCTAGGTCTACTTGGGCGCGCGCACGGACGTGCATAACAGAAAAAGAGTGAGAGGTGTTGCACCATCTGCAAATTAGGCCTGCCTACATCTTAGACTAGATACACGAACAATTCTGTAATAACCGCAACTTTTAAAGTGAGACTGCTAGGAAAACAAGTTCGGGGGATTACACCCATGAAAAAAATCAATACGGACCGACAGTTTAAATGGCAAAAGGCAACCTCCATTATTTCAGACTCAGATCATCAACACCTCAGCTGCCTGTCACTCGTTGCCATCCCATCAGAATGAAATTGTGGTCAAGACCAAGGGTTAAACAAATTATGTTAACTAACAACTCAAGTAAATAATAATTTGTGCGCTGCGCATAGTATTTTCATTCAAACAAAACGTCCTTGCTAGCTCTATGCATTCACTTCAGTGAGTCGGCAAAACTGTTTACTAATATTACTTCGTGGAGTATGCTGGATGTGTCCCAAGAATTTCTGGTGAGTGAGTTTGTTTTTTTATGGATGTGAACTGATCGAGAAAAGCACTTGAAGTTCAGAAACTGAACTGTGATGCTGCCGTCAGTCACAGGACTCCGACGCGCATCTAAACAGCTGGGGGGAAAGTAGCTTACCTGTTTGCGCAATCTCCTTTAGGTTTTACATGGGCTACTGTCAGCTTGCTTTTCCAGGCATATGCAGCCGAGCATTAATCTTCACAAATAAAATGACAGACGAAGCAGATTGTAAATTGTCAGTACAGTAGGCTATTTCCTTATACGCTACCTGACCTAATATCATAATGGACAGAACGCGTCTCATAGTCACTGCGCTGGGTGCGCTGTGCATTGTCATGACACAGTTTTGGCAAAAGTAACAATATAGCCTGCTGAATCAAAATTGCCAGTTTATGTTATTCTCGATTACAAACATTACACTCATGTATATGACAAGACACGGAAAAGATATTTTAATGCGTTCTTCGAGTTATTTTTGTCATATGGCAGGAGGGGCTGAATGCATGACCAGTGGAAAGTCCAGGTGCTGCACCCAGCACCCGTACATCCCACAGCTATGCTCAAGCCAACGCATGTCAAGGCCCGCCTGAAGTTTGCAAATGACCATTTGGATGATTCAGAGGAGGACTGGGAGAAGGTCATGTGGTCTGATGAAACAAAAATAGAACTGTTTGGGTTAAACTCCACTCGTCGTGTTTGGAGGAAGAATAATGATGAGTACAACCCCAAGAACACCATCCCAACTGTGAAGCATGGTGGTGGAAACATCATTCTTTGGGGATGCTTTTCTGCAAAGGGGACAGGACGACTGCACCGTATTGAGGGAAGGATGGATGGGGCCATGTATCGTGAGATCTTGGCCAACAACCTCCTTCCCTCAGTAAGAGCATTGAAGATGGGTCGTGGCTGGGTCTTCCAGCATGACAACGACCCAAAACATACAGCCAGAGTGGCTCCGTAGGAAACATCTCAAGATCCTGGAGTGGCCTAGCCAGTCTCCAGACCTGAATCCAATAGAAAACCTTTGGAGGGAGCTTAAAGTCCGGGTGTATCAAATACTTATTTCTTGCAATAAAATGGAAAATAATCATTTAAAAATCATACAATGTGATTTTATGGATTTTTGTTTTACATCCCATCACTCATGGTTGTAGAGTATCCATGATAGAAATTACAGACTTCTACATACTTTGCAAGTGGGAAAACCTGAAAAATCAGCAGTGTATCAAATACTTGTTCTCCCCACTGTATTTCCATTTTAATGCTGTTATCAGCATTCATTGGTGGGGGTGAATACCAATTTAAAATAAAAGAAAACCCAGTTACAGCGTCAGAAATTATTAACATGTTCAAGTATTGCCAGAGAGATGTTGATGTCTTTTATGTTGCTAGTTCACAAGTTTACAAAAAAAAAAACAAAAAACCTAGATGGTGGCCCTATAAATTATACTAACCTATATTTTAAAGAGGCTCAATGAAAATATGGCATTATGGTCTACATGAGTAAACCTACATTGCATGAGCATACCTTTAAAATGCATTTTGCCATATTGGCAATTGCCCTGCAAGAAGCTCTCATTTTAGTGATAAGGTCAAGGTCATACTAACCCTGTTTCACCTCTCTCACTCGCACTGCAATTTTGAAACTGATATTAGCCTATTTGCGGGGTATTCAGTTCAAGAGAAGGGATTTCTAAGTGACAACATTAATCCTCTAGCTAGTTGACAACCTAAATATGTGAACATGTGAGTGAGCGTCAACGATTGTGTCTGTAAAATATTTGTTTTCACTGACATCAAATGACGCTCACAAACATTCTCTCTCAGTTGCGCTCCGACCTGTTTCACCTCTCTCACTCGCGCTGCAATTTTGAAACTGATATTAGCCTATTTGCGGGGTATTCAGTTCAAGAGAAGGGATTTCTAAGTGACAAAATTAATCCTCTAGCTAGTTAACAACCTAAATATGCGAACATGCAAGTGAGCGTCAACGATTGTGTCGGTAAAATATTTGTTTTCACTGACATCAAATGACGCTCACAAACATTCTCTCTCTTAGTTGCGCTCCAACCTGTTTCACCTCTCTCCCTCGCGCTGCAATTTTGAAACTGATATTAGCCTATTTGCGGGGTATTCAGTTCAAGAGAAGGGATTTCTAAGTGACAACATCAATCCTCTAGCTAATTAACAACCTAAATATGCGAACATGCGAGTGAACGTCAACGATTGTGTCGGTAAAATATTTGTTTTCACTGACATCGGAGCAGCAGAGCAGAGTGCAGACACCCGTGCCGTGTGTGCAGTGCGTGTGTAGGCTACTGTAGGCATGAGTAGCCTAGGTCCTAGGCTAAGCAGTAGGCCTACTTCAAGCCTAAAGGCTGGGTTATACCTCTTTTTCAGCCTATCGCCGACAGGCCGGCGCAGTGAGTTTTGGTTTATACTACCCGACGAACAAGGAAGTAGCTTTTCGTTCTCGAGCCACGAGAGCACAGAGCAGGCGGCTCGAGAGGACCAATCACAGCGGCTCCTGCTGCCGTTTACTGCTGTCTGCGGCCAGTCACATTTTCAGGGGTGCACACGCAGTCACTGCGGAGGGGGTAAACTGGCTGCGAGGCTCACTGCATTATCGCGCAGTTACGTTTGTTCCTGACTATAAATCAGCCATAATACAAACACAGGACATACTGAAACGTCGGGAGGTGTTGGAATGTCGGAGATATTTTTTTTCACATTCCATTGATAATGGCGGGTCAAATGTGTTAATCACGCGTTAAAAAAATTGACGCCGTTAAAATGGGTTTGCGTTAACGCCGTTATTAACGCGTTAAACTGACAGCACTATGTTATAGTAAAATTTGAAGGCCAATATGGATTTTGGCTGGCACTGACAGGAAACTGTTATTGACCTGATGGCACTCCCTTTCCTGTAGCATACATCACTAGGTATGCTGCATGTTATCAACTACATTTTAAAACAACTGTAAAAATCATACTAAAAAGGAAAAACTTCTTTTTATGAGCAACTGAGGGGAAAATGTTGAAAAATGATGTTTCCTGCATTGTAATATTTTGAAAGATCACATCTTATTGCAATTAATTTAATGGCTTAGCTAATTCCAATGCATGTTATTTGAGTGTTCTGTGAGGTAGGCTAATACTGACAATGACCCTGATTGAGTGTTGGCCAACTGTTTTACATTTAAATTTATGCATTTAGCAGATGTTTTTATCCAAGTTAGTTAGTAGTCAGTCAGAGTCAGAGTCAGGAATCTTTTTTTTACAATTGAACCCAACTTGCAGTCACTTTCAAAATTTGAGACTTATTGTTTCATTGCACACCTCTGTAAAATTTATAGTTAACAGAAGTTTGATGTGATTCAGACAGTCTTTTCCTATTGTAGCTAATCTGACAGTAGCCTAAACATAATGGGGAGGGGGGAGGCGGGGGCAGACTGGCTTCTCAATTTCCTACTAATTTTTTATTGTAAATTGTTTGGTTGAAAATATCTTAATCCTTGAAAGGCATAGTCTAGACCAAGTTGTGCTTCCTAACCTGCAGGAGTAGCCTAAATAGCAGGGAATTCCTTGACAAACATTTAAATTCTCTGTTTACAAATAGGCTACATCTTCAGTTTGAGACTACAAAATCAACTGTGATTGGTGAAGTGGTGTTATTAACAGTAGCCAAAAAACCCTCACTGTAGATAAAGACTTAGAAGAACAGATAGGCTTATGGCTTCCACTGTTTTTTGAAATGTAGGTAGTAGGGATGCAACGGTTATTGAATTTTACGGTTACCGAACGATACGCCCTCTACGGTTCAATAAACTTTCGTAAACCGCAATATTTCGGTTTATTAATAAAATGTGAATCTATTGAAGCTCCCTGAAATTTGCTTATGCAGCCAGCATTCACAAGCTCTACATGCTGAGCTCTAGAACCCTCAACCAATCAGCGTGATTTTATGCTAATTAGCTCCGCCTGTCATGTGTGAAACTTTTCACTCACTGCACGGAGAGAGATGAGCTATAAGCCCCACTCGGAAAGTAGGCAACATTAAGCCAGAAGAATTGCTGCTGTGGCAGATTTTGTGCAAACTGATGACCGTTTACACAAAAGCACTTAATAACGTAAAATGCGTCTAATAGCCTACAGCACATGCTACTAAACCGGTTGTCAGAAAATAGCGCTTACCACTCGCCCAAATTCGCCTAGGCTACCGCAAATATAGCCTACCTTGCCTAATGTAAAATATTACGCAAGGATGTCTAGGGGCTGTAATGCTTAGTTTATCTTGCGATGAGTTAGATCAAATGTTGAGTGCAGTGAGACTGGGCTTGGATGCAACAAGTGACAGGCTAAACGTTTTACAGAAAAAAAACGTCCTCTGTGTACCTCTCATCCCCAGGCTCAGCTATTGTAACATTAACATAAAGGCAAGCTTCTTTGCAGCACGGTGTTGTAAAGACACTGATAGTAGACTCAGAAATTAATTTCTGAAGTTTGGGATGTCATGCAATCCATTGTCACGCAGACCGTTTCCCTTAAGTACTAGGAATAAAAGGCCTCTCATTCTGTTGTTGGCTACCAGCAGCACTTGAAATCAACGACATCATCCTAACAATAGGTACATTTCCTATAGTGAAACTATGTCCTAATTTGGAAATGAGCAAACAATAAAATAGGCCTAGGCTACTGGAGGATATTTACTAGTTTAGGACATTTCATAGCATTTCAAGAATATTAACAATATTTTATTCTGTCTACCCCTCTAGCAGCCTATCTACTAGACAATTTATGAAAGAAATCAAATGAAAATTGCAGATAGACTGATAGATAGGCTGATGGTTGATAATGAATATAGCCATTAAAAGAACAACTTTATAGCCCCTTTTTTGTTGGAAAATACCAAAACCGTACCGTCACCGTGGCCCCAAAACCGTGATACATACCGAACCGCGGGCACACTGTACCGTTGCATCCCTAGTAGGTAGCCTATTTGACTGCCTACCTCATGATCATAAGTGGCTAGTTGGCATGTAAAACTGTTTCCATAATAGGCCAGGCCTACACAATGAAATCACTTGTAAACCGTTTATCACCACAACTAGTAAGCACAACAGTTGCGCAGCTCTGGTAAAGTAGTTTAAAATGATATCTGTACAGTTTTTTGTGAGAGAATAACTCGAGAAGTAGGCTGGCACATTTGGACATATGCGCACCCACCGTGACATTGCATCGCATTTTAAAATGTGTGTGCCGTTCGCTCTTAGATTTCTGTTGCTTGTCCTTTTGTGTTTGGGGCAACAAGGCTTCATGTTCACCACCACCATCAGTCCAATTCAGCAACTTGTTTCCACAGTTGGCAAACAATGCTCAACTACAGTAGCAATTTGAGCACCTTGTAGCTAAGCTGCTTTGCCGGACTGAAAACGTTCACAGATGCGTGCCGCTGAAAGATTCAGACCATACCATTCTGTAAAAAGGGAGAGGGGTGAAACGACTATATACAAGATAATTCTTGGAAAATATTATAAAATATCACAACAATATTTAATTTGCTTAATTAAACAAATAAAATCAAATATATCATTTCAAAAACCTATTCAAGCCAATTCTGTTAAAGTAATACTATCAGCCCTGAAACAACCCCCTTGTCAGTGCTGGGCCCTTAGAATCGTCCTTGTGGGAAATTATTATGATAGCTAGTTGTACACTGCTGGCCTAATTCTTCGGTCAGAAAGAATGCAGCTCTTCAATAAAGATGGTGGTTTATTCACAATCCAGCCATTGATAACAGAATAGTAGACATCTGAAATTGTACATCTTTGAATGTGTGTGTGTGTGTGGTCTCTACAATGGAAATAGAGAAATAAAGAAAAGTACAATCAGCATAAATAGGTAACTGTACAAATATGCACTGGTAGCTATACAGAGAAATGAAAATAATTCACTTGCTATATCTAAGAGCGCCGCAAGGTGGCAGCACCAGCACATCACATAAGTAATGATACAATGCAAATTTAGCTTGCTACATGTGTAGATCTTTGGCATCGAAATTACAGAGTGCTTTCCTCCAATAAAGTGCAAACAATAAGTGCTTGTTAACATGAGTGCTAATACCTAGCAACTAAATATAAAATTAAGGCACCTGTCAATACACATGTCGAATCAGAATTACAACCTGACTAGTTAGCCCATTACTCACGGCAAATTGGGTCATGCATTTAACACATGTACAGGCATACAACAACAACCTGACACACTGCTACCTTGAATAATGGTCAAATTATCATCAGTACAGGCATTACTTACTTTGTCAGCAACGCACACGGAGGAAACAATAAGATGTAGGGCAGTAACAAACTTAAATTGCTCCAACACAGGTAACACGTGTACACAAGCTTGAATAGCGCAGCAAAGAGAACGTGACATACGCAGTGAGTCTCTTAAAGTGACGGTGTCCTATTAAAACGGCAGGTAATTTAAAGAAGCAGGTAATTTAAAGGAGCAGGGAATTTTGTACAGCCACCCCCTAATTTACTTGCTAAATTTGTAAACAGCATAAAGTCCCTGCTAATGGATTACTGAGGGATATCCGCTACATCCTTGGGCATTTCAGGCAGTTCAATCAGTTTGGCAACTGGACGCTGGTACGCCTTGCCATTGATGTCCACGACAGCAGTCCGTATCCTCCTGTCATCACTTTGAATTACCTTAGAGACCCGTCCAACGGGCCACATGGCTCTTGGAAGCTGATAGTCCATCACAAGGACCACCTGTCCGACGGTGAGGTCACCTGGCATCTTCGTCCACTTCTGACGTAGTTGAAGGCTTGGTAGGTATCCTTTAATGAAGTTACACCAGAAGTGATCTGCTATAACCTGGCTGTGGCGGTAGCGACGTCGTCCAAGCAGAGCCTCAGACCCATACAGAGCCTGAGGCAAGGAGGCGTCCCACCGCCCCATCAAGAGCAGGTTAGGCGTGACGGGGTCTGGGTCTGCTACATCCGAGGATACATAACCAAGGGGTTTTGAATTAAGGATCCCCTCCACTTCCACAAGCACAGTAGCAAGGACCTCTTCAGGTACAGACTGGTCCCGGAGAACCACTTGAAGGGCAGCCTTGACAGATTTGATCTCCCTTTCCCATGCCCCTCCAAAGTGAGGTGCATGGGGTGGATTGTACCTGAAGGATATGCTCTGTCCTGCAAGCTGGCTTTTGATGGAGGGCTCTAGCTGAGCGAATGCCTCTTTGAGCTCCTTGTCTCCTCCTCGAAAATTAGTGCCCTGATCACAGAGGATCTCAAATGGTTTTCCTCGTCTGGCTACAAATCTCCGAAGGGCGAGGAGAAATGAATCAGTATCCATGTGACAAAGGAGGTCAAGATGCACACACCTGGTAGTAAGGCACTTGAATATGATCCCCCACCTCTTCTCCTGTCGTCTGCCTATTTTGACTGTGTAAGGGCCAAAACCAGTCAACACCTGTTGACCAGAAGGGGGTTGATTGAGGCGAAGCCTGGCATCAGGTAAGTCAGCCATTCTGGGAACAACGGGTCGTTTGCGCCACTTACAGCACTCTGCGCACCGTCTTTGATGTTTTCGGATGGCTTGACGTCCACGGAGTATCCAGTACGACCTTCTGACCTCTGCAAAAACCCTCTCAGGTCCAGGGTGAAGAAGGCGATCATCATAGTCTTTAATCAGCAGGCGAGTGACTATGTGATGAGGAGAGAGGAGGATAGGGTGAAGAGTGTCCTCTTCTAGATCTGTGGCCTTGCGAAGTCTACCTCCCACTCTGATCAGTCCAAGAGCCTCATCCAACACAGGTGAGAGTGAGTTCAGGTTGCTACTAGGCCGAATGGCTTTACCAGCCTTGAGTGCCGTTACCTCTTCAGGGAAACTCTCAAGTTGTGCTGTCTGCAAGAGCGCCACTTCAGCCTCGATGCGTTCTGATGCAGTCATAGAGGGCGTGACCGCCCCGTGGAGGACCTGATGAGTGGTGAGGAGAAGGTCATTCCATGTTTCACAGGTGCTCAGGTCAGGGAGTGATGGATCGCCAGTACACTGCAAAAAGTGATTTCTAAGCAAGTAAAAAAAGTCTTGTTTCTTGAAAATAAGTCTTATTTTAAGTAAAAATAGAAATAAAATCTTGTCAAGCAATTTATATCAAGCAAAACATTTTCTTATTTTAAGAAAATGTATCTAACTTTTTCTTATTAAGATTTTCCAGCTAATATCAAGATGAATCTAACCAGTAATAAGCTATAGTGAAAATTGACAAATGATCTCAAGAAAGCAATAAGATTTTTTTCCTTATTTTTTTCTTATTTTAGGTCTAGATAGAAATAAAATCCTGTCAAGCATTTTTTACTTAAGAGATATTGTTTTATTTTAAGAAAATGGATCTAACTTTTTCTAATTAAATTTTCCAGCTAATATCAAGATGGATTTGAAAATTTACAAATAATCTCAAGAAAGTAACAAGTTTTTTTCCCTTATTTTAAGACTAAAACTCTTAATACATTTTCTTAAAGAATCTTAAAGAAAATGACAGAAATGCAAGGTTTTTAATCCCTCTTCACAGCCTTAAAACTATTATAACTAGTTTAACACCACAATCAAGATCCAAAATGATATATCAGCTACAGTTTGCCCATCAGATGGCCTATATGACACAGTGACACCAGCTCAGTTACTGTACTTGTGTTGAATTTAGGATCTATGCTGTCATAGCCTACCATGTCCTAAATTAGGCACATAGGCCTACATGTAGTCAGTGGCCTATTCACCATAGTATTTATGGTGTATAGCCTACTCTCTTAATCCTGGTCTATGCCTGTTGATAGGTTGCTGTCATATGGAGATGGCCTATAAGATGTTGTTAGGGTACTTGAGGTAGTTGGTTGGTCTTTGCTGTAGTAATGGTGGTTGCTATGCTGTTTGCTATTAAAATCATATTGATTAGTAGGTTGTCATATGGAGATGGCCTATAAGATGTTGTTAGGGTACTTGAGGTAGTTGGTTGGTCTTTGCTGTAGTAATGGTGGTTGCTATGCTGTTTGCTATTAAAATCATATTGATTAGTAGGTTGTCATAGTGTACGTGGTTGATAGACTGTTGCTGGTATACAGTAGTTATGGTGCTTGCATACTACTAGACTAAACTACTAAATACATATAGGGTGAATAATGCTAAAGATAAGAATACTTATGGTGCCTTAATTGAGACTTAATCACTCATTTGTGTAATCTTGTATTTTGGGAAAAGATTTTTGAAAAAATTGCGGGCACTGGCCTCTAAATGAAAATAGTTGGTCATGTCATTGTCATGCATCACTTGAGATTTTAACAAATGCATAAGCCTAACAATAAAAAATATGGCACAATGAAAACCTACTGTAAAATATATAATATAATTTTATCATAAAACTAAGGACAAATAGCCTTTATTTGTTAAGCTGAATTTCATCATGGAATTTTATTACTCACTTGATCGTAGTTTTAGCTTTTAAAAATATTCTAACAAATCAACATGGGGACTTTCAAAGCTCTGCGTGTGTCTGTGTCCACCATATGCATGCCAGAGGGAGCAAGAGAGATGCATGGATGACAAGCGTCTGTTCACTTAATAGGGCCTACTAAATATTGTTCAATACTGGTAACATGCAACAAATTAGGCTATAATATCGTTACAAGAACTAGTGCTAGTGTTAAAGTTTTATTAGCAACCGTAAATCAATTAGCGTAAACCTTTACGCAACTTCGGCTCCGCTGCAGTAACGCCTCTCAGTAGGCTAAACATGCAATGTTCTCTGCATAGGTGGAGCATTAACAAGTAAAGCGAAATATCAATGTTCCCATACAAGAGTTGTTCTGTTCTTTACGTCCGCGTGGACAGCTTGGTTCTATTTCGATTTACCGACATCATAACAAACTGTAGCATAAAATCATGCAGCTCTTTGCATGTGCTCATTACTCCGTGTGTTTTTTTTGTTTTTTTTTGTAGTGGGCTGATCAGTTGATCAACTGCAAACTGAAAGAATGTCTCCTCATATTTTAATTTTCAATCTCTGAGAAGACGTTTTTAAAAAGGTTAGGCTGACATATTTTTGCTTAAATTGTAGGAAGGATAGGCCTAAGGTCCACTATGACCGCAAAGCTGAAATCATGCCCATTTACTGTATGGTGATAATATTCTTCATTAAATTGATCAAGTGTCATTAGGCTACCATAAATTTGCTGTTATAGTTGGCAAATATAGCTTCGGTTGTAAACAGACTACGCTGGAAAATCACTCTTCTAAATAAATTAATGAACTCTAGCCTATTTATCTTGCTTGTAGTAATTATTAGATGTTCATAACTACTAATCAATGGAGCCGGCCCGACAAAATCAGTCAAAGAGTTTAATGCATTTGTACAGACACTAGCGCTGGGAGAAAGGACAGCGACAGTGCCATGGCGGCACGTCGAAGCCCCAACTCCTCGAACAGAGCTACAGACAGACATTTATCTGCACACAAATTGCCCCTCATAAAACATGTGGTCAAACCGTAAACATTCCGGACAGACTGGACAAAAACAGGATAGGAAGTGGAGCTTTCTTTGAACCCTTTGTGCGTGCTTTTATGACAGTCATTTGGGGTGATGACACTGATGCCTGGACCAACACAGATGCAAACACAATACAAGGCAAACAGCTGACAAACCATTTTAAAGTTGCACATCCCTGAAGATTAGCTGACAGACTATTTTAAAGTTGCACATTCCTGAAAATTTTCTCACATTCCCTCCTTTTGAAAGTATACCTTTCAAATTTAATTGACAAAAAAACTATGTATCTCAAAAGCAACTGAGTCATTTGGTGATTTGGTATGAAAACACGCATAGCTAAAAGATTTCTTCTGTCACACTCAGCATGCGTTATATTGGGCCATGGGCGCCTTTCCCGCAGACTGCAAGTTGACGCAGCCTATTCTGCTGATCTTACTGAAGTCTTTAGCGGGGACACAAATGTTCATCAGGCACAATCAATGTGGCAACCGTCAACATTCTTGCTCAGTTATAAAACTGAAATAAAACCCTAGTCCTTAGTCTTCAACAGCACTTCTGTTACAAGTTTACCTTGCCCCAGGTTACTGCCAAAAAAATAAACCATAACCGAAAAATAACAAACTTGTAGCGTGTCTCCTTCTCTAAACTGAAGCAAGGGTTGGATAATGTGACGTATGTTGCCTAGATGTCAGTCAGTTACGTGCACATTTGACAGATGAACCAACATCTCATTCTGTAGTTCTCACAACGACACGACGACTTGATAGTGCCCCTGCCAGTTTTCTTGATTCCAATGTTTCCTCCTCGAATCCACTGCGAGCACCCAAGAGCCTGGTTCAATTGGGTGTTAAGCATCTTCGTATGGTCCTCCACAAGCATGGGTGTCTTCATATGTACGTTTTCCAGCCTTGTTGGGATTCCAACACCAGTCTGCTTCCAATGGCTCGTTTAGCCCTCCTCTGGTCCTTTTGAGAACCTGGTTCGGTGAGGTTTGGTGAATGGCAACCTCGGTGAATGCCAACACAACCTGTCAAGACAATAAAAACAGAGCAGTATCAATTTTCGAATTTAACTCACAGTCGCTTTCTTACATTCTGCAATCTGAACCGATAATGGAGAAACGTTGTTACTGTGATGGAACACTCTCTGCGATCTAAGACTTTCTTTGCAGGCACCATTTAACGTCATTTCTTGTGACTCCTTGCGTGTCACTAGTGTTGCATGAGTAGCCTAAGCCAGGGCACAGCCCGCCTGTTATAGTTTTGTGGTAAATACGCATATTTTATTTCTTTTAATTCCATTAAATTTTTTAAATTTCATTCCTGAATGTCTCCCCCCTTTGAAAGTATAGCTATGCCTAATACTTTCAACTTGGAAACTTTCAACAATTCAAAAGCTTTTGAAGACCATGTAGGCCTATTACCTTCATATGGTAATCATTGAACCATTCTACTGTTTGAGAGTGTTCATCTGATAAATGTTTTCTGCATCATGGTTTTATTTCATATCTTTATTACAATTTCATGTAGGCCTATGATGCACATCACATATGTCATAGCCTAAGTTTTGAATTTCTCCATTATCAGCACTTCTCAACGCAACATTATTGACAATATTGACCCTACTCATATACTATTATAATAACACCATTATAAAACAAATTTTAAGGACTATAGCTCAAGCATGAGTCAACATGAATTCTTCCAACCGGCAATCCACAATTTTAGTCGTCTTTCCGCAATGCCATCGATGGGCCCTACCAATGCCACACTGAAAGTAACAATTGGATTGCAGGCAGGCCGAAGTCATGCCGACAACTATTACTGGGCTACTTCATTTCTCACTAACTTTATGGATTTGTATGCGATAATCAAGGCATGCACATAGACAAACGGTCGGCGGCAGTGAAGTTAGTCTGACTTGTTTGGGGTATACATGCCGTTAGAGATGACCTAAGTTTTAAACACATAAAAGTTTGCTGCCCCCCGTTTTCATGCGTAAGGTTAAAGTCATTAGTAGCTGATTCATTTGTCGTTAAATACCTATCTCCCGGGTTCATAATAATCATAACCATCTATTAATGTAGACCAATTCAGCACCCCTTTACGTGCGCAAATGCATGGGCTGATAGCAATGCATTTTCTTCCTCAAACCTTTTGAATTGTCAGTCAACGTCAAGTTGTCAAGTCGGATTCTCATTTAATTTGCGCAAGCTTGTACAGACTTGGGTTTGTCTTAAGAATTTACCAGGCTCTGCAGAAGCCTAATGCCACATGTGTCTCTAAGTTCAATGGTTTAGAATAGCCAAAATAATTTCTGTACTTAGGACCCCTATGTTCCTCTGATGTATTTGCGCGCACTTTGATTTACAAGCTGGCTTTCTGCTTACAGAGCCATGAAACTATGTGTTCAGTGTTATTCAGTTTAAATGTGTAACATTCATTCATTTCACTCATACTTCGCAGTTCGCACATTTCACACCAAGGCCTTCTCACATCACATTCATTCTATATTTGCCCAGATCACATGCGGACACATCGGCATGGATGAATAAACACTTTGATCGCAAGTTCTCAATTCACATGCGAATGAAACAGCATGGGTAACCACTTGTTAGTTCTAGAACCGGTTCTCATTCTGCATTAATTTGTTTGCTGGTAGCTACTCCAACACAATCAATTGAGTCGACTTTTAATTAATTGGCACCATTCAAGTCTTCCGGAATTAGTTTTTTTAGTGAGTCCGCGACAATACAAGCTATCCATTCAGGTGTTCTAACTCTCTTGGTCGGCACCGGTGATCTACATATTCTATCACATTTATGTGGGCTGCACCTAATGCCAGTGCCCACGCAAATCCACTAGGCCTAAACATACGCACCAACTCAGTCTTTTAGGGGAAAACCATTGAGTTGGAGTTAATGATTTAATGATGAAATGCACCACTTCATGCTTTGGCTTTAACGGCTTAGACATAGTTTTAAACATGAAATGATAGGCTACACCTGTTGTATCCATGGGCCTCCCATATACTGTAACCCTGCTGTTAATCTATTTTCCCTGTGCTAATATCTTACCCAATATCAAAATGCGTAAAACAAAACCAAAATGAAACAAAATTCTCCATTTGCAGAGAGGATGGAGAGTTTGGGCTGTGTTTTCAGATTATATGCAAGTTGAAGATGCAGTTACAATTCTGAGTTCATGCGGGACTGCCATCATATTGCTGTGACTGAAAGTCATCTCTCTGCACTGGTCTGTGCTGGTGTGGACAGGATACTCGCTCCTTCAAAATCCTGATCATGCGAAATCAACACAGTCTTTATTGTCCCTTTGTTCTGCCACATCCTTTCCTCTGTGTTCCTTGCCTCCCCTTGCTCCTACCCCCTGACCTAGCCTCCCTCCCCCTCCTCCTTCTTGGTTCGTCTGCGCTCTCTCGTCATGCAAGAGTGACATGCGTTAGGTTCTGGAGCTCATCTGCTAATCTGCTGAAGGTTTTTTAAGTTCTTCCCATACCTCATCAGCTCTGTGAGGCACAGGTCACTTCTGATAGTCCATTCAGGTTAATATTCACTGCAATGCTCCTAACTTTTGCGAGTCTGAGTTGCGCATGCTGCTGGTTGATTGTACGGGGGAAGGTTGGACGGCTGGTATCGGGTTACGGGAGTGAGCTTGATGAGGCAAAACATGACACACGGCGGTGGCTGTATTTCGTGACAGTCTGACTTCATCCTCAGTTTACCCATGTTCTCTCTCATCTGCATGGAGTTTTCTTTTTTTTCAAATAAAACAATAGCCTTAATGCTGCCCCTTTTTTCTTAAACCTTCACTTTAGTTCCCAGCTCCTGCCCCCTCTACGCCCATACTTTCTTCTCGATGGAAAAATATCCCCGACCTCTATACTCCACATGCTTTTAGCCCTCATACTCATTGCTACACATACGTTGCCTTCATACCTATTTCCCAATCATTTTATACTGTCAATCCCCTTAGTACTTTCTGTATGCTTACTATCCATCCCCACAATTGCTTCCCAGTTATCTGCTACTGCATTTTCTATTCCCATAACTCCATGGTCCCCTGAATGTTTTTTATTATCAATTATCTGACGCACATGTCACTGGAAAATGAAAACAAGCATTATGGCAGACTCAGTAAAAATCCTTGACGTCTCGTACACAATTAGCCTACATGTAGTTACACACTTCTCTGTCACATACCCTTATGGTCAAGTGTGCCACTCCGTACACACAACGATACATAGATACAAACAGTTCATTGCGAGGCACAGCCAACTCAGCGCGGCTCTCTGACACACACGCACGTCTAGGCTCAATGCTTCAGCACAAACACACACGCTCAGTCGCGACACACTCACACTTTAGCCCAACCCAATAGAGCTGGCCACAATACTACAAGCAACCAATACTTCAACACGAGGAAACAGATCAATCAAGTAATTCATCTCTCCTATATTACATTACGTCTTGAAATTTCAGAATGCTTAAACAGCACTGATAAAGATGTTAACGTGTACACATATGTTAATATTCTCGCGCGCACATACACAAGTACAAACACAGACACACAGTCGAGGCAGTCACACCCCGATACAGCTGACAGCTACACCGCACTCAACAATAATGGCCACAATATTCAGTACTGATACAGATGTTACAGTGTACACTTGTGTTAGACCCCCGCTATTCTCCCTGAGAATGCGTCTAACACCCCCTCAGAGTCGCCACTATCCTCCCTGAGAATAGCCTGGATAATCCGCTGAATTAACAGCGAAAGACCGTCACTGCGTGGATCCCCCTCACGCAGAGGTTGTCGATTATCTTTGTAATAGGTGCCTCTGCACAGTGATAATGACATGCGACTCCTCACTTGCTCCCTGAGCACGCGCCGCTCCTAGCATGCGCAAAACACCCCTCTTTCGGGTACAGACGTCACACGCTCCTTCCTCAGAGCCTAACAAACCACACTGCCCTTCTAAGAGCAGCCACCCACAGGCCTTTTCTGAATTGATCACAGCAATTAAATGTGAAATTCAGCAATCTTTACTAACCTTTGTCGGCCGCTCCAGCACGTTCGGGAATTCCGTCAGTCTGCTCCACGGATGTCGTCTCGGACCCACCGAATTACATTCAAAGCAGATTCTTCTCAGAGTGCACAGTTCCGAGAAGCCGTGGCGTTGTCCTGGACTTCATCCTGTGTTGCAGAATTATGGAATCCCACTTCTGACACCAAAAATGTAGTAATTATTAGATGTTCATAACTACTAATCAATGGAGCCGGCCCGACAAAGTCAGTCAAAGAGTTTAATGCATTTGTACAGACACTAGCGCTGGGAGAAAGGACAGCGACAGTGCCATGGCGGCACGTCGAAGCCCCAACTCCTCGAACAGAGCTACAGACAGACATTTATCTGCACACAAATTGCGCCTCATAAAACATGTGGTCAAACCGTAAACATTCCGGACAGACTGGACAAAAACAGGATAGGAAGTGGAGCTTTCTTTGAACCCTTTGTGCGTGCTTTTATGACAGTCATTTGGGGTGATGACACTGATGCCTGGACCAACACAGATGCAAACACAATACAAGGCAAACAGCTGACAAACCATTTTAAAGTTGCACATCCCTGAAGATTAGCTGACAGACTATTTTAAAGTTGCACATTCCTGAAAATTTTCTCACAGCTCACCAGAGAACCCGTGCTTGCGTTGGCTCATAGGAGCAGTAAAGCAAAGCTCTGTGCTCACGCAAACACTGCCTACTTTCCTAGTCCAAGAGATCACAATTTCTTAGTTTCGTTTAGTTTAGCCAATTAGTTTGTGTCTTTTAACTTCTACAAATGACTAAGAACGTCATGATGTGTTTCAAAATACAGGCGACAATTCATTCAGTTGGATTCTTTTCCCTTTGTTCATTTCATCATTTATGATGAGACGCAATTGACGGATATCATTTCTGATGAGTTGCAACTGACGGATTTCAGTCATACTGACGGAGAACTTTAATCCATGCATACGAAAGCGACGATTAGCAATTCTGTCACATTATCCTAGGTATCTACTCTTATCACGTTGTGAAGAACAGACGTTTGTCTGTATGTTTGACATGTCTGCAGTATGTCTGACATGTCTGCAGTTTTTTTACATCGTGATCAGAGGGCATCTCGATTTATCTGCTCAAGATAAATACAGGAGCAAGCAATGCGACAACGGCAAGTCTAGAGGGATAAAATACAACGCAAAAAAGGCAACGTGAACCCAGACCGTCAAGCAGATTAAGCGAACCGTACCGCTAATTTTTAGCGAACCGTACTCAGACCACCTCCGGAGGTAGTCTGAGTACGGTTCGATTCAGAGGCGTTTTTGGGGGGGTCTGAGTACGGTTTTGTGTTCACACCTGGCAGAGAACATGCTGAGTCATCATTTGGGTTCGTTTAGAGCAGGGGTCTCAAACTCAAATGAGCTGGGGGCCACTACGGTCAACATTGTCTGACTGGAGGGCCACCTCAGGCGGTCAATTGTTTTACATGTTTAACGGGGACCTGCACATTTCCTTTGCAATTATTATTATTTATTTATTGTAATATAAAGATGTGATATTCAATATTAGGCCTATATCACATCATTGAATGCATAGCCTACTAGAACAAATATCAATATTTTCACTTTTAAATATAGGAGATTGTTTTGAATCTGGTAATTTAAGAGTCATGAAGGTATTCTGTATATGCAACAATTTGCAACAATATATGTGCTGACAATATTTTATTAATTATCATAATTATGAACATTAAATATAATTTATTGCTAATTTGGATCTTGAGACATGGATCTTGAGACAACATTTTTAGCATCTGTCCTGACAAACAGTTACTTAAAGTTAGTCAAACAGGGAGCTAAAAACAACTTTCACTATGGAAGAGAATTCATCTATTTTGGAATGACACTGTTGAAGACAATGCAGAAATGTTATATGATTTCAAGATCGGATTACTCGGAAACCGCTAATCACAAAGACAACTGCAATGTACCATTGTAATCCGTAGGATTTCCTGTTTATTTTGATATGCGTTTTGTCATAGTTAAGTTAAGAATCCGTGAGATACTGCACAAAGAACAATGTATGACATGGACGCAGAACTGTATTGGTGATCATAATTTTAATACATATTCAACGCAAATTATCTCGCGAAGTTATCATCACAGAATCTAACTACTAGCACCGATGGAAAGGTCAGTTTATGCAGATTCCAATGATGCCCTTATTATTTCGGTATGATTAAAACTCCGCGAGTAGTGTGACGGAGAAGAACGGGTGCGCCGCCGTCGCGATGTGTGCGCCTCTCTCCAGGGCCGGATTGCATTATAATTTTGCCATGAGCTCGCGGGCCGGATCTGAGCCAGGCCCGGGCCGGGAATTTTGAGACCCCTGGTTTAGAGGGCTGAAACGGACCAAGTGTGAAAACACCCTAAATGAGGGAACCCTCTTCACACAGTCTAAATGAGGGAACTCTCTTCGCACATTCTAAATGAGGGACCCTCTCCACACGGTCTAAATGAGGGAACCCTCTCCACACAATCTACATGAGGGAACCCTCTCCAGTCCACTCAGTCTAAATGAGGGACCCTCTCCACACGGTCTAAATGAGGGAACCTCTCCACTCCACTCAGTCTAAATGAGGGAACCCTCTCTACACGGGGTCAGCTCTATGTTCCCACAACCCTATGTTCCCACAGCTCTATGTTCCCACATCTGTTAGGAATTTTTAGTTTTCCACAGAATTTTTGGAAATTAGGCCCTATGTTCCCACAGCCCTATGTTCCCACAACCTGTTGTTCCCACATTTCATAGGAAATTTGGGAAATTGGCCTATAACAGCCCCATGCTCTCACATTACAAAGATTTTTTTAAAAAATTAGACCCTATTTTCCCTCAGTAATATGTTCCGATAAGGGCATGTTCACACCAACACAGGTAATATTTATCCAGTTAGAAATTCCGTTCACATTAGAATGGAAGATTCTGAAAATGAAAATGATTCCAAAAATGATTGATGTGGTAGATTTGAAAAATGATCGCTGAGGTGGATGAATATAAAATCGTTATGGAATGTGGATACAAAACGTTCTGAAAACAAGAGTGGATGAAGATCATTTTCATTGCGAATATAAATCTAGGCAGCACAACATAAAAGAACCCTACCCTTACCCTAAACCTAACCCCACCACCTAGGCACCATTGAGGGCAAATAATACCAAAGATCGAATCTTGCTTGAACTTACATAGGGGGTCTACCAGGCAGGGGTAGAAATGTGGGACTATAGTACCTGACTGAAGAAAGAAAGAAAATAAAACTCTTAGAAATGTGAGAATATAGGGCTGTGGGAACATAGAGCTGTGGGAACATAGGGCTGTGGGAACATAGAGCTGTGGGAATATAGGGCTGTGGGAACATAGAGCTGTGGGAACATAGACACGCTCCCCTCTACACAGTCTAAGACCCCGTTTACACAAACACAGATAACCATAAAGACGCACATGTTTCTCTGCGGTTGCACCTCTCTGTTACACTTATCCGAAGGTGAAGACGGAGAATCTCACAAACTCCGGGCAAGGTGGAGATGTCGGAGAACCCCGTCTTCAGACATATGTGTAACTACCCATAACCGGGAGACAGTTGGAGCAAACGAGAAGCACCTACGTTCGCACATAGTAGTAGTTCTATTTTCACAAGGGGCACCACCTGGTTTTGAATGATGTCAGGACTTTTACCAATAAATCGTCTTTTTGGAGTTATCAGGTTTTTTGGCATGTATCTCTCATATTCTGTAAGTGTTTAACATGATTTCAAGACTAATGTTGTAAACTGTTACTGTTGGTATTTCTATCAGATGAAGCTGGCAGGCAGTAAATAGCCTACTAAAATTTCAAGTTGTTAGCGAGCTAACGTAATGTTTTACATTTATATTTGAGATGTAATTTATTGACAGCCTGTGGGTAACATTACTGAGTTCATTTTAAGTGGACAGAGCAAACATAAACATAGTTTATAGCAATATGTTAGGTTTGAGCAAAGTCCAAAACGACTAGCTTATAGTTAGCATATAGCTATGTCGTCATGGTAACTGCCAAACAAACCCGCTCTGTCTAAAGTTAAAAAGCACACTTGGTTCATACAACATTGTTTTGCAGAGGAGCGATTGAATTGTCATTTGTTGGTTTCATTAATAATCACAGACATTATATCATTCTATAATTTCCTAAGGGAAAATGTTAATGATGTGACGTAATGTGAGACTGCTGCTAATGCAGACCGAAACACTTCACGTTTGTGGCCATCTGCTACGATGTTGCTCCCTTGAAAGATCTTTGATAAAACTGTGACGTGGTGGTTAATTGTCACCGCCTTTCTTAGCCGTTTTTGATGTTTGTGTAAATGCGATTGTTTTCTTACTCGGGGGAGGGGGAATATACCCGGTTTCTTGAAGACCCGGGGAAGTGTAAACTAAGCATAAATGAGGGAACCCTCTCCACACAGTCTAAATGAGGGAACCCTCTCCACACAGTCTAAATAAGGGAACTCTCTCCACACAGTCTAAATAAGGGAATTCTCTTCACACAGGCACCATTCAGGTTGAGTGGAGCAGGTGCTGGACTGTTATGTCCCTCTGATCTCTTTGGTTTGGCTTGTGTTCAATAGAAGGTTGTTAGAGACACACACCTCATTGACAGGTGCTGGACTGTTATTGTTATGGCAACAGATCCTATATCTGTGTCATTCAAGATGTAGGAGCATTCTGGAAAGTCATGAACGTGGGCAAACCGTGTTCAACAAAAAATATCTTCATGTAGAAAAAATCCAGTAAATCCAGTTTCCATACAAATAAAGTGTTTTCAGTTTCACGTTTCCATGTTTACATGCTTCTTCAATAATTTCTTAGTTCTTAATCAAAGTAAGCATGGCTAGCACGGCAGCACGGTCATTGGGATCGTCAGAGGCAGCAGTTAAAGGACGATCATTGATGATTGCTCCCACTTCGCAGAGTAGAGTGTGAAGGTCGTCATCATCTAACCCCTGCTGTCTCAATACAGAATTCAGCACCTTCCTGACAGTGTGAATCTGTCGCTCCCATATTCCACCTTGGTGGGAGGCGGTCGGGGTGTTAAAAATCCAGGTGATACCTTTCTGCATCAGGTCATCTCCGATTTGGGAGTGGTCAAGCTCTTTTAGGGCCTCTTCTCTCTCTCTCTCTCTTGCCAATAAAATTGGTGCCATTGTCAGAGCGCATAGTAGAGACTTGGCCTCTTCTACTGACAAATCTTCTGATGGTGTTAATGCATGATGAGGTATCTAAAGAGTGAGCCACCTCTATGTGGACCGCTCTCAGAGCAAGGCATGTGAACAGGACGCCATAGTGCGTGCTCTTCTGACCTCAAAGGGTCCAAAATAGTCTACGCCTACATGTGTAAAAGGAGGCTGCTCTGGGTGTACACATTCCTCAAGAGTCTGCCAAAAACAGACTCTTCAAGCGTGGTCTCCATTTCCCGTCTTAACAGTCTCTGTCAACTTTCACTGCTATGACTGCGGCAGTCAGTTCCATCCTAGGGACTGTCACTTTCTTCAGAGGTGTCACTCTTGATTTAGCCATAAGCAATGTGCAGTACTTCTGTCCACTCTTACTGGTAAGCAGAATGTATGAAGCTGTGCCGTAGCCGCTCTTTCTCGCATCTGAAAAATTGTGTATTTGAGCTCTGAGAGTAGGACCAAAGTCATCTGGCTTAATACATCTGGCAACCTGGAAGCCGGACAGCTCCTGCAGCTCTGACAGCCACTGTAGCCATCTTCGGGAATGCCTTTCACCAATCTCCTCATCCCAACTCAGTTTCTCTTGGCAAAGCTCTCTCAATATCAGCTTAGCTGGGAGGATACTTGGAGCAATGAGGCCCAGAGGATTATAGACTGAGCTCACTATTGACAGTATTCCTCTTCTAGGGGTTGGTCTTTCTGGCACATTCACTCTGAATCTCAAGGTGTCTGACTCCATACACCAATGAACTCCTAAGTTCAAGTTCAAGTTCAAGTTTATTTATATAGCACATTTTCATACATAGCTGTCATTCAATGTGCTCAAAAAGGATAAAGAAAAGAAAAGTAATAACAATTAACAAATAATAATAATAATAATAATAATAATGGGAGTATAGGGGGAAAAAATCAAAAACATTAAGATCATGAGAAAAAATAAAAGAAAAATCCCAAGGCTCGTTGGCAGAGTGTCCTTGCTCAAATCCAGATCCTTCACCTCTGCAGCTCTCTCATTCACAGGGATGGATGACAGCACTCTGCTGTTACTAACCCATTTCGTCACGTTAAATCCACCACTCAAGCATAAAGCTTTCAGAGACTGTGAAAGCGCTATGGCTTGGTTTTCTGAAGCCACAGCAGTCAGTCATCCATTTAAATATTCCTCTCGATTGTCTTCACAGCTTCAGCTGTTGTCTTGTTCTGTCCGTCTTCAGCTGTCTTTCTCTATGCAAAACAAGCACAGCTTGGGGAGGAGGTAGACCCAAACATGTATACAGTTATCCTGTACTCTTCTAGTGTTCCATTTAAGTCTCAGTCTGGCCACCAGAGGAAACGCAGGAATTCAGAGTCCTTGGGAGGTACCCTGAACTGGTGAAATATTGCCTTTATATCGGCCATCATGGCAACCGACTCTCTAAACCTTGTCAAAACTCCAATCAAGGTATTAGTTAAATCAGACCCTTGGAGTAACTGGTTGTTCAATGAGATCCATGATAAGTCGCTGTGCAGTCGAAGACAACTCTAATTTTCTTCTTTTTTGGGTGGTATACCCCATGGTGTGGGGTCAGCGTGGAACTCAGGATTCTTATTGAGCTTCTTTTTGAGGTTGATTGCCCTTTGGTTCGCATGGTTGCGATTATCAGGCATCTTCACAGGCCTGTTCTTAAATGGGAGATTGATACAGTAATGTCCATCCATGAACTGACAAGACTTCCACATCCTTCATGAACTGTCGATCATCATGTGACATCTCTGTTCTGTCCTCCCAGCTGCGCTCTGTGAAATCAGAGTTGAAGTGCTGAGTTAACAACTCTTCAATGCTTGCCACTGATATCCTGTTTACAGCGAAACTCTGCAATCCTTCATCTTTGTTCTGAAAATAACCTCCTCTTCTGATAGGACCATTGACAATCCATCCAATCACTGTCCTTACGGCGTATGGACCATCACCTTGGCTATTGATGACTCGCCATGGCTCTATTGCTTTGTGAGCATTAGCACCTGTCACGATTCCTGGTTTAGGCAGACCCCAAATGCATGGCAACTTGAGACTTAACACAATGACGGAGCAACAAACACTGGAGATACAAGGGCTTAAATAGACAGGACTAGAGACACACTCATGAGACATAGGTGGACAGGGAACAAGAGGCAGGTGAACAGGAGACTTGAAACAATAATCAAATTAACAAGGCACAGGTGAGGGGCGGAGACACAGGAGGCAAGGAAGCATAGAACAAGAGACAAGATCACATGACACAAACCAGGAAGCACAGAGAACACAGGGAGACTAGAAACAGAACACAAGAGAAAACTAGAGGGAAACTCAGGAAAAGAACTAAGAACACAGAAAACACAGGTGAACTAGAAACTAGAGACAAAGACAAAACCAAAGTCCAAAACCCTCACAGCGTCAATCAACGGGCCAATCTCAGCGTTGATACTCGACAGGCTTACCTCTTCAAGATAAGTCCACCTCTGGAGGTCTTTCTGTTGAGGAATGTTCTCCTTTTGACAGGAATTTCAGGCTGTGTGAACAATGAAGGTAAGTCAATGAACTTGATCTCTTGAAATCCACTAACTTCCAGGTCTGCCCATTGTTCGGAGCAAAATCTCTGTTTTTCTGCCTCTAAGGTTCAGCATTCTCATTACCTTCTCTGTGCAAAATGTTGCGGAACTGCCGGGGTCAATGAAGGCATATGTCTCCACTGTCTGTGTTCCTTTCTTAGACTTGAGTTTCACTGGAACAATGGCTAAAACACACTCTCTGCTTCCGGCCCCGGTGAACCCACATGTTTCCTCTTCTACAGCACTAGGGGACTGTGTCTCGGAGGTGCTGTTCTTGTTATCTTTGGCTGATACCAATTCAACCTTCTGCATATGTAAAATGCTTGGATGTTTCTGTGAGCAGATCTGGCAGGTCAATTTCCTTGAGCAATCTTTACTTACAGTAAGTCACCTGGCACAAGGCATCCGAAACAGAAACCTTTTGACTTCAAAAAGTCAATCTTCTCCTTGTGCACCTGCTTCTCGAACTTCTCACAGTTTTCCATGCTGTGGTTATTTTCACAGTAAACACATGTCTCTGGCTTTGATTTACCTTGGTCTGTCTTTGCAGTTTGGCTTGACTGTATTGCTTTCTGCTTGTTTGTGTCAACACTTGTGGCAAAACTGCTACTCTTTGTGGTGTTTCCTATGGCATTCTTGACAGGTGTGCTTTTTTCCTTTTGTCCCACTGGAACACTGGATCCCTGAAGATCGCCAAATAAAGGATCTAGTGGCAATCTTAGCTTGTCTCTCTATGTAACTCACTAAGTCTGCAAATCTTGCTCTTGTTCTTTTCTTCTCCATCATTTCAAATGCCACGTCTCCATTTCTCCCTCATCTTGTAAGGCAGTTTGGACAGTATGGCCCTCATGTTCGTTGGGTTATCCATTTCCTCCATGTAGTCAACATCCTGCATGGTGTTTCTGCAACCAATCAAGAAGAGTGCATAGGCATTCAAGCCCTTAGCATCGTCTGCCTTTAACTGTGGCCACTTTAAGGAGAACCTATGCAGGATCCGGTGACATCATCCAGTAAGCTAAGAACCAAACAAAGCAGTTATTAAGTGTTTCTGCCAGTAATCCTCCATTTAGAATTGCGCAGTCGATGGAGAACGGCGCTAACAAAATGTATCGACAGTTGAATGCGCTGAGAAGTCACAAATCGTGTTGTAATTCAAACAGTAAGCTCCGGCTAAGTCATGTGACCTAGCTTGCTTGCTAACCAAAACTTACGATAGCGGGACGTGCTTCCTGATCTTGCATAGGCGGTATCTGCCTCTAGGAGGGTCGGACAATCTCGTGAAGGGGCTCATTTTACTCCGGAACATGTCATTTATCAATTCTAGTGAGTTCTAGGCAATTTACATAAAGGTGTAATGAATAGGAAACGTCGAAATTTTACCTAAATGTTGCAAGTGGGGGCTTTAAGGCTTTCTCGATGTAAGCCATTGCTATTTTTAACTCATCTGTCACGGGGTGACAACGTTTGGTGGGGGAGGAACCCAAATTGGGCTGAAGGTAGCAAGAGGGACCGAATCCGTGCAGTACAATGCCTCCCGGCATAGTAAACAAACTGGGGGTATCAGAGCCCGTTTACGGCGAGCCATGGCACTCCTATTAACGCCATTCAACCTGCAATTCCAATTGCAAATCCGCTAGGGGCGATCGCGAGTCAGTGGAAA
>JAODXP020000034.1:1845031-1852531 GCA_027497455.2 Sardinella longiceps
ACTGGAAATGTCCAAGTATCGTACCAAAACCTCAAAATTATCGTTTTTTGACAAAAATGATCGTACACGAACCAAAGGCATAAAATATTTCTATTTTCCAACAATTTTATTTTCCAAATAATAATACAGCCAATTTCTAAAATAATACAGCCACTTTTAGACAAGCTGTGCACAGTCACACTAACTGGAGAAAGTCTTGCTACTTAGGGCCGAACAGAAAAAAAGAATGCTTTAGTGTTTCCTTGGTCAGGTTTTAGCCATCCTCCAAAACTGGGGTCTTTTTCCCACTCTATCCGATAAGTTTGTGGCCGCCTGTGCTTACTTTTTCCCTGTTCCTCAGACTCGGCTTTCCGCTTCGCCCCTCCACTGTCCTCTCTTTCCCTTTCCGAACTCATTTTTGATGTTTAGCACTCTCTTCTACTTCGTTTAGTTTACTGAAAGTGAAACTGTAGTGTAGTGGTGATGGGCGAGTGATCCCGTGCGGTGCCTCTGTGTGTCTACGCGCTTGTTTGCTTGCGTGCGTGCAGGCAAGCGGGCATGCGAAATGATTCTCGGGGGTTAGAGACAGAAGCGGTAGGATGTGTGTTTGGACGAACGACTGAAAAGTCTGAAATTATCGTACATTACCCATTTTATTTAATTATTGATCGTACATCGTACAGAGGTCAAAATTATGGTACAAATACGATAATTATCGTACATCTGGCAACACTGATCCCCACCTAGTGTTCACTACCGTAATTACCATAGAATGTGCGCATGCACATTTACTACCGTACATGACATTAGCCTACTGAAGTTGGTGCTTCATTGTTATGTAGGATGTGTTCACAGTTTGTTTACAGTAAATGCAAGAAAAAAAGGGGAATCCAGCGGAAACACACAACTCCTGAAAGATTAATAATCAGGTAACCAGGTCAGATGTGATACCATTAGCTTATCCATGATGTCTGACTACATTACTCAGAACACAACATGGTTTATTTACATGATATATTTCTTATGATGTCCAGAAATGTTTATATGAAACTATAACAGCCCTGGATCTGTGCTGCATTCACTGGGCATATACTGTATGCAAGTCCATCTTTTATCTGAACTCTTCATGAACAATATTGGGTCTACCCTGTATGTAACTAAACGAATAAGAGAAACATTGGAGTATTTACTGGTAATCTGTGTGAAATGTATTTTGTATGTGTGATCTGACCATGACTGCTGATGGAGCAGATAGCAGCCCTGTTTGTATCTGTGCTGCATTAATTCCCCAAAGCTGCCCTGCTGCATTTCTGTGGCAGCTCCTTTGGCCCTGTGCCAGCTGCACAGAGAAGATGAAGTGGGCCTGACTCTGGCTTCTCTGACTCATGTTTATGACAGACATCAGACACACACAGACCCAGACCTGAGTGTGATGGGCATTTCATTATAGTGACATATTTTTACTACTTGAGAAAATAGCCTCTCAAAAGGTTCAGGCACACTTAGACACCGATCCAGACCTGAGTGTGATTGGCTTTTCACTATAGTGATACTTTCACTACTTGAGAAAATCGCCTCTCAAAAGGTTCAGACACACTTAGACACAGATCCAGACCTGAGTGTGATAGTCATTTAACAGAGAGACCCACATTCAGTTTGGTGCTGAAAATGTTACATGAGAAGTTTAACAATAAGACTACTGTGACATTAACAAAGGGGATTAACTAACCTTACCATACAAAAACACTCATGCAATGCACCCACAATATGGCCCATAGTTAACTTAGATTGTCTCTCTCTGCATGACACTCACCCAACAGGAAAAACCAGGGTGAGTTCAAGAATAAAAAGAGAAACTGATTAAAACTGGTTGAACCTGTTGTTTTTTTGTGGCTGTAAGTCTGATCATTTTGCTTTGGCTGCGGGAAAACCAGGCGATTTGTTTCTCATGAAAACGTAAGTTTGCTCTTTATATTCAAACTTAATCTGAATGCATTTGTATTTGTGATCTTTGCCAACATTATTTAGTTTGGGCCTATGTACCTTTTTCATGTTCACAGGTAATTTGACACTGTGAAAATAGAAAGCTTAATAATTTTTCAGGCTAGAGCCATGCATTTTGTATGTAATGATGACTTAAATTCAGTAATCCTGACCTGAATATAATCTAATATTGACAGATATTGGGAATAAAGCTCTTCACTAAATGAATACACTCACCATTCAGAATTTATCACTGAAATTTTTCAGATATTGTCTCATGTTTTCAAAATTTATCCCGAATCCCAAACAAGCAGAATAGTGATTATGCCTTAGGAGGCCTAAAGTCATCCAACACCACCTCACTATTTCAGTGCATTGGGGAAATAAATCCTTTATTGTTTATAAACAGAGAGTGACTGCAGCTCTGTCTCAACATGAGTCAACATGGAGACTCTGCTGGTGGACATGGAAGTAGGCTTACAAGGTGTGTGTGTGTGTGTGTGTGTGTGTGTGTGTGTGTGTGTGTGTGTGTGTGTGTGTGTGTGTGTGTGTGTGTGTGTGTGTGTAACCGTAACTGAGGGGCTCTTCATCTGGACCTATGGAACACTGTTTGTGTGTGTGTGTGTGTGTGTGTGTGTGTGTGTGTGTGTGTGTGTGTGTGTGTGTGTGTGTGTGTGTGTGACAGTGTGTGTGTGTGTATGTGTGTGTGTGTGTGTGTGTGTGTGTGTGTGTGTTGTCCTTGTTGATGTCCATGACATATATATATAGTATATATTCACCATTCTGCCTTTAACATCCATGTAACATTATTAACATCCCTACCCAGAAAAGGAGAGCAGACTCCCCTGCACCAAGCTGTGTGGTGTGACCAGCCAAAGGGTCAAATCATGAACTTTGCAAAGGGAGACAGTCATCCTCCTGACCACAGGTATTCGTGAGCTGCCACCCAGAAAGGCGGTTGACCCTCATTTGTACATTTGTGTAGAGATGTGGAGCATGTAGCCAACACATCAGTAGGCTAATAGGCTCTTGCTTTAGTTGTGCATGAGGTGCTTCCATTGATAACTTTACAGGGTGATGGAGAACGCTGACAGACTAGCTGTTGCTACTAGTGTGATAGGATGTGGGTGAATAGTGTATAAATACACATACAAGACAAAGGAAGGGATGACAGGGAATGAAAAGAACATCTCTGACTCTGAATGCTTAACTGCTGTATGATGTGTTTACTTTGCTGAAGGTCAGAAGATAAAAGACCAGACTCTCCTGCACCCAGCTGTGTGTCCATGAAGAGTGACCGGTCAAAGGGACAGGGCATCGACTTCAGTTATGAAGACAGGTAGATGGATGATCCTCTTCTTTGAAAAAGTTAAAAAAAAATGAAATGAAGGTCTAGGGTTGATAAGTGGTGGAGAGATTAATAACAAAACACAAGAGATAAATAGATAAATACGGTACATAAATGCTCAAAGAAGATGTAAAAAGTGGGAAAGAAGTCAGGTGTGTGAGTGTATGTGTGTGTAAAGTGCAGTGTGTTTGGTTGTTGGTATACACTGTAAATAAAAGGACCATGAGAGAATAAAAAGAACCCGCTGTATGTTTAACTGCTGTATGATGTGTTTACTTTGCTGAAGGCCAGTGGATGAGAGACCAGACTCTCCTGCACCCAGCAGTGTGTCCATGAAGAGTGACCGGTCAAAGGGAAAAGACATCAACTTCAGTCAGGGAGACACTCATCCTGACCACAGGTATCAGACAGAAAGGTGGATGATCCTTATGTACATTTGGATGTGACATATTGTAGGCTGTAGTTGTGCATGGAGATGAATGCTCCCAACACAACACACATACACACACACACACAGACAGACACACACACACACACACACGCACACACACACGCACACACATACACACACACACACACACACACACACACACACATTCACTGATACACTCTTGTCTAATCAAGTCAAGTCAAGTCAAATTTATTTGTATAGCACATTCAAAAAACAACAGCAGTTGACCCAAAGTGCTTTACAGTAGCAGCAAGAAAACGTGATATCAAAGGTCATGGCAGAGCATTACAATCAAAACAGAGTAAACTTCATTAAAAGAGTATAAATAGAAAAAATGAAATAACATAAATAGGAAATTTAGGGTTAAAAAAACTAGACAAACAGAACAGAACAGGAGCAAGGATTAAAGGTTATTAAATCAGGCAAAGTTAAAAGCAATAGAAAAAGGTGTGTCTTGAGATTTGATTTGAAACTGTCTCTTGTGGGGGAGGATTTTATATGGACCGGAAGGCTATTTCACAGCTTTGGTGCAGCAACAGAAAAAGCTTGATCTCCTTTTGTTTTGAGGCATGTGCGGGGGACTGACAGATGGAATTGTGAAGATGACCTAAGTGACTTGGTTGTAGTGAGAGGGGTTAGCACATCTGAAATGTAGTCGAGTGCTGAACCATTAAAGGCTTTAAAAACAAAAAGTAGTGTTTTAAACTCTATTCTGTATTTAACAGGTAGCCAATGCTATTGCGCTAAAACAGGTGTGATGTGGGCAAATTTCTTAGTTCCTGTTAAAAGCCGTGTAGCAGCATTCTGGACGAGTTGTAATCTTTGGATGTTGGACAGGGATAAAACAGTATCACAGAATCACATGCTTAACAACAGCTGTAAACAACAGCTGTAAACAAAGAAAGAGTTTTATTTTGGAAAACAGCCCTCTGAACTCTTTGATGTGTTTGACTAGCTGAAAATGATGTACTTTATGTAAATTTTCTACACGCCTTACATAATTATGACTATAATCCCTAAAAGAATAATCAGATTGGACAAAGACTCTGTAAATTCTGCCATATTACGTAGTATTAGAAAGTAGAGTAGAGAAAGGTATCAAAGATTCAATGAGTGTTTAGAACATAAGCTACGAACACCAGTCCTGTGATATGGCCAGTATGAAATATAACAGATTATTGTGTCAGTATCTAATGTACATCATGTGTAATTTTGTCTTGGCTAGTCATTCTGTTACCTCAGTCTCTTCCACAAGGGGTGAAGTAGGCCCATCAGATTGGTATGGCAAAGTGAACCAACCAGAGTATTTCTCATTTGCTTTGATGACCAATTTCTGCTGTCCTTCTGTTTCCTTCAGCATCCAACAGGAAGAACAAGCAGCCCATCCATCACTCAGCAAGACTCATAATGACCTGTCAGCTGTTTTCAAGGTGTGTGTGTGTGTGCGTGTGTGCGTGCGTGTGTGTGTGTGTGTGTGTGTGTGTGCAGGTGTGCAGGTGTGTGTGTACATGTGTGTGTACAGTAACAACCGAGCTGATGGGTGGGAAGCAGGGTTATTATGTGACTAAGTACTTACTGACTTTCTTTCAACCAGGAGCTGGAAGACAAAGTCATCACTTTCATGAAGAATGAACTAAAGAGACTCAAGAAGCTCCTGAGTCCTGATTACCCAGAATCCACTTGTAGTGAGGAGGAGAAGGAGGAGAAGGAACAGAGAGATGCCAGAGATGGAGCTCTGAAGATTGCAGTGCACATTCTGAGGAACATGAGTCAGGAGATCCTCTCTCAAAAGCTGCTGAACTGTATGAGGTTTATTTACATGTAACTATGTTAGATTATGGTTGTGACTTCGTGGTTGAAGGCTTTTTCAATGCAAGAAATAAACCATTGTGTTTATAATAGCAATAGCAGAAATAGTACTAATAATAATAGTAACACATGTTCTAATTCTATGTTAATTTTATAACTCCTACAATATATTATGCTATTTCCATGACTAGACGTAAAATATATAGAAATATTACCATTATTTCTGATTATGTCTCATGCTTATATTTTATGTAGATGGGCTTTTTCCTAGAAGTCAAAAACAGCTCAAACACAGACTTCAGAAGAAGTTTCAGAGTGTATATGAAGGCATTCCAAAGCAGGGAAAATCTACTGTCCTGGAGAAGATCTACACAGAGCTCTACATCACAGAGGGGGACAGTGCAGAGGTCAATACTGAACATGAGGTCAGACAGATTGAGATGGCATCCAAGAGACAAGTAACAGTAGAGGAAACGGCAATCAAATGTGCTGACATCTTCAAGCCCTTACCTGGACAAGACAAACCCATCAGAACTGTGCTGACAAAGGGAGTGGCTGGCATTGGAAAAACAGTTTCTGTGCAGAAGTTTATCATGGACTGGGTTGAAGAAAAAGACAATAAAAATATTCACTTTATATTTCCTCTTCCTTTTCGGGAGCTGAACCTGATTAAAGACAACACATACACCCTTATGGATTTCATCCATCACTTTTTCAGTGAAACAAAAGACTTTATGTTCACAGACCAGGACAATTATAACATTGCTTTCATCTTTGATGGTCTGGATGAAAGCAGACTTCCTTTAGATTTCCAGCACAATGAAAGCATCTACAGTGTATCAGAACCTGCCTCAGTGGACGTCCTTCTCACAAACCTCATCAAGGGGAACCTGCTTCCCTCTGCTCTTGTGTGGATCACCTCCCGTCCAGCAGCAACCAATCAAATCCCTCCTGAGTGTGTTGACCAGGTGACAGAAGTCCGGGGTTTCAATGACCCACAAAAGGAAGAGTATTTCAGAAAAAGAATCACAGAAAAGGAGCTAGCCAACAGAATAATCATACACCTGAAGTCTTTCAGGAGTATGTACATAATGTGTCACATTCCAGTCTTCTGTTGGATGTCAGCCACTGTTCTGGAGGATGTTATGGCTGAGGCAGAAAAAAGAGAGATTCCAAAGTCCCTGACTGAAATGTACACTTACTTCCTGATCACACAAACCAAACACAGGAGTCAGAAATATGAGAAACAAGGTGTGGCTACAGTCTGGAATCAGGAGTCTATGCTGTCCTTGGGGAAACTGGCTTTCCAGCAGCTGGAGAAGGGCAATCTGATCTTCTATGATGAGGACCTGAGAGAGTGTGGCATTGATTTGAAAAAGCATCACTTTATTCAGGGTTGTGCACCCAGATCTTTAGAGAGGAGGCTGGACTGTACCAGGGGAAGGTTTTCTGCTTTGTTCATCTGAGCATTCAGGAGTTTCTAGCAGCTCTGTATGTGCTCCTCAGTTTCCAAAACAGAGGGGTAAATGTGCTGAATAAACAGCCATCTACATTTTTATCTGTGTTTAAGGCAGCAAACATCTGTGACCTACATAAGACTGCAGTGGATCAGGCCTTAAGAAATGAGAGTGGACACCTGGACCTTTTCCTGAGGTTTCTCCTGGGCCTCTCACTGGAGTCCAATCAGAGGCTCTTAAAAGACCTGCTACCACAGAGAGGAAGCAGCTCACTGAACACAGAGGAAACTGTCAAGTACATCAAGCAGAAGATCAGTGAAGCCCCCAACCCAGAGAGATGCATCAACCTGTTCCACTGTCTGAATGAGCTGAATGACCACTCTCTGGTAAAGGAGGTCCAGGGCTACTTGAGGAAGGAGAATAAACCCAGAGAGGATCTCTCTCTTTCCCAGCTGTCAGCTCTGGCCTTTGTG
>JAODXP020000034.1:1862531-1880031 GCA_027497455.2 Sardinella longiceps
CTTTCTTGTTTCACTTTCAAAGAAAATGACAAGTGCAATTCGTCCAAAACTAAAGCCAAAGACGATTCCGCTCTGGTTTGAGCAGGGCTGTCGTCATCGTACAAAGCCCGCCTTACGATTTCCTGTACACATACCGCGCTGTGATTGGTTATCCGCCTCCAGAGGAAGGCTAAAACGGGTTTCTATCAGTGGCCTCTAGACGTACCTCTGTGCAAATTCAAATTTGCTACCACTAGAGGTACGTCTAGAGTCTAGGCTACGGCATTGGGCTAATTTCAAACACATTCCGACATTCCATGGTAGCAAACTCAACATACTGTCATACCCATTATCCCTTTTTCTGACTTCTGACTTATTGCCACATTACAGTAGTACTGCAAATGGCAGGCCCACATGTCACCTGTGGGACTCAAAACCTACTGTGTGTGAGCATGTGACTGGCCTGGCTACCAGGCACAAAAATGTTTTTTTTTAACATTTACTCAATTGTAGTCATGACTTTGAGCCTGTGTTTGAGTGTAACATCTAGGCTACTTGGTTATCCCCTTTTATACAATAATCTATGTATATATATATATATATATATATATATATATATATATATATATATATATATATATATATATATGGGCAATTCCACGAAAAAGTAAACCTCACCTTAAAACTTTAAGTCTCACCTACATGGACATACAAATTCTTTCAGAAAACTTCCAATACAAAAAAGTATTGTCTCGATGTAAATATTCAACTGAGCAAGTTTCGAAAGGATATCTGTTTGTTAAAATTTTTACCCTATTCAGCTATAATGTAAGTCTATGGAGGGGCTTATAATGGGCATAAGTGGGTGATAACACACACAAAGCTGCAATGCTATCAGTTATTTTTCATTGTTATATTACTATTTCTCTTGTTACAGGTTAAAATCCACCGTTCACAATTGTTTTGTATCGTTTTGGAGGGTTTTTCCAGACGTCACGTCCATAACGTCACATCCATAACGCCATGTCTCCCAATGAAAACCAACTTTTTTTACATTTACATTTGAAATTAAGTCTTTCTCTGTCTTTACTGAGGTGTCCTGTTTGGTATGAATGTAGTAATATTTACATTTCTCTAGAAATTTCACACACTTCACAGCAAAAACTACGCTCTCTCAAAAGTTTGTCCGTTTTTCGTCACGTCCATAACGCAAATTGAAAGGCTCATATTCTTATGATGCAAATCATGATATTAATTTTTTTCTGTTTGCCTGTATTCAGCCATGGAGTTTGCAGAAGAATATGAAAAAAATTGTGAAATACTGCTAGGTTTGCGGAGGTTATCTGGCCTTTTGTTCATCAATAATGCACGAAAATGTCACGTCCATAACGCTGGAATTGCCCATATATATATATATTAGTGCTGTCAAGCGATTAAAATATTTAATCGCGATTAATCGCATTTTTGCCGTAGTTAACTCATAA
Source organism: Sardinella longiceps (assembly GCA_027497455.2). Classification (NCBI taxonomy): domain Eukaryota; kingdom Metazoa; phylum Chordata; class Actinopteri; order Clupeiformes; family Clupeidae; genus Sardinella; species Sardinella longiceps. The sequence goes on from JAODXP020000034.1 coordinate 1,863,995, forward strand.
TTAATCGCGATTAATCGCAAATTTCTTTCTATTCTAAATGTCCCTCGATTTCTTTTTGTTCCATTTTTATTTATCTATTTTATCTTTATATATGTTATCAGCATTCATTGGTGGGGGTGAATACTGTTACGGACCAAGGCTCGTTTTGGCCTGTAACATTGAGGAGAGTCCACACGTGGATATAAAGTTTTACATAAAATATATTTATTAAAGTAAATTAAATTGAAATAGGAAAGTAAACAGTGTGGTGTAATGAAATGAAGGCTAAATGTCAGTATAGGTGCGCGGGAACAAAGCAAAAATGTAGTGTAAATCAGGTAGGTGGAAAACGCCAAACAAAATCCAAAATGCACGCGCTGCTGGCAGAGAGGAGGAACCCCGAAACCTCCTCGCGACAATCTTTAAATCCTGCGGCCAATTACAGCAATTAGTCACATGACCTTGGCCCGGACAGCCACACCCACGCCAGCCTATAATAAAGAAAAAGAAAACAGGACCACCAGGGGGCGGCATACGGACTTGTCCGTAACACCTCCCCCCATAAAGACAGAGGACCCACAAAGGACCTCTGTCCACAGGAGAACCACAGAAACACAAATACCAAAATAAACTTTAAATTTTCAATGCATCCATCAGTCACGCACGCTCACACACACCCACGTGCACACGCACAACACTGAATAGTAGTCACTTAATTTGGTTCAGACCACCACCACCACCAAGTGTACCGTAACCGTTCACCACAGCCATAGACGACAGTTGCCTCCTCACATCTCTCCAACAGCGATTCCCTGCCACTGAAAAGTTCTCAAAGAGATGGAAGAGACACAGAAAACATTTCAAACATTTACAGTTGTTACACAGGGAGTGCCAGTCAAAGTGTATGCTACCACATTGACTGACACCCCCAAAATGTTTAATCACCTAGCTTATATGGTTGAAGGAACAAAGCCCAACAACCATGATGGTGTAAGAATATAAACCAGAAGAGTTATAAACGAAAAGATCTCTTGCGCATGACAAGACCAGTGAACCACATAATACCCCACTAGGAGGTCGAACTAGCTGGAGACACAAGCAGCACCAACACGGTCGCAATCCTCCAACGTCCAACTCAGGACACTTTCCCCTCTCAGGAGGGACGCGGTAAAACTGTTGGTACAATGGTGCTGCATCCCCCACCGTTATACCTTGCTCAACACCATGAGTAGGCAAGGGAACATCACCACACAATGCAGGAAAATCAGGCTGTTTCAACTGCTCACTTTCGGCTTTAGGCAAAGGACCTAAAACAGATAAATTTTTAAGTTGAGGCTGAAACATATCAGGAGCACACACATCCTCAACAGAGCACGCTGCCACCATGCTTGGAGACTCAGATTGGACTGGCTCACTGACCAACACATCGCCAGACGTGACTCCAGCATTGTCTCCACCACCTGTCAAAGACAACTGACAAAAACATGGTTTTAAGTTCATGTGGCAGAGTGGAGCTGAAACCAAATAACCTTGCCCAGACATCCGTTCAGACACTGAACACGGCCCAGAGAACTCCTCCAGAAAAGGCGAGCCTGAAATGGGCAACAAAGCAGGCACCCTAACCCCAGGACTAGATTGCCTCAAAATTTCCTTCTGACCAATCTCCTGAGCTTTAGCCAAATTCTCAGATGCCATTCCAGCAGACAAGAACTCACTGATATTTCCAATCAGGTTAGACTGTAGGCCAAACCTCTCTGAACCACAGACTTCCTGACGAAAGACCAAGCCATTGGGGTTAAACCCCGTACTCTCTTGTGTGACTTCACATGCTGTGAACAAAAACAAAGGCCTGCCAACCGTTGAAATTGAATACAAAAGTGCCGGTTTAATCACCTGATTAGAGTTCCACATTAACTGACAAGTATGGGAAGTTTCAGTTAAATGAGCAACATCTTTACTCAAACAAGGCCAACAAAAATGTCGCACACCACGGTCATACGTCTTCCTGACCCCTAGGTGGCCAGACAGATCACCCTGAGCGGTCTCAAAGACCAGCTCTCGAAATTCAGTTGGAAAAACAACCTGATGAACTGGGCTAGCTAACTCTTCGCCACTAAAGGGTAGCCATTTACACCCCAACAGGTCATCTTGTAACATGTAACCACTAGCCACCTGGTCAATCTGCTCCATTGGCTGAACTGCTGCCACCAGCTCAGTCAAACCAGAATCCTCTCGCTGCGCTGCAATCAGCTCACTGCGAATCAACGGTGTAGGTGAAGACGGCACACAAGCAGACTTTTCGGACATACGGCTAACCACACCAGTGCCCTCAGTATCCACAGAACTGTTCACCTCACATGTCACGGCACAAGATGGAAAAACTACTAGAAAATCAACACAGGCATCAGGTTCAGAGATAGATGGCACATTTTTAACTTCAACAGGTGGTGGTGCATCCTCACACTCAGCTCTCCCACCCACTAAATTATCAAGTAACACTCCTATCCCCTCTGCCTTTACGCACAAACGCTCCGACTCATGCGTCAGTTTTTCCTCCTCCATTTCAGGAGTTAGACCCAGTATCTCTTCCCTTTCACGATCTAATTTTTCCATTTCACACTTAATGTGAAAGATCCTCTGTTCATGCTTTAAACGTATTAACTCCATACTCTGCTCATAGCGCAAACGTATTAGCTCTTTACGCTGCTCATACGTTAATCCCTCAGTTGAACTTGGTAATTTATCAACAGCATCCATGGTAAACTAGCGTTACCGTACAAACACTCAGTGTGGCGAAATACAAATCTGAACCAACCAATTACAAATTTACAGCAAAGTTGACTACCATCTCACAAAACTCAATAGCAAATACGTGACTGATTAAATCATAACCAAACAGATCAAGTGCAGAGCTGGCATTGACTGCGATAACTGAAAACAAACGAGTGAGGAGTTCCCTGTATCTAACTCACAAACACACTAAATAAGCTACCATCTGCGTCTTCTTGCGATCCCCAAGAGCTGAGATTTTTATTACACGATACCGCTGGGAGAGATCTATCCGGGCGCTAGCCCCTCAAGTCTACAACCACGGCTGTGTCCTCAACCCAGGGCTTCGCACGCCCCCCACAAACTTCTTAGAAAAACGCAGAGCGGCCTACAATCTAGCACAGGGATAGCATTACTCCACAAACACAAAACGATCACAACCAATGCCAAAATGCACTTACCTCTCTCTGATCATCAAAACAAAACAGCTTAGTACATCCTAAGCTGGTTTCCTCCTCTCCAGCGCGCAGGTAAAAGTAATCCAAAGAAATGAATAAACAAAAATCCACGTTGAACTCTCAAAATGTTTGTTCGTGTCTAGGGAAGGCTGCACTCAAGCACACCTTTGAACCAATTGCCCATGCAAATTAGCCACTACTACGGGTTGCGTCCTAGGACCACCCACCCATTCACAAAAACAGCAAAATAACTTACCCACAAATGGCATAAGCTACACAAAGAACCGAAGAACTCCTGACGAAACGTTTTAAAGGACGAGCTCCCATCTGTTACGGACCAAGGCTCGTTTTGGCCTGTAACATTGAGGAGAGTCCACACGTGGATATAAAGTTTTACATAAAATATATTTATTAAAGTCAATGAAATTGAAATAGGAAAGTAAACAGTGTGGTGTAATGTAATGAAGGCTAAAGTCAGTATAAATGCGCTGGAACAAAGTAAAAATGTAGTGTAGATCAGGTAGGTGGAAAACGCCAAACAAAATCCAAAATGCAAGCGCTGCTGGCAGAGAGGAGGAACCCCGAAACCTCCTTGCGACAATCTTTAAATGCCTGCGGCCAATTACAGCAATTAGTCACATGACCTTGGCCCGGACAGCCACACCCACGCCAGCCTATAATAAAGAAAAAAGAAAACAGGACCACCAGGGGGCGGCATACGGACTTGTCCGTAACAATACCAATTTAAAATAAAAGAAAACCCAGTTACAGCATCAGAAATTATTAACATGTTCAAGTACTGCCAGATGTTGATGCCTTTTATGTTGCTAGTTCACAAGTTTACAAAACAAAAAACAACAACAACAAAAAACTGGATGGTGACCCTTTAAATTAGGCTATACTAACCTATATTTTAAAGAGGCTCAATGAAAATATGGCATGGTCTACATGAGTAAACCTACATTGCATGAGCATACCTTTAAAATGCATTTTGCCATATTGCCAATTGCCCTGCAAGAAGCTCTCATTTTAGTGGCAAGGTCATACGTTCAGAATCAGGTAGGTTATATGCGTCTCGTTTGCACAAATTCTCTCTCTCAGTTGCGCTCCAACCTGTTTCATCTCTCTCACTCGCGCTGCAATCTTGAAACTGATATTAGCCTATTTGCTGGGTATTCAGTTCAAGAGAAGGGATTTCTAAGTGACAACATCAATCCTCTAGCTAGTTAACAACCTAAATATGCGAACATGCGAGTGAACGTCAACGATTGTGTCGGTAAAATATTTGTTTTGAGGAAAAGAGAGAAGATCTGAGGCACTCTGCCGTATAAAAAGTCCTTTATTAAGGGAATGGACCAGCCGACGCGTTTCGGTCGCGTACGACCTTCTTCAGGGCTTAATTAAAATTGATGACACAGGTGCATTAAAACAGATGTAACTCAGTCACATGATATGGTCACATGACCACCATAACAATCCAGGACTCTTTTACAAATACCAATACACATACAAAAACAAGATGCTATAGATCAAACATCAGCCAATAATTTAGTATCAAAAAGGACATCAACAGTCAAGGGGTTGCCCACACTGAGGTAAATTTAAGTTAACACTGTAATCAGGTACAAAATATCACGTACAGTAGAGAATATGGTCAGACACCAGCAACTAGTTTAGTATCAAAATAGGACATAATAAGTCAGAAACCCCTATGTTTATCCCTAAGGGATTGCTTGCACACAGGTAAAGTTAAGTTAACACTGTAATCAAGTAGAAAAAAAAAAAAAAAAAAAGTAAAAGAAAAAACACTTCACTGCATTTCACGTCGCATCACAGGAACACAGAGAAATCTAGATGTTCATTGAGCCCAGGGAATATTAGAGCTTTTAGGGTGTCTATCCAATAGGTTTCCCTCTGGGCTAGCTTTCTAAGTCTATCCCCCCATTTGTGAATAACCTCTATGACCATGACTGATAGATCATTAGGATTGCATTGTGTGGAGAGCTGGAAATGTTTTGCAATAGGATAATTGAGGTTATTTGTTCTGATAGCGTACTTATGTTCTGTGAATCTGTCCCGCAGTCTCCTTTTGGTAAGTCCTATATAAAAGCAGCCACACTTGCATTCTAAACGGTAAATTACATGAGTTGAATTACAATTAGCAAATTGTTTGCAGTGGAAAGTCTTTTCACCAGTGGAATCTGTAAAGGAAGTCCTTTTGTTAATCTGTGAACAGTGTCGACACGCACCACACTGAAAAGTGCCTAATGGCTTGGTAAAGCAAGTTTTTGGTCTGGAGGCTGGGATATAGTTTTTAACCAGTTTATCCTTCAGAGTGGGGGCCCTCTTCACAGCAAACTGCGGGGTCTCAGAGAACACGGAGGAGAGACTTGAGTCACTTAGCAGAATATCCCAGTTGCGTTTGATTATTTGTTTAATTCTGTTTGTTTGCTTAGAGTATTGGAGTGAGCAGAATATTTTGTTGCTTCCTTGTTTTTCACTTCCTTGTTTTTTAGGTTTAGGTTTGAAAAGGCTTGCTCTCTCAGTAGATTTTGTTTTTGACAGGGCACAGTTCAGGGTTTTGTTATTATATCCTCTTTGTTTAAAACGCTCATACATTACATTTGACTGTGTTTCAAAGTCAGAGTCTGAGTCGCAAATCCTTTTCAACCTCTGAAATTGCCCATATGGGATGTTTGAAATCAGGCTACTCGAGTGGAAACTGTCCGCTCTGAGGATTGTGTTTCTGTCTGTGGGCTTCCTATAGATGGTCGTGTGGAGAGTCCCCTCTAGGTCCACATAGATTTTTAGATCCAGGAAGTTAATGGAAGTCATGCTGAAGTCTAGACTCAATTTGATGTTATGGTTGATTCCGTTGAGATAACTGTGGAAGTCCTTCAACTGTTGGACAGAGCCAGAAAAAATAAAAAATAAATCATCAATATAGCGGCCGTAGTAATGAATAAATTGTTTGTAGGGGTTGCTTGAGCTTAGAACGTACCGCTGTTCCCACAATCCTAGGTAAAGGCCAGCATAATTCGGAGCGTATGCAGCGCCCATAGCTGTTCCCTTGGTCTGTCTGTACAACTTGTCCTGAAACAGAAAAAAATTGTTGTTGAGAGTCCAACGTGTTAGATCGACAATAAAGTCGGTGGGGGGACTCTGATTGTCAGATCTTTTTTGAAGATAATGATGAAGAGCAGACAGTCCATCTGAATGGTCAATATTAGTATAGAGTGATTCAACATCCATGGTTACAAGAATGTAGTCAGAGTTGTCATTTATTTTCCTTTTTTTTCAAAACATGTGTTGTGCCCTGCAGATATGCATCCAAAGCTTGTGTAAGGGGTTTTATATAGTAATCTATGTATTTGGATGCTGGTTCCGTTATAGTGTCAATTCCACTGATAATAGGCCTTCCAGGAGGAGTGAGAGGATCCTTGTGGATTTTAGGCAATAAGTAGAATGCGGCAATTTTGGGGTTGGAGGGTGATAGAAAGTTGTATTCATTTTTGTTAATCCACCCCTTATCCAATGCCTGATCCAAAATAGCTTTTAAATCATTTTTAACTTGTGTCATAGGATTACTAGACAGTGGAGTATAATAAGTTGTGTTTGTAAGCTGTCTGAGAGCTTCTTGGGTGTATGCATTCTTACTCCACACAACAGTAGCTCCCCCTTTGTCCGCTTGTCTAATCACTAAATCCTCATTGTTGCTGAGCCATTTTATGGCTTCACGTTCATCATGGGTCAAATTGGAATGGATCCGTTTATCAGTGTTTACTAATTTTTCCACATCATGATTCACCTTTTTTACAAAAGCATTCAAGCATGCATTGCTGCTGTGTGGGAAAAACTTAGACTTCGGTTTGAACGTGCGTTGGGGTACCTGAGTATTTGCAGTGTCCATCGTAGAGGTGGCCGGTGAGTGGTTATGATACCATGCCTTCAGGTGCAGGTTGCGGTAGAACCGGTAAAGATCCACCTTTGTTTGAAATGGGTTGGCTTGGTGTGTAGGGGCGTACGACAGGCCTTTGGAGAGTAGGCTGATGCATTCCGGAGACAGTTCGGTGTCCGATAAGTTGATTACTGTCTCCCCGTTTTGGCCGGCGTAGTAGGAACGGTCGAGCTTGAAGTTCCCCATATCGCTTTCTTCCTCGTCCTGCCCCTGCGTGTCCTTCTTTTTGGCCGTGTCTGGTATCCCCTCGCGTCCCTAAAAAATGATTGTGACTATGGGTGGGGGGTTCATCCTCATCACTTGTTGCGCTGCTAGGTATATTGAATGAAACAGACCGTGCACGTCTTGATGGACGGGTAAATCTTTGCCACGAATAGACTTGACCCTCTGAGTAATCCAGTTGGTCCCTTTTGAATTTGTCAATCTTAGTCTTAGTCAGAACTTGTGAAAGTTCATTGATCTGTTCACGGAGTTGTGTTTCCAACCTGGCAGCGTCTTCCCCATTACCACTCCTGCTGGAGACAATTGTCCTGGCTTCCTCAATTTGGTGACGTAATTCCTCTCTTTGTGATTTTGCTTCATCAATAAGTAATAACATTAAATCAAGGGAGCATTTATTGAGAACATTGAAAATATTTGTTTTCACTGACATCAAATGACGCTCACAAACATTCTCTCTCTCAGTTGCCCTCCGACCTGTTTAACCTCTCTCACTCGCGCTGCAATTTTGAAACTGATATTAGCCTATTTGCGGGGTATTCAGTTCAAGAGAAGGGATTTCTAAGTGACAAAATTAATCATCTTGCTAGTTAACAACCTAAATATGCGAACATGCGAGTGAGCGTCAACGGTTGTGTCGGTAAAATATTTGTTTTCACTGACATCAAATGACGCTCACAAACATTCTCTCAGTTGCGCTCCGACCTGTTTCACCTCTCTCACTCGCGCTGCAATTTTGAAACTGATATTAGCCTATTTGCGGGGTATTCAGTTCAAGAGAAGAGATTTCTAAGTGGCAACATCAATCCTCTAGCTAATTAACAACCTAAATATGCGAACATGCGAGTGAACGTCAACGATTGTGTCGGTAAAATATTTGTTTTCACTGACATCGGAGCAGCAGAGCAGAGTGCAGACACCCTTGCCGTGTGTAGCCTACAGTGCGTGTGTAAGTTACTGTAGGCATGAGTAACCTAGTTCCTAGGCTAAGCAGTAGGCCTACTTCAAGCCTAATACAAACACAGGACATACTGAAACGTCGGGAGGTGTTGGAATGTCGGAGATATATTTTTTTTTTCACATTCCATTGATAATGGCGGGTCGAATGCGTTAATCGCGCGTTAAAAAAATTGACGGCGTTAAAATGGGTTTGCGTTAACGCCGTTATTAACGCGTTAAACTGACAGCACTAATATATATATATATATATATTTAATAAAAATTATGCAGCACAGCTCATCATCATGGCCTAGATCAAGAGGATAAAAACAACAAACCAATGTATAGCCATTTCTACTAAGTTCCTCTTTTTTATTTTTTATTTTATTTTTTTGTAGAACTCTATGGGATTAGTTGCTCTACTCTATGCAAGTCTAGCTACAGGAAAGAAAAAGATCTGAAACTCAAACTCCTCCCCTTTCTTGTGTGTGAGACTTCAGCACTGAAGTCTGAACTGGCAAACGGATTTGGGGTGTTCACTTTCTGCAAATGAGAGATAGAAAACTCTTCTATTCAAATTACAGTATATCATAATGTGTAGTGTTTTTTGTTCAGTTTTATTTTTTGAGCTCTTGGTTATTAGGTGGAAGTCCAGCAGCTAACTAAGCCACGTTTATAATATCAAATAAAGATATTTCCCTAGCCAAATTATCTTTACACTGAAATTGAACCACCTTATTCTCAAGCAAGTACATTACAAGTGGTACCAATGCATGCCTCTGGTTGTGTACTTTAATTTGATACCGAATACCTCCATTGTAGATGCAGGTATGTCCATATCAAAGCTTCCAAAAGACAATGAAGCAAAACCGCTTCACCCGCTATTGTATTTTTCGGCGCTCGCGTGCGCAAAAACAAACAACAAAGAAAAAACTTCGGAGTGCCAGATGCCAGAAAATGTATTTGCAAATGGCACAAATAATTGGTGAGACATTTTAGCGAATTTCCAAGTCTGAATAACAATTGTTACTGTCACAAATGCCAAAGACAGGCAGGCCCTGTCAGAAGGGCACTTTTGACATCAAAGAGCAAAGGGGCGGTAACCCCTATGTCTTACCACTACGTCGTACCGTCTGTCAATCTTGTACCGGTACGTAGTATAGGTGCGTACCGGCTTACTTTCACCTCTGGAGAAACCTCATACTGAGGATGATAGAATCTACCAAATCTCCTCAACAGGTATAAACGCTGGCGATCCATTAATCCTCCATCAGTGTGACAGGAGCAAAGCTGCTGCAGATGCTGCTGTTTCCAGACACTCAGTACCAGATGATCATCCAGCTGCCCCACACATCAGCACTACTGGACTGGGACACTATAAACGCTCTAGTTTCTTATCTCTAAACTGATTACAATTATATTTGTGGCTTGATTGATTATTATTTGTAACTAATGTGTAATGTGTAATGTAATGTAATGTAACTAATGTGCAATGTGTCTCTTCTGATTTCATTCTATGAATTAAATATTTACAAGTGATACAAAAATGTTGATTTGTCACATGCATATACTGTAGTTCCTGCAATAAAATGACATCTGATGCCCATTAGCCTATTGTGCATTAATGGGGAGGTGGTAGTGGGTAGGAAGAGGAGGCATAAAGTGCAGATATGCAGTAGGAGAAGAGCTGCTTGGGAAAGTGACTAGGGGCTGAAGGATGAATTTTGTGAATGCGAAATTCAAATTCAGACTTGGCTGATACGCTCCAACATGTATTATTCTGATTGAAAATGCTGATTTGAGTTAGGAGTATTTGTTTAATGAGAGAATTATTTATCAACTCTTTTAAATCAAACCTTGATTCCAGTTTAAATTCTTAAGAATAGATGAGAGAAGAAACAGGAATTCCTCTGTCCATCTCTCCCTCTCTTCTCTTCTTCTCTTTCTCTCTCTGCCAGGTTCACTTTCCTCCCTCCTTTTTTCTCTTTACCCAAAATCTCTTCTCACTCATTTTCTCTTCTGTCTATTACTCACTTTTTTGCTCTCTTTTCTCTTTTTTCATACTCTTCTTTCTTTCCCCATAATTTTCTCTCAATTTCTCTCCCTTGTCTCTTTCCTTTTCTTTCCAGAGTGTAAGACAAGGACCACTTGTCTTGGGTCAGATTGGAACCTTGAATCACATGACCTGGGTCAGATTGGAACATTGAATCGCATAACCTGTGATGTTTCAAGATGACATAACGTTATGTAAGGGATAATGAACTCCACAGCGTGCAGATATAGAAAAATAATGCACTGTTTGAAGTTCTAAAGGCCACGATGCGTAGCGGAGTTAAGATTGTTAAGATAAGTTAAGATTGAATTTCCCTCACTGGATCAAAAGAAGGATGGATTATTGAATTATTATTAGATGGCTACTGTGTTTGCTTGCCAGTCTAATTTTTAGGTGCAACCCAGGGTGTGTGAGTAGCCTACCTGCACATTGACCAACTTAGTGGATGCCAGTAGGTCCATAAGCTTGGCAGGCCATCCTATGTCATTGAAATGTATAGTCTGGCATCGAGAGATAAACCGAACTCAATCGTGGGCTGAACAACGCTGCTATCTTTCAAACTACTTCTGGACGCCTATGGCCAATCGCAGGAACGAACAAGATCGGCGAAGCCCGCCCTAAACACATAGAGCATTGTGATTAGATGTCGCCAACAGCATCATCCAATAAATTTCCCTATGGCTTGCTACTAGACGTACAGGCTGAGCAAATGAATTTGCCACCGCTGGGTACGTCTAGATTTCTAGGCTAGCATAAGATGACCAAACCTCTGGGATGAAAATCAGGGACATTTCCCTCAATTTACTAAAAATCATGAACAGTGGACAGCCCACTAAAATATTTGGCTGTCCACCAGGGATGTAGTGGTATCGGTGTAGTGGTAAACGCAAGTAAACTCAGTTCAGCCACCTCTCTATGGAACAAGAGTTTATCCACTTCTTGATTCAGTAGAGCACAAATGCCAAATCCCACTGTATTATATGAATTTAAAATGTGATAACAACACTGATTCTGCATTTTGGACTGATCACAAAATTCACAGTTTAGCCGCCTCTTATTTTACCACTGAATCACTGCTGTCAGCATCTGGTCACCGTGGCCTAACATGTCATTGAATGGACTGGATCAACTGATGAAAGGTAAAACTAAACTGGTGAACTCAAGGAGGAGGATAATTACTTCCCCAAAAGCTGGCTTGGTCCTTTAATGCAGGCCTAGGTTTAGGCTAGGCTATGTAGCCCTGCAACTACAACAGCACAAGACCTATGGTCATTTTGGAATAAACAGATCACTAGATGGATCTTTTACAATTTGGCCAAAAGCCTGTTAGTGATTCAATAGTACAAAGATGCAACATTTCTAGAACTAAAAAAAAAAACCCCTCTTGTGAGTTGTAACAAAACACACACACAAATTCACACTGTAAACCATATCCTACAGTATGAATATCGAATGAGTGTGTGCGCCACTGTTGCGAGTGTTTTGTAAAATGAGTAACACTAACATTACTATTAGGACGGATCTGTAAATAATAATGAACCATTAGCCAATGGGCCTGATTAAATACTTAATCAATGTCAGCAATTGTGTAAAAAAGCGTTCGAGAAACCAGATAATCAGCGCAGTGACTTAGTGAGTGTAGCCAATCGAAAGATAAAATCGGTGTTGAGATACTGCCACCTGGTGGTGAGATTGGGTAAGAAAACCCGGAAGCTTTGTGTTGAGTGTTCACAGCCCCATGCAAAAAGAAAGTGAAAGCATCGTACTTTACAATGAGAACAAATTAACTGTGCGTCATATATATTTTGTGTATTGATAAAAGTGTGGATTATCGGCGGAAAAGGTAAAGGCATTTTAAAACCTGCTTGTTCGGCTTGTGCAGCTGAGGGCTTCTCAGAATTGAGTCTTATACGATTTTTACCCTTCAGACCACCTTTTAACCTTTGGGCTGTCTTTTATCTATATTTGCGACGACAATCATAGCCATAACGCTAACCTGCCAACGCAGCAAAGTTGTTTATTATGTCAGGGATTTCCTGAATGAGTTGCAAGTTTTTAAGTGTAAATAAATAACACTATTCAAGTCAATGTGTCAACAGCCTACTTTTGTGTCTCGAACAGGTAGGCTAGCAGGTAACTCTCCCACCAACATGAGTCAACATGGAGACTCTGCTGGTGGACATGGAAGTAAGCCTAAAAGGTGTGTGTGTGTGTGTGTGTGTGTGTGTGGTGGTTGTTATTTTATGATTTATTAGAGTGTGTTATTATTTCTAAAAACAAGCTGTAGCCTCTAAAGTTATGTTATGATTGACAGTCCAATTCAAGAAAGGAGACCAGACTTTACAGCACCCTGTTGTGAACAGTCAAAGCAGGCATGGACTGGCCATAGGTCATGCAGGGCAATGCCCGGTGGGCCGATGGGCATTTTTGGGCCGGGACTGTCATAATTTACTCATTTTATATTGAATAACATCATTGTTGGGCCGCCATGGCCACACATGCCCGGGCCATTTTTTGGTCCCAGTCCGGCCCTGAGTCAAAGGAATATCAACTTCAGTCATGAAGACAGGTATCAGCAAGAGAGGTGGATGAAGTTTTCTTTCAAAAAAGCTGAAAGGAAGGGCAATGAAGGTCTAGGGTTGATAAGTGGTGGAGAAAATAATAAAAAAAGAGATAGATTGAAAATACTGTAGATACTGTAAATGCTTGTGGAGGATGTAAAAAGTGGAAAAGTGTAAAAAATCAGGTTTGTGAGTGTATGTGTGTGTAAAGTGCAGTTTTTGCTGGTTGTGGGTTCATACACTATAATTAAAAGGTCCATGAGAGAGTAAAAAGTACCCCTGTTTAACTGCTGTATGGTGTGTTTCCTTTGCTGAAGGCCAGTGGATGAGAGACCAGACTCTCCTGCACCCAGCTGTGTGTCCATGAAGAGTGACCGGTCAAAGGACGAAGGCATCGACTTCAGTCAGGGAGACAGTCATCCTGACCACAGGTATCAGCAACAAAAGTGGATGATCCTTATGTGTATATTTGTGTAAAGATGTGATGAATGATGAATGGCAGATGAATGACAAAATGCTCCCAACACACACACACACACACACACACACACACACACACACACACACACACACACACACACACACACAGTGTCTCTCTCTCTCTCTCTCTCCCTCAGTCTCTATCTCTGTCTATCTAAAGGTGGCTATACACCAAAGATCCGCGACGAGATGGGCTGCGACGTTCTAAAAACCTGCAACGTTCTAAAACCCTGAAACTGTGATTTGACATGTTAAATCTTTTGTGATGGCTTTTGTGATCATTGTAACTGCTTGCAACAACCTGCGATTATTGATTCACACTGCTGCAACTACTCAGTAAAACCGTCTCATCTCGTTGCGGATCTTCAGTCTGAATTGTGCTCAACACACACACACACACACACACGCACACACACAGTCACTGATACACTCTTGTCTAATATACAGTAACACACACACACACACACACACACACACACACAGTCACTGATACACTCTTGTCTAATATACAGTAGCTACAGTACATGCAGAACAACAACTGTAAACAAACACTTTAAAAAGAGTTTTCTTTTGGAAAACACCCTCTGAACTCTGATGTGTTTAACTAGCTGGAAATTATGTACTTTATGTAAATTGTGTACACACCTTACATAAGTATTAGCCTGACAAGCCAGAATATCACATAAATATGTAGTCTGGCCACGAGTAATAGACCCTCGGCTAAGTAGGGATAAAATCTGTGCAACAAGCGATTCAAACAACACTAAGACCACCCAATGACTCCCTTTTGCAGATAGAACGCTGTGATTGGCTAAATACCACAATGTCTGAATACAACCTAGAGCATAAACAGCTCAGACACCATCCATGTCTGAGTACAGCCTATGACTGATTGCTAGACATACTTGCTGTAAATTCAATTTGCTACTGCTAGAGTGCTTCTAGAGTTCTAGGCTACATAACTAAAAGACATAACTATAATCCCTAAAAGAAAAATCAGTTTGGTCAAAGACTTGGTCAATTCTACCTTATTAGGAAGTAGAGCAGAGAAAGGTGCCAAAGATTCAATGCGTCTTCAGAACATAAGCTACGAACACCAGTCCTGTGATATGGCCAGTATGAAATATAACAGATGATTGTGTCCATATCTTCAGTGTGTGTTACATTTTGTCTTGCTTATGTAACGGAGGCCAGCTAGCGCGGCTAGCTCGGTTGTAGTGTGTAAATCCTCATCACCCAATTCCATGGGCGCTTCTAACACGCTGAGTTAGAAGCTCGGGCTTTTAGCTCAGTTGGTTAGAGCATTCTACTCCCACGCCGGGAGTTTGTAGCTTGCGGGGTGGCGGGTTCGAGACCCGTGTGCGGTGCGGACCGCCACCGGCTACACTTAGTTAGGAAAGTAGCTGAGCTGACATTGGGTGAAGTAGGCCCATCAGATTGGTATGGCAAAGTGGACCAACCAGATGATGACCAATTCCTGCTATCCTTCTGTTTCCTTCAGCATCCCACAGGAAGAACAAGCTGCCCATCCATCTCTCAGCAAGACTCATAATGACCTGTCAGCTGTTTTCAAGGTGTGTGTGTGTGTGTGTGTGTGTGTGTGTGTGTGTGTGTGTGTGTACGTATGTGTGTACATTTGTGTGTACAGTAACAACTGAGCTGATGGGTGGGAAGCAGGGTTATTATGCAACTGTTACTTAACTGAATTTCTTTCAACCAGGAGTTGGAAGACAAAGTCATCACTTTCATGAAGAATGAACTAAAGAGGCTCAAGAAGCTCCTGAGTCCTGATTACCCAGAATCCACTTGTAGTGAGGAGGAGAAGGAGGAGAAGGAACAGAGAGATGCCAGAGATGGAGCTCTGAAGATTGCAGTGCACATTCTGAGGAACATGAGTCAGGAGATCCTCGCTCAACAGCTGCTGAACTGTATGAGGTTTATTTACATGTAACTACGTTAGCTTATGGTTGTGACTTCGTATTTGAAGGCTGTTTTCAATATAAAAAATAAACCATTGTGTTTATAATAGCAATAGCAGAAATAGTAATAATAATAGTAAGACATGTTATAATTCTATGTTAATTTTATAACTCTATAACATTATTTCTGATTACATGACTCATGCTTGTATATTTTATGTAGATGGGCTTTTTTTTACAAGTCAAAAACAGATCAAACACAGACTTAAGAAGAAGTTTCAGAGTGTATATGAGGGCATCCCAAAGCAGGGGAAAGCTACTTTCCTGGAGAAGATCTACACAGAACTCTACATCACAGAGGGGGACAGTGCAGAGGTCAATACTGAACATGAGGTCAGACAGATTGAGATGGCATCCAAGAGACAAGTAACAGTGGAGGAAACGGCAATCAAATGTGCTGACATCTTCAAGCCCTTACCTGGACAAGACAAACCCATCAGAACTGTGCTGACAAAGGGAGTGGCTGGCATTGGAAAAACAGTTTCTGTGCAGAAGTTTATCATGGACTGGGTTGACGAAAAAGACAATAAAAATATTCACTTTATATTTCCTCTTCCTTTTCGGGAGCTGAACCTGGTTAGAGACAACACATACACCCTTATGGATTTCATCCATCACTTTTTCAGTGAAACAAAAGACTTC
>JAODXP020000034.1:1885031-1922669 GCA_027497455.2 Sardinella longiceps
TCAATGGCGATTGCGAACAGAAGAGGACTCAAAGGACAGCACTGTCTTGTAGAGCGATGAAGATGAAAGTATCCAGACTGAATGTTGTTAGTTCTAACTGAGGCTTGTGGGGAGGAGTAGAGTAGTTTAATCCAGGATATATATTTCTCTCCAAACCCAAATTTTCCTAGTGTATAGAACAGATAATTCCACTCCACTCTGTCGAAAGCTTTCTCGGCATCCATGGATACCAAAGCTTCTTCTGTGTGAGAGGTGGAGGGATTGTAGATGATATGAAACACCTGTCTAAGGTTGGAAAAAGAGTGTCTGTTGCGTATAAACCCCGTTTGATCTGGTGAGATGATGTTTGGGAGAATAGGGTCCAGGCGAAGAGCCAGAAGTTTAGACAGAATTTTAAAATCCACGTTCAACAAACTTATGGGACGGAAAGAAGCACAGGATAGGGGGTCCTTTTCTTTTTCAAAATGAGAGAAATAGATGCCTGATTGAGAGTCTGAGGAAGAAGGCCATTTTCAAATGATTCATTATACATTTCCAATAGCAAAGGGGAGAGGTAAAGCCAGAACACCTTGTAGAACTCAACGGGATACCCATCAGGTCCTGGGCATTTGCCACTCTGCAATGTCAGGACAGCTGAATTGAGATATTATCTGCCCCCTGATGTATGCTTTCAGGGTTTCCCATAGAACAGAAGCTGAAACATCAGGTGATTTATTTATTTTAACAAACACGTCTATATGACAAATAACAAAATCAATAAACTCCTGATCAGAGAGTAGACTTGTATTAAGTCTCCATGGAACACGCGGTCCAACATGGCCTTTAAAATGAATCGCCATGGACACAGGAGAGTGGTCAGAGAGAACGATTGCCTCATATTTACAGGATGACACCAATGGAAGGAGTTTGTTATCAATAAGAAAATAATCAATGCGTGTATAGGTGTGGTGGACACTAGAAAAGAAAGAATACTCCCTCCCAGAGGGATTAAAAAAGCGCCAGACATCAGAAACAGAAAATTCATTCATAAAGGCTTGAATTATTTTAGAGGATTTAGATGGTGAACATTTATTAGAGGAGGAACGATCTAGTTGTGGATTGAGCCAGGTATTAAAGTCTCCTCCCAGAATTAAATGATATGTTGAAAGATCAGGGAGTTTTGAGAATAAACGTTTGAAAAAACCATCATCATCCCAATTGGGTGCATAAATATTGACCAGAGCTAAATTAGTGTTATACATGTGACCAGTAACAATAATAAACCTGCCATTTGGATCAGAAATCACCTTTGAGTGCACAAATGGAACAGATTTATGAAGTAAGATTGCTGCCCCCCTTGATTTACCTAGGAATGTAGAATGAAAAACCTGCCCCACCCATCCAGTCCTCAGCCTTGCATGGTCCTTATCCCTGAGGTGAGTCTCTTGTAAATAAACAATGTGGGCATCTAAGGCTATGTTCAGACTGCACTCCAAATCTGATTTTTAGCATATCTGATCAACATCAGATCTCTCTATCGACCGCGTTCACATTGCTTGTCATATCGGATCTCCATGTCCGCTAATCACCTGCCATATCCACGTGGGTTACCATGGTACCCCAACGCATCATGCCCACAAATAATAAACAAACCCGCGGAGGGTAGAATGCTGGTTGTTTCTCTCTCAGATGGTTAAGTGGGGCCGTAAGCACTACAGCTACAAGTAACAAGGGAGAGTATCAGAGATGGAAGAATAAAGTTACTCATCGGTTTATTTCAGTGCATCAATGCAGTCCAGCACAGCTGTTAGTTGCCTTTCTGATGCGTGGTTGAAAACTTTCACTGACGTTGCTTTCCACACGCGAGGTAAACCTTGCTTTCCACACACGAGGTGAAACTCCAACTTGCGGCAAATCTCATGACGCGCACTTGACAGCGTTGTTATAGCAAACGATACTGTTTTTTAAAAGGAGAATTAACATTGATCTCTCACTTCCGTCCATCTGCATTCCACGTGTTGATGTTTGTGTCACGTGACAAATGACGCAAGTGACACGGTGAAATCTTATCCCATGTGGAAAAGCTGTTCAGATCGCAGCATATCCGATATGAATCGCAATTGACACCACATGGGTATGTAGGGCGTAACAGATTCGGAAAAATCGGAATTCATGTGGTTTTCTGCTGTTCAGACCACCCGAAATCAATTCTAGATACAATCTGGATATGAAAAAATCGGATTTGGGATGCCAATCTGAACGAGGCCTAAGTGTCTGAGATGGTGAAGTACCTTACTGCGTTTTGAGGGATTATTAAGCCCCTTGCAGTTAAAACTAATAACTTTTACATTACTGTCTAGCACCATAAAGATATTGATTGGAGCAAGACTGCCATCCCTGAGCATCCATCTTGTAAACATGTGTAAGTGGAAAGACATGTGACTGAGAAACAAAAGCATCTGACTGTAAAATGGAGTGAAACAGAACTAAATAGCACAGCAAAGAAAAAGAAAGGAAAAAACAAAACCATACCCCCCCTGCCACACAAAAAAGTACCCATGAATAACCCCCTCCCGCTTAATGAATAAACAACACCAGGAATACACGAGAATAGCTAAATAACCCCCCACCCCCCAACTGCGACATAAGCCTCTCCCTAATGAAGATGCGCGCATACCCCTCCTAAACCTAAACACAATCGCTAGTGAGAAACACACAAAACTAAAGGCGCATAAGGAGAGTGACAGATTACAATAATGTTATGTCGTCTTAAATTGCAAACTGCAACTGTTCACAAGTTTCACTTATTCAGTGCTGATGTACAAAAATGAGCAACTGTAGCTTCGGCCGACATTAAATTGTCCCAGGGCTAGCCTATAGGAAAAAAAAGTCTTTATAGCAAAAAACAAAAACCAAAACACAATAGGCTAGTAGCAGCAAAATCAAGTGTAGCCTAGCTACAAAAACGATTTAAGTATCAACCTACAATCATTCATCCATCTCTGGAACGGCAACTTTCTGAATGTTTTTCTCAACAAACTCTAAAGCCATGTCAGGATCATCAAACCTTTCAACACGGCCGCCTGGTAGTGAGATCTGCAGAGTAGCTGGGAAGCGTAGACCAAATTTGACATCTGGGCAGGAATGGAGCACCTTTTTCACTGCAGCAAATGCAGCCCTCTTCTTAGCCACAGCAGGGGCGAAGTCGGGGAAGATGGAAAGTCTTTTTCCTTGGAAAACCAGAGTCTTTGCTTGTGATGCACGTAGGATGTCGTTGCGAACTTGAAATTGACTCACCCTGGCGATGAGTGGTCGCGGTTGTTCTCCCTCCTTAGGTTTAGCACGTAGAGATCTGTGCGCCCGGTCAAGGGCCGGCTTGTCTTGGAGACCAAGTAGATCTTGGAGAAGCTGGGACGTAAAGTCAGTGGGTTGCTTCCCCTCCGATCCTTCGGGCAAACCCAACAAGCGAATGTTATTCCATCTCGAACGCCCCTCTAGGTCATCGCATTTTTTAGTAAGGGAATCAGCTAAGGAGGTCAGCGTAGAGACTTTAGCTTCAAGCTCTGTTAGCCTGTCACTATGGTCGTTAGCACTGCGTTCAAGTTCGGTAACAGTTTCGCCGATTGAGCGGAGTTTTCTCTCAAAGGGCTCCAAAGCAGCTGTCATCTCCCTCTTCACAGATTGAGACACGACCGTGTCAAAGTTACTAATAATGTCAGAACGCATTTCTTCCATCATTTCTCTAATGTTGGCTAGAAGGTTACCATCTGAGGTCTCCTCCACTCGTGGTGGCTTGTTACCGCGGCTCTGTTTGGAGTCAGTTTTCGGTGGTTTACCAGCCATCTTCGAAGTTGTAAGTTAAACAGTTGGTGTAGGTTGAAATTATCTTTCCTCAGCACACAAAATATATCGAACAGACGTCAAAATTGTCGAATTATATAATGAAAAAATGTCACTTTTCCAGGAGCCCCTGTAAAACGCGTCTTACATCGCCAGCTGCTCAACAGCGCCCCCGTAAATTGAGCTTTCCAATGGTGTTATTTTTTACTAGTGTAAGGTCCTCTAAAATACCACTGTATTTTATTTCTGTAATGATCAACTCCATGTACCATAATGCTTTGTGGCTTTGAGTATGTTGACTGTTCTCATCTGCTATGACATACTGTACATGTAAACCAATCAGATTTGGCCGTAATATGTATTTTTATTTGAATTTAGTTTTTAGCCAATTATAATTCATGTTTGCCTAATGCCCGCGAATTCACGAGCTCTCTGAAGGTTCCATCACCTCACGAGCGAGAGGCTCGTGTCAGTCCCGTCTGTGCCCAAAGAGAGTATGGTCACGTCAATGTTGCATGTTCGTCTATCGTGAGTATAGCGTGCAGCAATTGTATAGTTCAGTCACTGTTTGGCTGTAGCGTGTACCAGGGACTCCAGCTTCACTCCAGTGAGTGTTTAGCTGTCTCTCTCTCTCCTCTATTTTATATCCTTTGTGGGAAGGAACTATATTGCTAGCGCGCTAGGTTGCACTGGGCTGCTTGTCCCTGCTAGCTTAGCACTCCCCCCCTTGGATCTGCTGCCTGGACTGTCTGCCTGGACACATCTGCCCTTCGGTGTTGAGGCCACCGGAGCGTTTCGGCATTTTCCCCAGGATTCATCTGCCCTCCGGTGCTGGGCCCACCGGAGCGCCTCCGTCTGTCCCTGGGCTCTGCAGGACGTAGCCAGCTGCTGAACGAGTCCAGCAAGCAACAGCTCAGCTAGCTAGCAAGCAACAGCTAGCCTCTTTGACCAGGAGCCTCTGCTACGACATCGTCCCCGGTGGATCGTGAGTAACGGACCCTCATTTATACTGACACACACACCCCGTTTCCTCGCGTCCACTTGGAGAGCCGGCACTGTAGAAGGGCATTGTAGGTTGCTGCCCTACAGTTCACAGAGCTATGTCTTGTGCACCAACGGATGGGCCCCAACTGCGCACTTGTTTCTTTTATCTTTTTCATTTCTTTTGGTACTTTAATATTTGTGAATGTGTGTACTTATGGTGTAGCCTAATGTTTATGCGCCTGTGTTAATGGGTTAATGTGCATCCCTATGATGTAGGCTAGCTACTGTTTTTATATTTTTCGCCTGGCCTGCTTTGGCCATTTAATTCAATTTACTAATAGCATGGCTTACCAATAATAAATATAATCATTATTGATTAATTAATTATACTTGGGTGTATTGCATGCTCATTACTGTTTTTGTTTCATTTACTGAACAGACATTTACACACTAGTTTAGCTGTACTTTTTCCATATACCTTTAATTTCTGAGGAGATACGCATACACTAGCTCAAGGGTAAGTGTAGTATTTTCACAGTGGAGGCACCGCGCTACTAAATTTATTATTCTGTACATTTATTATTATGCTATTTCCATCTTGCTTGTGTTCATGGTATCAGGAATAGTCAGCCAGCTCACCATTCAACCGCTGAGAACCCATAGGATCCTGTTGCGCCACTGTTGTCTATTGTGTTTAGTGTAACTCTCTAGTGAGGTTTCTAGAACCCGTTAGAAAGGGGTTACACTAGTTTCTGTGATGAGGGGTTTGAGACAAGTTTGTCTTTGAATTAGTAACATTAAAATTCTAACCTTGACAAAAATCCTGCACTCGCGAAGTATTCCTCACAGAGATACATGTATTGTGCGCAAATTGAGCCTTCCAGGTGGGGCGTGAAAATTCTCTGCCTTCCAAAGTGGGGAATGACAGAAAAAGTTTGAGAACCACTGCTATAGAGACAAAGTAATCTCTGTCTTCTAAATATGACTGGAACCATTTAAGAACATTGCCAGTTAATCCAACATAGTTCTCTAATCTGTGCAATATTATTTTGTGGTCAACTGTATCAAAAGCTGCACTAAGGTCTAGAAGTACCAGGACAGTTAATTTGCCTTTGTCTGTGTTGAGGCGAATGTCATTTAAAACCCTCACTAGAGCAGTTTCAGTGACATGATGTTGTCGAAACCCTGACTGGAGGTTATCATAAAGGCCATTCATATTTAAGTAGCTGTTAAATTTGATTAGAGACTACTTTCTCAATAACCTTGCCAATAAATGGTAGGTTAGAAATTAGTCTGTAGTTTTTAAGCACAGAGGAGTCAAGATTACTCTTTTTCAGGAGGGATTTGTTTGTTCTGTGATTGGATACCTAAAGCAGGTGAGAAAATCGGCCACGGTCACCATGCTGCTTGCAGAGTGAAATTAAATGAAGCGTACAAAGGAGCATCGGTACTCCCAGGCTAGGAAATAGCTGAACCGGACAACAACCTCAGCAGTTTAAATGTATTATTGTTAGGAATACAAAATTACAATATTGCCATTGGTTTTGCTGTCACCAGAGGACAACATGAATTTGTGTTATATTTAACAGCACTTTAAATCTCAGAGGGTCCAATACAATTACATAGTGATTGGTGAACACCTCTGACATACCCAACAAAAGAGAGTGAACTACCTCAGAAGCATCTTTCACACTGGTGTGAAACGTAACAGGTAAACTCATCATTCAATTAGGCTTTAGTTAGGAAAGTTAGGAACCGGTGCAAAATGTAACGCTGTTCCTTGTCTCCGCCCCTCACCTGTACCTCATGATTACCTTGTTCATGTCATTATTGTTTTTCTAGTCTCGTGCTCACCTGCCTCTTGTACCTACAGTAGTTCCCTCCCCACCTGTGCCTCATTGTGGTCCTGTGTATTTAAGTCCTTGTGTCTCCATTGTTCTTTGTTGTGTCATTGTTGTTACAGTAGTCCTATGTTACATTTCTTCTGTTCCTGTTGAAAGTAAAAAACCTATGTTATATTAGTCTCAAGTCTTCCCTTGCATTTGGGTTCTGTTGAAAACGTGACACGTGTTTTGCGTTCTCGTCTTGTTTACATGGCTTTAGTTTCCTCCTCCAACATGTGCAGAGACTGCACGTGCAGCCTCTCTGGTGAGAATGCCACATCACTTGACAAACAGCTCTTTGTTTGTTTGAGTGTGACCATAAACCCAAACAAAACTGAAACTAATGTGCATGCGTAATCTATGAGTTTGTCTCACAATCAGTCCACCTAACCAAATCCAGCTCAAATTTCAATCCCAGATTCCTATCCTTTGCTTTTGGCACATGTTGATTGTGAAAGAAAAAATACTAAATAAATAAATAAATAAATGAATAAATAAAAAAAAAATTGACAACTGTAAGTTTAGAAATGTCTCTAGTTTGAAAAAAAGCACTTTGAATCAGGGAAGGTGGAGCCTTCTGGTGAGCCCTCTTGTTGAATTGAACTTATCTAAGCTGGGGTGGACTGTATAGGTGGGTTCGGATACCTAGGTGTCACTTCGGTGTGTTGGCAAGAACACCTCTGAGTCAGAATGCAGTTAACAAGTTTACTTCTCTTGTTGCAGCACAGCAATGCACAGGGGAACAACTTAGGCACAATCATCCAAGGCACAAGAATTGTGTATCTTTAAATCTCTATGTGTGTATGTAATTATTTATAGGAATATGTATGTTTCGGTGTAAGTGTGTCAAATAGGTGTGGAATTATATCAATTATGTGTGTGACATTTGTCAAATATGTGTTAGGAATAAGTGTGGTCTAGGAGAAAAACAGAAAAGGAAAACACATTTGTTTCCATAATATAAACTTACATCATTAGTAAGTACAAATGTGAATTATTAAACTGAATAATTCTCAGTTATACTACAGTTCTGTTCCTACTGTGGCTAAATGGTGCCATCTAGAGGCCAAACGCGGCCATTCACATGCATATTAAATTAACCACCTGTAACTCACATGGCTATTTAAATGCTAATTGCAACCTCGGAAAACTCCGCGACGATTATTATGCAAATCGGAACATAATGACAGTAATTAGCACATAGTTAAACTACTCTGAGCACTATTAAATGTACTAAACAACAGTAGACTTC
The DNA here is from genome assembly GCA_027497455.2 of Sardinella longiceps. NCBI lineage: Eukaryota > Metazoa > Chordata > Actinopteri > Clupeiformes > Clupeidae > Sardinella > Sardinella longiceps. Next base: position 1,892,970 of record JAODXP020000034.1, read on the forward strand.
AAATAGCATGACGTGGATGACATTAATCAAACCTAGAAGTTACCATCACATGTTCTGAAAGCTAACTGATAAGGCTACAAAACGAACACATTTACAGGATTTAGAAATTACCAACAGAAGATAAAACTTACAGTTCGTCATCGACGCACATCTACAACTTCCAAGGACATACAGGTGAAGGAATTTACCGTCTAACTACTACTATTAAGCTAAGCTATGGACAAGTTGACTGGAGCATCCTCATAGAGCTGCAGGCGCTGTTTCTCTCGTGGCAAAAGTGTGGCCCAAACACACGCGATTGCGCATGCGTGACGTCAGGGACTTGTTCATTAGAGTTCTGTCAGTGGCCTTTCCAACACAGCCGCCCCCAGATTTGGTGACAAATGTGCTCATGGAAAGGCTGTCAGCTAGTCCGATCCAGGTCCGCTGCTTTCATCATCAGGACGATGAGACGAACGATGGGTCTGGCGTACACTTTATCCTTGATCTGCACCTCTGCCGATCTCACACGGTTGTCAGGACCAGGAAACACCTTCACCACTTTCCCAATCTGCCAGAGGGACCGGGGCAACTGAGGATCCACCATCATGACCACTGATCCAACTGTCATGTCAGGTGAAGGAGTCGTCCATTTCCCTCTCATCTGCAGGCCAGGTAAGTAGTGCTTCACAAAGGCAGTCCAAAACCGATCTGCGAGAACTTGCGAGTGTCTCCACCTCCGACGTCCAAGGAGTTCTGACTGTGGATAAACCACCTGAGGCAGGGCGCTGTCAGGCCGCCCCATCAGCAACGAATTTGGAGTCACCGGATCCAAGTCGGCTATGTTCGATGAGACGTAGCCCAGAGGCTTGGAATTGAGTATAGACTCAATCTCAATGAGGACAGTTCTGAGAACCTCTTCACTCACTGTTTGGGAGCCGATGGAGGTGTATAGAGCGGCTTTGACAGAGCGGATTTCCCGTTCCCATGCACCACCAAAATGAGGTGCCGCTGGTGGGTTGAAGTGGAACGAGATCTGCTGTGTTGCTAGGTGTTGTTGGACGTCAGGGCTCACGTCAGGGCGGAGAAGGCTTCCTTTAACTCCTTTTCTCCCCCTCGGAAGTTGGTTCCTTGGTCCGAATATAGCTCAGCTGGCTTGCCCCGTCGAGCCATGAACCTCCGAAGAGCCATCAAGAAGGAGTCAAGGTCGATTGAGGATAACAGATCCAAATACACTGCTCTTGTGGTCAGGCACTTAAAGAGAAGTCCCCATCTCTTCTCGCTCCTTCGGCCCACTTTGGCTATGTTCAGACTGCACTCCAAATCTGATTTTTAGCATATCTGATCAACATCAGATCTCTCTATCGACCGCGTTCACATTGCTTGTCATATCGGATCTCCATGTCCGCTAATCACCTGCCATATCCACGTGGGTTACTATGGTACCCCAACGCATCATGCCCACAAATAATAAACAAACCCGCGGAGGGTAGAATGCTGGTTGTTTCTCTCTCAGATGGTTAAGTGGGGCCGTAGCACACAGCTACAAGTAACAAGGAAGTATCAGAGATGGAAGAATAAAGTTACTCATCTTTATTTCAGTGCATCAATGCAGTCCAGCACAGCTGTTAGTTGCCTTTCTGATGCGTGGTTGAAAACTTTCACTGACGTTGCTTTCCACACGCGAGGTAAACCTTGCTTTCCACACGCGAGGTAAACTCCAACTTGCGGCAAATCCATGACGCGCACTGACACGTTGTTATAGCAAACGATACTGTTTTTTAAAAGGAGAATTAACATTGATCTCTCACTTCCGTCCATCTGCATTCCACGTGTTGATGTTTGTGTCACGTGACAAATGACGCAAGTGACACGGTGAAATCTTATCCCATGTGGAAAAGCTGTTCAGATCGCAGCATATCCGATATGAATCGCAATTGACACCACATGGGTATGTAGGGCGTAACAGATTCGGAAAAATCGGAATTCATGTGGTTTTCTGCTGTTCAGACCACCCGAAATCAATTCTAGATACAATCTGGATATGAAAAAATCGGATTTGGGATGCCAATCTGAACGAGGCCTTTGACAACAAGTGGGCCAAAGCAGTCCATGCCACAGGAGTAGAATGCAGGCTTAAATAATCAAAGTCGAGGTGGCGGTAGGTCAACCATTTTCTGGGCCGCAGGTCTTGACCTCCAACGGCAGCACTCGATGCAACGGCGTTGGTGGCGCTTAACAGCCTCACGGCCTCTGAGGATCCAAACTCTGCGCCTCAGTTCGGCGAATACTCGCTCAGGTCCGGGATGACAAAGCTTTGAGTCATATTCTTGAACGAGCAGCCTTGTATATGGGTGAGCTGGATCAAGTACAATAGGATGTACTGCCTCCGGATCAAGCCCCTCCACTCTACGAAGCCGCCCTCCGACTCTGATGACCTGGTGAGTTGGATCAAACTCAGGCGACAGACATAGGAGATGACTACTAGATGTAACTGGTTTGCCTGCCTTCAGGAGGTCGTAGTCATCTGGAAAGCTTTCCTGTTGAACTTTCTGGAATACGAGCATTTCTGCAGCCTGATAAGTGCCAGCAGGAATCGGCCCAGACAGGTTGGCCGCCCCGTGAAGCTCCTGGGCAAGGGACTCCACTAGGTCTTTCCAAGTCTTGAAGGTCGGCCGAGATGTATTGGCTGAAGTACTCAGTCCACAGAAAGTGGAGCGTTTGAGCTCAGTTGGGTCCTCTGAAACCAATTCATTAGGTGGAGGTAGAGTCGGCCACTTGTCAGGAGGCAACTTTAGGAACTCTGGTCCTTCACACCATCGGTTAGGTTCCACCAAATCTTGTAGAGGTTTGCCTCTAGTGAGGTCGTCGGCTGGATTCTGAGAAGACTCAATGTATCGCCAGGCTTTGAGGTCGGTGAGCTCTTGTATTTCCGCCACTCTGGTGCCGACGAACACTTTGAAGCGGCATGACTCGGAGTGAAGCCATGTGAGGACTGTTGTCGAATCACTCCAAAGCACAAAGTGTCGGATCTCCAGGGTGAGCTCGGCCCTCAACAGGTTGGCTAATTGAGCTCCGGTGACTGCCGCACACAGCTCCAAACGAGGCATTGAAAGCTGTTTCCTGGGTGCGACTCGAGAGCGTGCGAGGAGAAAGGAAACATGAACCTTCCCTTGGGCATCTTCGGTCCTCAGGTACGTAACCGCACCATAAGCCCTCTCAGAGGCATCACAAAAGACGTGAATGTCTCTCTTGGTGTCTGGACGGTCCATGTCAGCAGGAGTGTAGCATCGTGGCAACTGCACTCGAGGTAAGTGTTCCAGCTCGCTTTCCCAGGTGTGCCAGGCAGTCAGCAGATCTTCAGGGAGGTTAGGATCATCCCAGCCTCTTTGCCGATCCCACAGGCGCTGAACCAATATCTTTGCTCGTGTGGTGTAGGGGAGTATGAACCCTAGTGGGTCATACTGACTGGCTAAGACACGATAGACATTGCGCATAGTGGTCTGGTCATAGGTGACATGTCTGTGTTTGTAGCTGAAAGCATCAGCATCACAGTGCCAGGTTAGTCCGAGCGTTGACTCGTGTGCCTCGGACTTGTCATGTGCCAGCCACAACTCCAGCTTATCTGACCTGGCCTCAGCAGGTAGGTGGTGTATTACCTCAGGCAGATTACTGGCCCACTGTCGGATCTCGAATCCTCCAGAGGCAAGAAGGCTTCTCAGGCTGTCAATCACTTGTCTTGCTTCTTCAGCACACTGTAGACTTTGCAAACAATTGTCCACGTAGAAGCATCTTTCTATGGAGAACCGTTCCATACTGGTGGGGCTGCTGTGGTTGAACACATGCTGCTGTAACGCATAGGTGGCGCAACATGGACTGCAAGTGGTCCCAAACGGCAACGCTTGCCACTCGTAGACCTGGGGTTTCTTCTCTCTCTCCATGTTGCGCCAAACGAAGCGCAAGAGGGGTCTATCTTCAGGCAGTAACACCACCTGGTGAAACATGCCTTTGATGTCACCACTAATGCCCACGCTGTGCTCCCTGAAACGCAGAAGGACTCCTAGCAGGGACAGGCTCAACGTGGGGCCAGGCAGCAGGGATTCGTTCAGACTAAGGCCTCTGTACTGAAAGGAGCAGTCGAACACAATACGGTTTTTGCCGTTATGTTGCACCATGTGGTGGGGGATGTACCAGCTCTCACCACCAGATGGAGTCTCCTGCATAGGGATCTTGGCTACAACATTGGTTGTTTCCAACTTCTTTATCTCTGCTTCATAGGCGGAGGCACTCACTGGATCTTTCAACAGGCGTCTCTCCAGACCTCTAAGCCTTGGCATAACTGCCTCTACAGGGGCCTGGAGTACAGGGAAATTTCTTTTCCTGAGGAGTGGGGTGGCATATCTGAGCACGCCATTGACATCTAACCTTGTGGTCTTCTTTTCAAGAAGATCAATGGCTTGCTGGTCCTCCCGCGAGCGCATCACCTGCTTCTCACATCTCAGTGGCAAGGCATCGAGTTGCCAAAGCTTCTCCACATTCCTACGCAGCTCCACCTCCAAAGGACTGAGTGAAGTCCACAAGCACTGCTGAGATGATAACTTCAACTCTGTGAGTCTAGATGGACCCTGTAGTGTCCAGCCAAGCCGGGTCTTGATGGCAGCTGGGCCTCCAGGGGGTCCCAGACGAACAGGCTCGAGAGGGGTTATCAGATGGGGGTATGCGTCCCTATAAGCAGTGTAGGACTCACTCTGTCGAAGGATTGCAGCGGGATGTCCTGGAGATGCTTAAACTTCAGCCTCAGGCTGTCCACTGGATAGGTGTGTTTGGCTAGGCTGAGACACTCTGCTGTGAAGGCATCACTAATCACAAAGCCTCGGTTAGGTTGAGTGATGGGAGAGACACGGAAAGTCACAGTCATACCAGGTAAGGTCTGCACATCCTGCCGGATGGTGCGCAAAGCTAGTGTTTCAGAGGGTCCTTGAAGCCCAAGCTTCTGGGCAGCAGCGGGCAGAAGCATAGTGCGTTCAGAGCCGTCATCTAATACTGCGTATGTGTCGAACGTCTTGTTCTCGTGCTGAAGGAGGACTCTGACGACTTTCAGGAGGACTCGACTGCACTCGCCTGGTCTGTTCAGGTGCAGAGTTTCAGTCACAGCGGTGACTGCAGGTGGTACCTCCTTTGCAGGCTTGACGTTGACATCATGCAGTATCTGTAGATGTTTTCCTTGACACTTACTGCATGGCTTCTTGAGGGTGCACTCTGCTGCTGTATGGCCCCTTCCACACCGCCAACAACGTCGATTGGTCTTTATCCACTGGATGACTTGCTCTTTATCAAAGGACTTAAAGGTGTCGCATTGACTCAAGAAGTGCTCACTGGAGTCACAATATGGACAGTATGGTTGTGGCTTCTTCTTGCCTGTGCCATCAGGCTTCTTAGGTGGTTCAGGTTTGACAGAGGTCTCCTCAGTGCCATGGAGAACAGTGGCTGGACGAGTGGGCTTAGAATCACGCTTCTGATTCTTCTGCTTGTCATTTGGCTTAGATTCTTTGAGGCTCGTTTGGCTTTCACTGTCCTGGCACCATGCCTCATACTGCAACCACTCTGAGAAGTCTAACAGGTCATAACCTGTTCGTGGCCGACGGCACATGCTCCTTCGGAATTCTGATCGCAGGTCAGAGGGGAGCTTGCTTAAGAGCCGTTCCACATGCGATCCACATTGGAGTTCCACTGCACCTTCAGTTCCTAGCGTCCGCAGCATCCCCACTAGGGCACGGACTTGTAGGGCGAACTTCTGGAAGGCATGAGAATCACCCTGGCGAATATCTGGCGCATTCATAACCGTAGCAATTTTCTTCAGCGCTAACTTCTGAGGTCTTCCAAACTTGTCAGTCAAAGCCGCCATGGTGTCTGAATAAGGGGTAGGGAGTTTAAATAGGCGTCGGCCACCAGACGTGCCTCTTCTAACTTGAGATGATCCAACAGAACTTGATAGCGGAACAGCTCTGTAGCATCAGGAGGTAAGAGGTTCTCTAAGGCAATCTTGAGGCGAGTGAACTCGCTAGGGTCTGGTTTAGAGAAGTCTGGAATGGTCGGGATGGGTCCTCTGTAAGTTCTCTCGGTGAGAAATGCAAGAGGCTTCTGAGGAGAGGTAGGAAGTGGCGCATAATTATACTGAGGATTCAAAGGTGCATATGACTGCATGGGTTGGGTTGACGGCAGTGGCTCTGAAGGTCTTGGCGGATACAAACCTGCTACTGGTGGTGGTGGATGCGGATATCCATAGGCATAAGGCTGGCTGGTTGGAGCATAGTAATTGCTGTGCACCGGCTCCTGAGATGGATGGCTACCATTAGGTTGCTGGCTAAGATAATGAGTGAGAGTAGGCTGAGGTCTAGGTACCGTGACTGCACTTTGATCTTTAATGACTTGTAGTTCACTCATCATCCTGGTGATAGTCTCCATCAACAGCTTCTCTCTGGTGTCAGCTGACTGCACAGCTGGGTTCACTGGATTGCCTTGGGCTCTATAAGATGCTGCTGGATTACCGTCCAGATGATGGTTGTAGGAAGGAGGAACGAATGGCAGAGGAGCTGAGTGAGGTCTGAGGTCAGGTGTGCTAACTCTTGGAGGAAGAGGCTGAAATGCTGATGAAGCACTAGGATGCAGGTAAGGATTAGGTGCTGAAGCCTGGGCTGCGGCCAGGGGAAGCTGATGAAATGAAGGAATTTTACCAGCATAGGGGCCCCGGGATAGCTGCTCACGAGGTAAGACTTCAACAGGTCTACTGTAAGGCTCTGCGTGTGCTCCTAGCATTTCAAGACCACCCTGAGATCTAATGGGCATGGGATCCAGTCCTGAGGGCACCATCTGCGTCCTAGGCTGGGCTACATACTGCTTACTCTCAGCTGCCTGGGTCTCCTGCTGCGCATGCTCTTCTTCAAGGTAACCGGAATGATCGCTGATGGGGGTGATTGCCCGAGATGCAAGGTGAGTCATCCTCCTGGTTCCATCCTCAATCATCTTCTGGTGCCTATCTTCTTGCCCCTGTGCATACTGTGCTGTGTTGGCTGCAGCTGGCTGTGACGTCTGTCTTTGGCCTACAAGCTGGACATCGTAGTCTCTGAGGTAAGCAGGCTGTTGGGACTGACGCTTAGGCCGAACTGCAGGAGGTAAAGGAAGGTCTCCAAAGCTGTGACGACGCTGCATTCTGTAGGTTAAGGACTCCGAAATGGCACCACAAAGATCTCCGGCTCGAAGGACCTGTGTTGAATTGAACTTAGATATGCTGGGGTGGACTGTATAGGTGGGTTCGGATACCTAGGTGTCACTTCGGTGTGTTGGCAAGAACACCTCTGAGTCAGAATGCAGTTAACAAGTTTACTTCTCTTGTTGCAGCACAGCAATGCACAGGGGAACAACTTAGGCACAATCATCCAAGGCACAAGAATTGTGTATCTTTAAATCTCTATGTGTGTATGTAATTATTTATAGGAATATGTATGTTTCGGTGTAAGTGTGTCAAATAGGTGTGGAATTATATCAATTATGTGTGTGACATTTGTCAAATATGTGTTAGGAATAAGTGTGGTCTAGGAGAAAAACAGAAAAGGAAAACACATTTGTTTCCATAATATAAACTTACATCATTAGTAAGTACAAATGTGAATTATTAAACTGAATAATTCTCAGTTATACTACAGTTCTGTTCCTACTGTGGCTAAATGGTGCCATCTAGAGGCCAAACGCGGCCATTCACATGCATATTAAATTAACCACCTGTAACTCACATGGCTATTTAAATGCTAATTGCAACCTCGGAAAACTCCGCGACGATTATTATGCAAATCGGAACATAATGACAGTAATTAGCACATAGTTAAACTACTCTGAGCACTATTAAATGTACTAAACAACAGTAGACTTCAAATAGCATGACGTGGATGACATTAATCAAACCTAGAAGTTACCATCACATGTTCTGAAAGCTAACTGATAAGGCTACAAAACGAACACATTTACAGGATTTAGAAATTACCAACAGAAGATAAAACTTACAGTTCGTCATCGACGCACATCTACAACTTCCAAGGACATACAGGTGAAGGAATTTACCGTCTAACTACTACTATTAAGCTAAGCTATGGACAAGTTGACTGGAGCATCCTCATAGAGCTGCAGGCGCTGTTTCTCTCGTGGCAAAAGTGTGGCCCAAACACACGCGATTGCGCATGCGTGACGTCAGGGACTTGTTCATTAGAGTTCTGTCAGTGGCCTTTCCAACACCCCTGCTGGCCAGCCAGACAAGTTGAGTATCAGTAGCCTATTACACTTCAGTCCGTCTCTTCCTGGTGTAACTTTTAGAGTAGGACTTTGACCTGAGATTTTGGTTATTTTTCTCAACTTGACTCTTGACTGCTATTTTGATGGTCCTTGCCTGCCGTTTCTCTGCCTCATCCTGAGTTTCACTATAAGCCATGCACCGTTTTTGGATATGAGTTTGATTGAGATTGAAACATTGTTGCACTCTGGACTTCTGGTGAGTTACAGTATGTGTGTCTGGAATAATACTTTTGTTTATCTGATTTTGAGTTTCTGTTTTGTGCTTTGCATTTCATTAAGGACATTTATTGTGATTGCTGATTCAATTTGCACCTTGCTTCTGAATGTTTTACTATCAATACAAATGAGATACGGCAGTACTTTTACTTTTACTTCAAATCAAGCTGTGTAAACAGTGCTCTGATTTTGGTCTCTCCCACTGGAAAACAGGATTCATAAATATACCCCAAAAGCGAAATTTATTGTCAATTAAACTCTGCAATAGTACATTGCAAGCAGACTGATATTGCGTTTCTCCAAACTCCAAATGTGCAAACAAAGTTAAAATTAGACATACAACTAAGATGTATAACTCTGTTTAAGACATCACAACTCACTAGGACATAGGCCTAAAGTGCAATTGATATCAAATATGATAATATCAGTAACATAATAACAGGCAACATAACAGACTCTGTGAGCATACATTTCTGGACTGTCAGCGTTACAGAAGTCTTTTGAGGTATGTTGCTGGAGTGCAATAGTACTGAGTTACAACAAGGTGCAATGAGGCAAAGTGCATGGTGCAAAGTAGCAGCATAGAGATGAAAGTTTGTAACTTTTATGCAAGGGAGTGTGGATAGAGTAGTTGGTGTTTGGTTATGTGTGTGGGTGCATGAAGCATCTCAGACATGCTACATGCTTTGTAGGGAAAGATGAAGTGTGGGTGTAGCACAAGCTTTGAAAATGATATTATAAACCCAATAAACTGCAGAAAGGTTTTACTAAGAGAGCAGTTCATGGCTTATGCATTAGGCCCAAGACAGGGCGAGCTATAGAGATTGCTCAGACATGTGACAAGTTGGGCAGAAACGCCTGGAAAAAGCTAAGAATTATGGGTACGTCAGATAAATTAACTTGGGCTGGCATAGCTGGCCACTATACTATGAACCAAAACTCACATCCATGAAGGATAGTTACTGTTTTTCAGGCAGTAAAAAGGCATAACATGGGTTTCCACCTGTAATCTACAAGATGGTAAAGACGATAGTTGAACAAGTCGCATAGATTTATTTTAAGGAGAGGATTTTGTTCATCTTTGGCATATGCAACCATAGGCCCTGCTGCATTTATCATAGCTTTCATTACGCTATTGCAAACTGAGGAATTAAAGGTTATAGACTGCTGAGTGAAATATATGAAAGAAAATACAGAATTACTCGCTGTAACGTCTTCAAAACTAATGTTTAATACTGGCAGTTAGACCGCCTGAGCCACCATGTACCAGACAGAACTTACAAGAAGCATGATTGTAGGCTAAAGTCTAAAGGTTAAAAATTAACAAGGTGGCAATATTGTTTGAGACTGCTACAAATGTTTCTTGTGCTGGCACTATCAGGAATTATATCTGTTGTGGAGGGATTTTGAACCTGCAGTACATTTTTTTCTGTATCTTATTCAAGGTCTATGAAATCTACAGCAGTGTCCTGTGCTACATGAGATATATTGTTAAAAAGCTTTGAACTTTGAATTTGTTTATTACCAAAATGGAGTTTTGTATGGTGTATCTAAATAGTGTGTGTTGTGTGAACTAGTCCTAAATTTTTGGGTGGGGATAAGGAGATATGCATATTATAACGCATCTGTCATTTAGTTATAGATTTCCAATGACTCAATCAATACATGAGTTGTGGTTGTGGAGGTTTACCATCTAGCCCACAGAGCCTTGTGAATGACCTTGTGATTGTGTGCTATTAAGAGAAGTTAACACATAGCCCAAACCTTATTTTTTTGGCAGAGACTTTAGATGAAGGTTCTAAGGTAGGCCTGTGTCTGTTTTCAGTTTTCTAGTGACCAAAATTTTGGTAATTTCCACATTTTGCTAATGCTGTGCTCCTATAGCTGTTGTTATGAGTTTAAAGCGACACTGGTGTAAAACTAGCAGGTCGAAATAACACTTCTGCATATCAGCAGTTGTATTAAATTTTTCAAAACCTGCCCATTAAACCATTTGAACCACCCATATGACTGATAAAACAGTAAAAATTTTGACACCTGGCGGTGAGATTCGGTGCAGCATATGAGGTGTGTTTGGGAGTTATTTGGGTATAGTGCTGCACTCTGATGGCTTCATTCGTAGGATGGCTGCCCCTGCCTGCCGATCGTTTTCACTGTGCCACTGTCCCTTGTGCAACCTACACCTGCTTGTGTTAGTAGGCCCAGTCAAAAATCATTGAACACTGCTCCTCTCCAACCCTCCCTGGCCAACTGGTACTGCCTCCATGGCTTAGGGCAGTGGCTCTCAAACTTTTTCTGTCATTCCCCACTTTGGAAGGCAGGGAATTTTCACGCCCCTCCTGCCCTAAGATATTTCACAGAGTGGAGTAGATGGATGTAGAGCAGGATGTAGGATGTAAGAAGTTAGAATTTTCAAGTTACTAATTCAAAGCCAAATTCTTCTCAAACCGCTATACAATAAAACACTAAATTGCAAAAGCTCATGTGTGCATATCTGACGAATGCTCCGCGAGTAATCTGACAGAGAAGATAGGTGATAGCAAAGAGACGTCTCGTGCCCCACCTGCCATGTGTCTGCGCCCCAGTTTGAGAAATGCTGGCTTAGCGCCACTCCATGCCCGGCGTCGCATCTTCTCCAATTCCAATCATCTCAATTCATACAAATCCAATGCTAAACAGTGCTTTGTTGTCATGAACAATATAATATACAATAATATAATTCACTAATTGCATCATTGCTACAGAAATACAACAATTACAACATATGTGCTGTAAGACTGAAAGCTTCTTAGTCAATCCTCCATCCTGTTCTTTGTGAACATGAATATTTCTGTGGTTTGACAAGTACATCCTCTCTGTGAGAGTCACTTTCTGGACACACAAAGCCCTGAATGTCTTTGCTGACAGGCTTCAATGAGGTCTGAGGTCTCGATGGGGTCATATGCAATGTGGCCATAGCATCTTCACTCTATCGGGAGATATCCCACGATATTATGACTGCCTCATAGAGCATTATCCCTTACTTAGCAGACCGAGTGTGAGATTGAGATTTCTGCTTTTCTCAGATGAATGACTAACCCTAACCTTAACCCGAGAAAGAATATTTGTCATGCCTGCATGACTCATGTATGATCATGGAGGTCATACTGATCATATGACCTGATGTGACATATGATCATATGATGTGGTCTATCTATCAGGCCTGTGTATCATGTGGGAGATGGTCCTGGAAGCATTGAGTGATCTCAGAATATATTGAAGAATAGACAGGTATCCCTGGTAGACAGGTATTCCAGGCTGTAAAAGGTTGCAAAAGGTGGATTTTTTAAATGGAAATTAAATAAAATATTGAAATGTAGATAAACTGGTGAGGGCGAGCATAAAAAACAATATTGTTTACAAATCTACTAAAATTATTTTCACGGATACTTCTATGAAATTGTCATGAACCTGTTGCTCACTGTGGAAACTGTACCTAAGTCAGCTGCCCCGCAGAGGAAGCCATGATGAAGTTTGTGATTATAGCAGCGATCCTCCTCATGAGTGTGCCAGGGGTCTCTCCTGCCTGTGGACGAGCTGAATATCTTATAGGAGAAGAGTGCTGTCCCATGTGTGGACCTGGTAAGGAACAGCCCATACACACACACACGCACACACACACACAGTACTGTTTACTGTAACATTCTGTCAGAAGATGAGAACAACTTTCTTTAGTTGCTTCAATAACTCATAATAAATGTATATTATACTGACTTTTTGATTACTTGATTCCTTAAGGTTATTACGTAAAGAGGCACTGTACTGAATTCAGGAGTACAACATGTGTTCCATGTCTGCCATCTACCTTCTCTGATGCATCTAATGGAATGATATCTTGCAGATCCTGTACGTTTTGTGACTCGGGTAAGGCATACGTAACTCAGCAGTTTGGACATTATATTATAAACATTGTACATTGTTGATTGCAATTTTAAATGTTATATTTTTAATCATGTAATAATCTCTGCTATACTGTATGTTCTAATAAAGCTGCAGGTCTAAAAGTGAAGAGGGCCTGCAGTTCCACCCAAGATGCTCTCTGTGAGCCTCTGGAAGGATATTACTGCACTGAGTCTGTCAAAGATGGCTGCAGAGGAGCTGTGGAACACACAAAGTGTTTACCGGGACAATACATCAGACAACAAGGTTAGAAAAACTTTTGTGATTAGAATAAGCACTGAAAGCACATAGCCTACTGTACATGGCAGTCGATGTGTGTGAAAAAGAAAAGGCAGTGCATATACTGTAATAGCCATATCTGTCAGTGTCCTGGCCTCCTGCCTATAGACTTTGTTTGCCCTACTGGACACTAGTGGAACTGCATGTGTTTTGTTTGAAGACTATGTGCTTTTGTGTGTGTCACATGTGCCCTTGTTTTGCCATTTGGACCCCGCCTTCATTCTCACCTGCCATGCTGATTGATTTTGTCACCTGATTGTAGTTTCTGTTAATTTGATCCCTGCTATTTAAGTTCAGCCTGTTTTGTGGTCTTTGTCAGATCGTTGTTTTGAAGCCTGGTAAGAAGTTCTGTGTTCTCCTCTCTGCTTGAACCTGTGCCTGTCTGATTTGCCTTGTTAGGCCCTCTTTATCTTCTTTGAGTTTTTTGGATTACTTTGACTACATCTTTTGTGCCCTTTTGGATAACTTTCTCTGGATACTTTGTGCTTTATATTTTTGGATTTGCCTACTTGTGATACTACCAGATCTTCTGTGATTTTTGTGTTTTCGATTTTTGTTGGAATTTTTTGGAAATAAATCCTGCTTGCTTGTATTTGGTCTGCATTTGGGTCTCTGCCTGTGAAAACCTTAACAATATCACTTTTACTTTTTTCTAAACAGGCACATCATCTTCAGATAATATATGTGGTGACTGTGTAGGTGACACATACTCGAATGGAACATTTACATCCTGCAGACAACACACACAGTGAGTTCTTACAGTGGATACAGTAATTATTAGTTTTGGGAATTGTGCACTAATGTGTTGTATATCTAAAATGTGATTATTTGTGTGATCTCTCCAGGTGTGAGGTGATGGGACTTATTGTTATAAGAGAAGGATCAACATCTTATGACACAGAATGTGGGGAGAGTCAAAACACTGTGGGCATAATAATTGCTGCTGGTGTCATAGGGAGTGTTATAGTAGTTGGTTTTTTAATGGGCGGCATATATCTATTTATGAAGAAGAGAAAAGAATCTCGACGAGGTAAGAATGTGCATGCTTTAAGACAAAGTGCATAGCACTGAGATTACATTCCATTTCATTGTTTTCAACCCAACCCAACGACTTAAAATATGTCTGTAAGCCTGTGTGTGGCCGCCTTCAAAGTGATATTCCACCGTTTGGGGAAATACCCTTATTTTCCACCTCCCCTCAAGTTAAACAGTTGAGTCATATATTTCTCCAGTCTATCCAGCTGTTCTCTTACACCGTGTCCTAACTGAAAGCGACTGTCGGCTTGTCGTGTAGCATTGACTTTCACTGTCTACATAGGATGCGTTAAATATGACGTTCTATTCGATTCGATTCTCTATTCAATCTGGCCGAGCAACGCGACTTGCGCGACTGAAATAGAAACGGACAGCGCGACTAAAAAGTCGCGTAGCAATGCGACTAGTCGCGTTGCGTAGCATAGCATTCAGTTAGGACATTCCAATAGAAAACAAAGTGATGGAACTCTTTTTGACGCACAAATGCAGTCGCATCGCGTTCAGTTAGGACACAGTGTTAGTCTGGCGGTAGGACTTTTAGCTGTAGCTTAGCATAGATTGAATCAGATTAGACCATTAGCATATCCTACAGGTCTCCTACTGTCTTGTTCAAAAGTGACTATGAATTCTGGTAGTTTTGCTGACTCTTCTGTAGTTGAAAAGTGTACCAAGACCAACAATATGTGATTTTCTAGCCTGCTATGACATGGAACTAATCTCATTCAACGTATGAAGGGACTATTTTCTTGTCATATCAGCCCAGAAAATCTTTCATTTTGGGTTGGTGTTAGGACACGTTACTACTACAAAAGGGTCAGGTTTTAATAATCTCAGAATTCTTAGACACTTTCAGAAGGCTATAATAGGAGAAATGCTAACGGTCTAATTTGATTTAATGATCTATGCTAAACTGGAGCTGAAAGTCCTACCATCATATTCAGAGAATGGCTGGATTAACTGAAGAGAGGTAAAACTCAACTGTTTAACTTGAGGAAAGGTGGAAATAAAGGTATTTCCCCAAATGGTGGAATATCACTTTAATGCACATATGTTGTTTTTCATTATTAATACACAAGTATGTCTTAACATTCATATTCATTTTGTTTTGCCTTAATTTCCAGTCATTTGAAAAAGGTGTATTTCCATGATGGGCGTAGTTACATCAGAATGATCTGAATGGTTTTCCCATTTCTGAATGCTTCTCCCTGTAAATGAGGAGAATCACCTGAAACGCTTTCTCCATGATGATGCCACAGGCATAGGAGAAAGGTAGGTCACTGTAGGCATTTGTTATACAATTTCTTTACATACTGTATGTTCTTACCTCTTTGTCAATGCCCTTGTTGAGGCTGACAATTGTCCTGACATTCTTTCCACTGACTGACTTGTGGCCTAGTGGTTTGGAACAAGTCTGCTGTATATCAATGTTGTACATACAGTAGTTAGTGAGGAAATTAAAAGTCTACTAGCCCAAATTTACTCAGTACTATTTAAGTTAAGTTGATTTCTGTACAGAAAGTCTGATTATTTGAACCATAACTACTAACAGTAGTCTTATTTTAAACTCATCAGTCCTGAACTCACCCAAACTTTATATCATCATTCTTCATTTCATTCTCCATGTGACAAACATAACCTATGTGGTAACACTTTCTATGAACCCAGTATTCATAGAGCATTGTAAATGCATTCATATAGGGTTATAATGCTTTCATAAGGGCGTATAACTACTGACATTACAATTCATTACTGCTTATATGTTCTAATGACTGGAATTATAATGTTATCATAGCCTTTAGAACTTGAAGTGTCACAAAACATTATAGCCTTCTTTGGTGTATTGATACTAGGGAAATATACCACTTTACTTACTATCTGCAATGGTGCCTCATTCATTTTCATGAGTAATTATGTGCTGATCTTACTTTACTTAGGGTATGCACTGAGCAATTGTAACTCATCATTATGCGGCTTGAGCAATCAGACATATAAAACAACAATTAACAAATTGAAGCATTATGCTTTGTGACACTTCAAATTTTAAAGGCTTATGAGATAACATTATAATACTTTATGAGCACAGTCATGAGAACATATAAGCAGTTATGAATTTTAATGTCAGTAGTTATAAGCTTTTATGAATGCATTGTAAGACTTCATGAATGCATTTATAATGCTCTATGAATACTGGGTTCATAGAAAGTGTTACCACATAGGTTTTATTAACTTTCCAAAGACATGGTATCAGAGGATTCAGGAAGATGCCACTGAAAGTGAAGCAATATTATGATTTCTTGAAAAAGTAATAATTAATCAGTAATATATTACTGACAACAGTAGAAGTAATAAGTAGTCAGTAACATTACTGACAACTGTACAACCTTTTCCCCTTGTGATGGTTTTAGCATTATTCAACTTTTACAGTATTATGTTGCCCATTTTTGAGACATGTTACATATGTACGGTGTTCTCCACAAACCAATAATTCTGCTTGGTTTCAACATATGATACTTTATATGTCTTTGCACTAGAATAGTACTCCAATTTGTTTGCGTTCTCATATTGGGGTAGTATCTAACCCTGTTAATTTCCTTCTTTCTCTGTGGTAAGAAAGATTGCTCTCATTCTGAGGATCTGCAAACCATTATGGAACACCAGGTATTGGACATAAAGGGGATGTAGTTGACTACCACTTCCTTGTGATCAGAGGACCATTTCTTGTAAAGACCATGCCTCAAGAAGAAGACCACTCTATATGAAGAGAAGACAACTGGTAAAGAGAAGACCACTTCTTGATAAGACTACCTCTTGTTAAGAGTAGACCACTCCCTGAGACCACTTCCCGTGAAGAGAAGACAACTCCTTGTTAAGAGAAGACCACTTCCCGTGAAGAGAAGACCCCTCCTTGTAAAGACTACTTCTCGTGAAGAGAAGACCACTCCTTGTAAAGACTACTTCTCGTGAAGAGAAGACATCTCTTTGTAAAGACTACTTTCTTTGTAAAGACTACTCTCGTGAGGAGAAGACATCTCTTTGTAAAGATAAGACCACTTCTCGTGAAGAGAAGACCACATCTCGTGAAGAGAAGATGATTCCTTATGATAAGAAGACCATTTCCTGTAAAGAAAGACGGTAGACATGGCCTCTGGCTGTGTGAAACCCATATCCATGTTACTGAGTAGGGTCTTTGGTCTTAACATTGTTCTTTTAATTCTAGTTTGAAACTTCCCTGTGTGTATGCAACTTGTCCCTCTGTCTTTGTCTAGTGGCCTGTCTGGTTTTGTCATCATGCTTACTTTCTGTGTCAGGTCCTCATTGAAGTCGATGTGCATAGTAAGATATTATCACAGACACAGTTCATGTCTATGGATAGGGGATCAGTTCTGGGCTGACTGCAAAAGGGGGCATGCTGCTACAAGACCAAACATACTTCTAGAGGGTTGAATAAGTTGGGAAACAAGTTTCACTAACTTAAATAGATCCTATGCAAGATCCGGTGGCGTCTTCCAGTAAGCTAAGAACCAAACAAAACAGTTATTAAGCGTTTCTGCCAATAATCCTCCATTTAGAATTGCATAGTCGATGGAGAAAGCCACTAACAAAACATATTGACAGTTGAATGAGCTGAGAAGGCAAAAATCGTGTTGCAATTCAAACAGCAAGCTCCAGCTAAGTCACGTGACCTTGCTTGCTTGCTTGCTAATCAAAACAAACAGGGGTGGATGCTCCTATTGATCTTGCAAGGGAGATATCTGCCTGTAGGAGGCACGGACAAGCTCACAAAGTGGCTCATTTTACTCCGGAAAAAGTAGTTACAAGCCCGCACATCCAAACCTGACCGGGATTTATTGCTCCCACAATTTTTTTTATTTTTTTCCGTTACGTTTCGGGTTTGCACCCTTCTTCAGAATATAATTTTACTCCGGAACATGTAATTTATCAATTCCAATGAGTTCTAGGCAATGTAAAGGTGCAATGAATAGGAAACATTGAAGTTTTATCAAAATGTTGCAAGTGGGGACTTTAAAGGTGCAATATGGGTTCCTGCATGGTTTCAGAGCGATTTCACTTTTGTCTCAAATTGTAGCCATCTCCCTCCCAGCTGCCTGGCCCTGCAATATATTGCATAAACTGATTGACTGACATTTTGGATAAAGATATTTGATATAATTTTGTCATGTGCTGTTGTTTACTTCCCTTGTCAGTTCCTGGTCAAAGACTGAGTCTTCATGCCTATCGGAGCCCTGAGCTATCAATCAAGCTTGAGCTTTGCACCTATTGAATATTATGATACTTGTTCCACCTATCTGCCAATCTGTGATCAATTTTACACATCATGTTGGTGTCATTTGAAATGTATATATTTTTCATGATGTTCTAAACCATAGGTGCTCAAAGTGCGGCCCGGGGGCCAATGGCGGAAACATTTATGGGGCCCGCAATACAATCTGATAATGTTTTGAACCGTTAAAACTGAACATTGCTTTGAAATAATTAATCTCCGTTTAGTGATGTTTAGCTGTATCTATAGGCATTTATTTATTGCAGTAAATATAAACTGCAGAGATGCAATCTTTCTTTTTTTTTCTCTCTCTCTCCTCTTGCCCCTTTGGTGGCCCTCAGTTCAATGTTGGGTCCCTAAATTGGCCCTCACATATTAAAACTTTGAGAACCCACACTATCAGTGTTTTTATTAAATTCATCATTTTGGTTTAAAATATGGATTTCTTACGTATGTTTTATGCATGTTTTGAACAAGAAACCTGCTATCTGCTAAGAAACCATATACAGAAACATAATTACTACCTCTGCCAAGGAGGTTATGTTTTCGGTCGCGTTGGTTTGTCTGTCTGTCTGTTTGTCTGTCTGTTTGTCAGCAGGATAACTCGAAAAGTACTGCACGGATTTGGATGAAATATTCAGACAACGTGTATATTGGGACAAGCAAGAACTGAATCGATTTTGGTGGTGATCGGTGATCCAGAACATGATCTGGAATTTATATTGTGTCTGTGACCACATTGACTTGGCGGAGGTCTGCGCTCTCTGAGCGCTTTTCTAGTTTGTCATGTTAATTTGAACTGAATAACTGCAGTGCTGTGCATGACAGCAGCTCTTACTTCTCTATTTTAACAAGGGGTATTTTTAAGGAGATTTGGCAGTTTTTAAGGCACGAAAGTGTGAAGTTCTCCATAACTTCAAGGGAATTAACTGTTAAAATTCAGAGGGAGAAGCACTGCTGATAATAGAAAGCAGTAGTTAGTTTGTCCTGTGGCAGTACAATGCTGTTTTGCTGTGAACTTTATAATTCCTTCCCCTTTACTGTCAGTTCATGCATGTTCTCAGAAAATGGGTTATTATGGTTTGTTGCTTACAGGCGTTTACTGGCACCAATGGAGGATTTAATTGTATATGTTTCTTTTTCTGGTTATATTAAGGTCATGCTGGGCAAATCCTCCTCTCTCAGCCATCTTGATAATGTTTGTGTGCAGTTATGTCAGTCAGAAGAGAATAAAGGAATGACCACCTTCTCATTATATTGATTATATTGTATAATCTCCTCAAGAGGCTTCCAATAACCCCTATAATCATCAGACCCCTCCAAAAATGCTCACTTACTCACAAAAATACGGCACTTCCTGATTCCTGTTTTCATCCAAACTGGAGCATCTCACTTTATTAGGACCAAAGGTTGGTTGTATCTATAATACAATATGATTTTACTATGCCATCAAGTGACAATAAATTGGGACGATTCTTTGTGCAGGAAAATACATTAGGTCCATAGCCCACACAGTATAAAGGCCTCTGTACACGGTTTCCAATGCAGTTCAGAGTAGTGCACTTTCAATGGATAAATGCATAAAAAAGTCAATGATAAGTTTATGTTAGATTCTGACAAATTCTGATTGATAATCGACTAATCGCTATGCAATTTTTCAAATGTAGCCTAACTTACTTGCTATTACTGAAGAAGTGCTAGGTTTATTGGATTGAGTAGCTTTCATAACTTTTTAATCTTGACCACCAATATGCAGGCTATGACTGCAGAACTAATTTCACTGACATTAACAAACCCACGAAGGAGAATATAGGATACAATACATAGTCCTATCCTGCCAACCAAATGTTTTGCATTAGTTGCATTGAAAATTGGACTTTCTGTCACATGCTTAATGGGAATAAAATGCATGAATGTGTGTAAGCAGGGGCATGGGTCTTCCATAGGAATCATTTTTAAATGTGGGAGGAGTCATATCTCAATGCATAGGCTATTTTATGCTCATAGTGGCAGAATCTGTCCGCCGAGAGCCCTTTGCTCCTTTTAGTAGTGTTGTTCGCTACATCCTGTCAGCTGTGACTTCCTGCATGTCCTGTTTGCACCTAGCCTGGTTCCGCCCATACTTCCTGTCGCTGCATGAAATTTCGCGATCAAGTAGGCATGGCCGCAATTTCCGCAAGGCGGCAATTTCCTCAACTCTAGAGCCCCGAAAAATCAGGACCTAATGAGAAACGTGCAGGCTGAAGAAGGCAAGCTTAGCGACAATGACTCTGTCCAGCTCTGTACAATAACACTTGCATTTGGTAGACGTTTAAATTAAAACTGCCTGGAACTCCAGGCAATGCTAACTTTGCCAGACCACATTTCATTTCTGAACGTGGTTCGCGCATGCCAGGCTAGTTTGTATCTGGACCTCTCACTGTGAAAAAAAGAATAGACCTGATATTTCCTGTTTCCTTCCAGACGTGCAGCTGCATGACATTACATTCCTGACAATTTGATTCTCTTTTGGAATAAGGAAGTGTCATTATGTGTAAATAGACATCCACTGTAGCTCTGATTCTCTCACGTTGTAGTTTAATTGTTTATAGGTGTGTATGTGTTATGTGTACTTCATAAGCGATGTTACAATTCACAGCATAGTTTTCTATACTTCTTCTGACATACTGACAACTGTATCACAATGATACAGTCACTCATCATCATCTCCTCCTAGTGTCAATGGCAGGCAAGGTGCAAAGTCACTCAGTGAAATAATGCATTATACTTAAGAGACCTGAATCCTAAATTCTATTCACAGAAGAGGAAAACTTTAGCACAAGTTTTTCCAGGAAGACTTCGCTTGCATTCTTTGCTTGCCCAGTCATATTCACTCTCCTGTCTGTGATAGATGCGTCTAACATACCTGCTCTACATACCAGTAATCTGAAATCCCCACCTCCCTCCTCCCCAGTCCACCACCATTGGGTCCCTATCCTTATCCTTGTATTTTGTAGGTTGTTGTATTCTGTAATTTATTACATTTCTGTTGATCATTCATTCCTCTGAGTCTTTCTGGAAGAAGTGAATAGTGTACACAGAAGTGTTTCTGGTGAAAAAATATGGGTCACACAAAAAGCTATATTAGTGCACTAAACTAAAAGCTTGCTTACACTAAAAGCTAAGATATCATTTAGCAGCATGGAATAAATCAGCAGTTGGATATGTCCCTAAAATATAAATGAAAGCTGAGGCGAAAGCTCTGCGGGAAGATTCAGTATTTGTCCATTTGTTAACTTTATCTTGCACACTGAGTCATCAAGTAGAAATGAGCTCAAGCGAAAGTTCATTGGGAAAACCCAGTATTTGTTCATTCTTTTTCCTAGCCTATCATAGCAAACATCCAATCACCCCTTCTGTCCAATCAGAGGCCTTTGCAGGTGTTTTAAATCCGCCTGGTTAACACTTCTCTTTTTGCTACCTAGAGCATGCCGACTTTGACGTCTCCTCCTCCTCCCCTCCACCACCTTTCAGTTTCTTGTTATCATATGGGACCCAAGGGCTCGGCCTTCCATCACATCTCCTGCACCATTACCAGTTGGTTTCAGCCACACTACCCTGGACATGGAATCGTATCCTCTTCAACCTACACTCCATTGGTCCCTGGATTACCACTCTGGTGACTCATCTTCAATATGTCCTTTTTAGCCACCGCCATCAGTTGGTCCCTGTCTCGATCCTGGGGGAAGGCTCTGCCCCCTGCCTTTTTTCATCAGCAGGATATGCGAGTGGCTCGGTGCTACTCCTATCAACATCATGAGCCTTCTCCATGGACTTGCAATTGTGGTTCGATGACAGGGGCCTGCACCAAAGACTTTGACTTTTTAAGTTAAACGTACTGTTCAATGCTCATTTTCTATGTGTTCTAAATATGGATTAAATTTGTTAATCTTATCTTGCATACTGAGTCTTTAGAATAGAACTGAAAGTCACACACACTGTGGGTCACTACAGATGGTTAAAGTGGTCAGTATTCAATCCTCTGGAAAGCCTACTGTGTCAGAGTGTCTCCTCAGGATGCACACAAAGGATGCACATCCTATTTGGCTTGTCCTTTGGAGTCCATGTGAGAGGGCCAGTTCCAAGGAGTATCAGTTTGATGCACTGTGTGTGTGTGTGTGTGTGTGTGTATGTGTGTGTGTGTGTGAGGGAGAGGTCAGTTTGTCCTTGTGTCAGCTTGAACTATGGGAGGAACTGTTGACTGGGAGCTTGTTATTTGCTTTCACTTTAAGGACAGGATTGTGCATTCATCAACATGAACATTCTCTGAATGTCTTGAAAGGTTGTGCTCTCAGCTCTGTGCTCTGTTGATAAAAGTAGCCAACCGTTCAGCAACTTGTTAATACAAATTTTGTGGTCTCAGACGAGATCAAATCAATAATGTGCATAAATTGGCTCCTCTAAAAGTGTGGTTATCTATGAACGGTTCATGTTCCTTTAAAAGTTCCATTTCATTCGCGTATTGCAAATGCGTCAAAAATAAAAACGGTAACGCTTTAATTTACAGCCCGTGAAGTACTGGGTAAGTATTAGGTAAGAATGGTATAACAAAAAAGTATCAAGGGATAAATTACTGAGTACTTACAGCGTAAGTTTGCTGGAATAACACACGTTCACGCTTTATTTTACATCCCGTGAAGTACTGGGTAAGTACAGGTAAGAACAACGTAACAAAATAGAACTTTATGTGTAATATTGCCATAATTACAAAATAAGTGTGGGGTAGCCTGGATGCAGAAGCGTATAGGAAAGCCAGGGTTGGATAAACTTGCACGCACTTTATTTTACAGCCCGCGCATCCCTTCCCTTGTTGTTGTTGATGAACAGAATTATTTTCAGTCATGTCGGTAACTTTCATGGTAAGGAGGCTGTTGTGAGCCTCCTCGGTTCGCTTAGACCTTCATGTGAAAATGGCATCTGTGTCAAACCACTGTCTCTGCCTATCCATGTCACACCACAAACCTGTGTGTGAGCGGGTGCGGGCGTGGTTTTGGTCCATTTCCGTTTAGAATGCACGCTAACAGGTCAGGTCATTCAGACTGTGCTGTCCTCGATATAACTTCTTGCTACACACTGACAGCCAGCTAAACTCTCTCCCAAACATCAAGACTCTGAAGACCGTTTTCCGTCGTCCACAGGTTTATTGACGTACATGGAAAGTGTGAAACTGAAACATACAAAAAGTAGCCCAATCAGTGCTAAGCTACAGCTGATTACCTGACAGTAACCTCATGAACTTTTATCTCATACATGAATAAACATTACGTTTACACAGCAAAGTGTCTAATATTCCTTCATACCATTTAAACTAGAAAGTAAGTACATCAACAGCGCTCGTGCGTACACGCATGTAGTGGGCTAATTACACAGTGACCTAGCAATAGCCAGCTTAGCATTAGCGAATCCATATTTTCAAGTTCAAACTCCGTCTAAAACACCACTAAAGTCAAATTAAGAATGCATGACGTTACATGAAGATGTAAACTTTAAATACATACCCACGATACTGCCTTAGGCATAAGAAAATTAACAGTCAAGTTTTAACCAAGCGTAACAGCAGGAGAAGCCTGAAAAACGTGTCTTTCTCACTTGTTTACAACTACGGGAGCTGCAATAAGACAAATCGCGCATGGAATTAAAGGGATCACAGAGAAATTAAAGTCACCATACAAAAAATGGAGAAATTGTATAGAGATTCTCAAGTACTGCTCATGAAATATGAAATTGACAACTTGCAACTGAAGTAAGGCTTGCATTTAACTCTTTAACCTGTTTATGAATTTAACCCATTCAATGCCTGTAACAGAACACTCCCCGCTTGACGTGAATACACGTCACTCAACACCAGCCAAGTTTACTATTTACTTTAATCAAGACACAGAAGGAGCACAAGTTCATTGACTGGCCAAAAGAAAACTGAATGATCATCTTCACTTCGACCTGATGCACTTTTTCATCGTCGCTAGGAAAAGTCTGTGCTACCAGTCTGAGAGGCAGTACATTTCTTGGTGCTTGGCTGTTCTTGGGCAGAACAACACTCCCTGGCTGAATGTTCGGAAGCAAAGACTGCCATTTCTTACAGTCCTGAAGTGTTGGGAGGAACTGCTTCCTCCAGCGGTCCCAGAAGAGGGGGCTTGTCTTTGGTGTTTTCTTTTGCTTTTGGATGCTTTATTTCTTGGCTGTAGACTTTATACTGTACTGCTCGGGATGATCACATCTGAAGCTTTGCTGCATTCTTCAGCAGTGAATTCAGCCTTGCAGTAATCCCAACCCTTACTAGAGCTCTTCTCTTCTGGAGATGTCTTGAAATGGTGGGCTATGTGACTGAGATGAGTGACAGCTTGTGTTGGTGAAGTAGAAAAATTAGCGAAGCGCTGAGAGCCAGGTTTCTCAGCAGAGGCTGCGGTGCCTAGAGCAGACACAAGAGGCCGGATGTCTGGGTCTGTGAGCCGTGGGCGCGGACTTTTGAACTGTAGCGGTGCTACCCAGCTGCTATTCGTTTCTTTTAGTAGCCCTTCATCCATTATCTTCATGAATGTGGCGTCTTGAATAGAAGGAGCCACCTGGTCGTTGTCCTTGGTGCGTGGGAACGTGGTACACCCCAGGTGGTCGGCTTCACAGGGAGGCTGGTGTGCAAGATATACTGGAGGATGACTGGTTACCTGGATGTTGCTGAATTTCTCTTTAACATGAAACACGTTTGGGCATGGGGCGACAAGACTGGGGCGCCTCAGCTCCGTTGTGTTTGTGTGGAATGTGTGGATTGTGAGTGGCTTGTGGACATTACCTGAGCACACATTTCCAACAATGACCCAGCCCAAGTCCAATTTCTGTGCATAGGGCTGGTTGTGAGGGCCATTCACCTGTTTGCGAACTTTATGCACCCTGATAATGTCCCGTCCCAGGAGAAGCATAATGGGGGCCTGTGGGTCAACATCAGGGATGAGGTGTGCAACTGACTTTAGATGAGTGTGATGGAGAGCCACATCGGGAGTCGGAATTTCCTCTCTGTTGTCCGGAATGTCATTGCACTCTATGAGGCTTGGCAATGGAATGCGGAGTGTTCCATCCAGAGACTCCACTACATAACCACTGGCTCTCCTGCCTGTGGATTCCTTTACTCCAGCACACGTCTTTAGTGTGTATGGAGTGCTTGGGCTCATGTCACTGAACACTTCAAAGAACTGTGAGCGAACGAGTGACCTATTACTCTGTTCGTCCAATATGGCGTAGAGTTTCACTGCTTTTTCTCTGTGGCCAGCTGGATACACTCTAATGAGGCATATCTTTGAGCAGGAGCGGTCCGATAGCTCCTCTCCACAGACTTCTGTGCATTTGTTAGTGACCTCAGACGGTGGCGAAGTTTCTCTCTCCTCCCCGCCGTGCTCTGAAGCAGGGGCCGCCTCTTGTGCCCAGGGTGCAGGTCCGGGGTGAAGTGCTGTGTTGTGTTTTTCGCTTTTACACTCAGCACACTGAACATGGATGATGCAGTTCTTCGCAATGTGAGATGAAGAGGAGCAACACTTAAAACATACATTGTTCTCTCTGAGCAGTGTTTTGCGCTCTTCAAGGGGCATTTGTCTGAATGCCCTACACTTGCGCAAAGGATGGGGCGTTTTATGCAACAGGCATAGCTTGTCATAGTCATCTGGTTTTGGTGGGGGCTCACCAGTGTCAGTATTGACATCAGGAGAAACATCTGTTTTGTGGACACCGACGGTCTTGGCCGCCGTGTCTGATGGAGTTGTGAGGCTGAAACTTGGATCGTTCATAATGTGAGCCTGCTGGGTGACGAAATCAACGAAGAAAGCAAAGGGAGGATAAGGTACCTGGTTTTGACGCTTGTAGAAAGCACCAGCTGACACCCACTTCTCCTGGAGACGAGGTGGTAGTTTCTGAACTACTGGATTGACGCCTCTCGCCGTATCCAGGAAAGAGAGGCCAGGCAGATCTCCCTCTGATTTAGCTGACTGAAGCTCCATCAGTAGATCACTCAGTTTCATTAGCTTGGGCCCATCTCGGCCGGTTATCTTAGGAAAGCTGTCAATGCGCTTGAACAGAGCATCTTCAATCGCTTCAGCTGAACCGTAGATGTGTTCGAGCCTGTCCCATGCCATAGCCAGCCCTGCTTCTGGGCGATGGATGTGGATTGCTCTGATCTGTTCAACGTGCTCCGCTGACTCTTTCCCAAGCCACTTTAACAAAAGATCTAACTCCTCGCTTGGAGTTAGGTTTAAGCCACTGGTTGCAGCTTTAAAGGAACGCCTCCATGCTCTGTAGGTTTGAGGCTTGTCATTGAACTGGAGTAAGCCAGTAGCGACCAGCTCACGACGAGCGAGATATCTTACAAAGTCATTCATGTGCGAGTTGCCATTATCACAGTCCAGTGACACATGATGGCGTGAAGGAGGAGGGTGCTCATAATTTTTACGTGTGAATTGGTGCATAGGAACGCCATGCTCATCCTTGAACTTGACGTGAGGGACATGAAAGTGTCTGTACGTTGTGGCTGGCTCATGGGTACCTCCGTCCACATCAGTGCAAGGCTGCCGGTGGGTAAGATTAGGTGAAGCAGGATTGTTTTGTTGTGGGACGAAAGGTGTGGCGTTGGCTTTGAGATGTGAGGACGATGGCACTGACCTTCTTGTCGTGTCACCGTTTTCACCTGGCTGTGTTTCTGGTTCTCTTTCTTTCAGTTGATCAATCACATATTGCTCTGTGCGCTGTGAGGCCACCAAGGGAACAGAGTCTGAGATCAGCTCACAACTGTGTGATCCATTACAGGCATCCACAGCGGCTTCCAGTACCTCTGCTTCTGCAATGGCTGCAGCTGCTTCCTTCTTGTGCTTAAGAACTTCCATAGAGGCTTCCAGTCTGGCTTTTTCTAACTTTAAACTAATTTCTTCTTCAGCATAGGTCAGGCGTACTTTAGCTGCTTCGGCTCTTGCTCTTGCTATGGCTGCTGCAGACCCTGTCGAGGACGTGCTGGATCGTGTTGAGCACCAAGCCTGAGAGCGTGTCCTTAGCGATACACTGTGCAAGCATTCGTCTGAAATTACTGGCTTTGCGGCGCCCTCTGCTGGCCTGTCTGTTTGCAAACATTCCTCACTCGCCTTTGTCTCCACAGCGCGCGCAGATCCCTCCCTGCTCATCGTGGCTACGTGGGACGAGTAGCTGTAACGGTTAGCTGTCAGCCTGTACTGTGTTATCTTGCCTGCTTGATAGTCGTGGTTTCACTGTGCTGTCCTCGATATAACTTCTTGCTACACACTGACAGCCAGCTAAACTCTCTCCAAACATCAAGACTCTGAAGACCGTTTTCCGTCGTCCACAGGTTTATTGACGTACATGGAAAGTGTGAAACTGAAACATACAAAAAGTAGCCCAATCAGTGCTAAGCTACAGCTGATTACCTGACAGTAACCTCATGAACTTTTATCTCATACATGAATAAACATTACGTTTACACAGCAAAGTGTCTAATATTCCTTCATACCATTTAAACTAGAAAGTAAGTACATCAACAGCGCTCGTGCGTACACGCATGTAGTGGGCTAATTACACAGTGACCTAGCAATAGCCAGCTTAGCATTAGCGAATCCATATTTTCAAGTTCAAACTCCGTCTAAAACACCACTAAAGTCAAATTAAGAATGCATGACGTTACATGAAGATGTAAACTTTAAATACATACCCACGATACTGCCTTAGGCATAAGAAAATTAACAGTCAAGTTTTAACCAAGCGTAACAGCAGGAGAAGCCTGAAAAACGTGTCTTTCTCACTTGTTTACAACTACGGGAGCTGCAATAAGACAAATCGCGCATGGAATTAAAGGGATCACAGAGAAATTAAAGTCACCATACAAAAAATGGAGAAATTGTATAGAGATTCTCAAGTACTGCTCATGAAATATGAAATTGACAACTTGCAACTGAAGTAAGGCTTGCATTTAACTCTTTAACCTGTTTATGAATTTAACCCATTCAATGCCTGTAACAGAACACAGACAGCACGCCTGTTCTGCGTGGCTCCTGTCCTGACTTCCGCACCGCGAACGCGCAGTTTGTGTGTGAAACGGTCCTGAAGTAGGCTAAAGAATAAATGCCGTGGAATGACCTAAACACCTTGACCTAAACTACTTGTAACTACACCCTAATGTTGGATGCGCAGGCTGTAAAATAAAGTGCGTGCAAGTTGATCCAACCCTTGCTTTCCTGTACGCTACTGCATTCAGGTTACTTACGCTGTAAGTACTCAGTAATTTATCCCATGTTACTTGTTTATTACACCATTCTTACCTAATAATTACCCAGTACTTCACGGGCTGTAAATTAAAGCGTTACCATAAAAACCCACAACTAATTGTGTGTACTGCATGTTCTTCAAGGGCTGTCACCATTCTCAGACAACTGAAATAACTTGATGAAATAAGACCAAGGCTATCATTCACTTCACTATAGATGAAAGTAAAAGTATTCAGTTACCATAGAGTCAATCAAAAAGCCTGGGCTCAAAGGATTTTCAATTTATTCATCCTCTAGCCTGACAGGATACCGAAAGCTCAAATGCATAGCCTACATACTTAACTAGGCCTAGTCACAGAAACACAGCAAATGACCTAGGCCTATACAATATGATGATTATAATGTGTCACTGAGACCAACAGTACATTCCCAAGACATGCATGTCTTCTATTCTAAATATGCATAGGCATTTCATTACCTTCTTACTAAATGCCCATGAAGGCCTGTCTTGAGTTTTCTTCTTGGTACTGCTCACTGACTTTGCTTTGCTTTGTTTTGTTTTGTTTGCTTTCACTTTCACTTTTATTCATATTATCTGACCTGATATCCTGGTTGAACTCGCTATTGATACAATACCAAACAAACAAAGGCAAAAGAGCAAAAGAACAAACAAAGGCAAAAGAGCAGTTTACACTGAGTCAACGACAACAAAATACTGAAATTGAAAGTATGATTAAAAGTGGTTCGTTACTGTGGTATGTTTGTTAGTTCAAAGTATAACATTGACATGGAACAGTGATTGAAATGACTAGCTCTATTACATACAGTAGATGTCCCAATATCACCCTGTCAGCCAATCAGAAGACTATGTAATTTCTCCCAGTGGCAAACTTGAACTTTTTGTTCAACTTTTGTCAACTAGCTAACTAACTAACTAATTAATTCATTCAAGTTAATGCCTGTAACCAGCACTGAGCGCTCACAGTGTTTTTAGTTTGTGACAAACACATTTCATCATAACCTAATGAGGCTGTTTCTCTCACTTTTCTGTCTGCTAAAAGAATTTCAAATTCCATATCTTTTTTTCTTTAAGATATTTTCTGGGCTTTTTGCCTTTAATCAGATAGAGACAGTGTAGAGGTAGACAGGAAACAAGAGAGATGGTATGGGATCAGGAAATGACCTCGGGTCGGACTCGAACCCGCACGTTCCCGGAGTAATGGTATGACACTCTTGCCGACTGAGCCACAGCGCTCACTCAAATTCTATATCACCACTTAGTAACTAATATTTAGACATTATTACCAACATGTCAGCATATAGTTGGGTCATCTATAGAGG